>APFE030223456.1:53010-147624 GCA_000404065.3 Pinus taeda | reverse complement strand
TTTGACTCAGTTTGACTTTTTGAGGTGAATGATGATTCTCTTTGATGTAATTATGGTACTTTTTAGACACTTTTACCCTTATGTAACTATTCTAGAAGATTCATTCATGAAAAGGGTAAAAATTCAATGAATGAATTGGTTTCCAAGTTTATAGAGGCAAGTTGTTTTGACTGCCTAGTTTGTAGTGCTTAGTTTAGAAGTGGTTGAAACAGCTCCTAGGATAGTGAGCTCGACCCATGGAGGCAGGGAAAGAGGTTAGATCATCTATATCATGTACTTTCTTGCTCATTTTCATGGTTGGACTCTTGAGAGAGAAGCTATCATTGTATTATTTCACTGTATCTCTGCAATTTTTGGCTAAGGAAGACCAGGGTTTTGCAGTCCTCTTTGGGATTCTTGTGGACTCATGTGTTGATGGTGTGTTTCTCAATGTTCTTGTAAGCTTTTTTATGTGATTCATTTCCTTTCTTTACTTCTGCACATTAAACAAATGAAGTGTTAAAGTAAGAATTCATGCTTGCCATGCTCTGCTTTTAAGTTTGTTTAATTTTAATGTTTTCTACTGTCTAAAGAGAATTCAAAGTCATTGTTTGCTCTCTTTAGCACTCTTCCTTTCATTCCTAACCATTCACTTCAGTTAAAGGAATCAACGCTGTCTCCTACCTCGCCCCAAAGAACCCCCTGCAGAAACTGTGTCCAATCCCCGCACCCAAAATTGCCGTCTCCTCAATTTGCCACCAAAAACCCAAAAACTTCAAAATCAATATTTGTAATCAGTTTACTAGACTAATATCAGTGTTACCTTATTGGTCATCTCATCTATTGGCGATTTTACGAGATAGACCGGAGAGAGCCTTCTCCTGCCCCGTAGGGCTAGCTACGAGGCTAAATGGTTTGATGTTGCCTTGAGGTTTGCCTTTCTCAGCCTGAGGTGAAATTTCAAGCGCTAACAGTAACATTGAAAGGAATATAATGAAAAATAAATTTGGTAGTCCCAATTTTTGGATCTAGGGGAAATATCTGTGTATTTGTTTTTTGTTTCTCGCCATTGTATCTTTTCTGTTTGTAAGAATTTGTTTGTAGGTAATTTCTTTACAAGGTGAAAAGCTACATTTGGTATTAGATTTGTTTCGACTTCAAGGGGTTTCCTTCGCTGTTGAGGGGTTTTCCTTGGGCTTATGGTAGACCCTGTTCAGTGGGAGATTTGTGGGATTGATTTTTGCAGTGAAAAAGATGGTGAGCAATGGAAATATAGAGATCGAGAAATTTAATGGCTAGATTTTTGAGTTGTAGAAACTCAAGATGGAGGATCTGCTGGTGGATAAAGATCAGCGAATCATGGTAGTTCCAGGTAGTAAACTAACGACAATGTGAGCTAAAGACTGGGTGAAGTTCAATTAGAAAGAAATGAGAACAATATGGTTGTGTATCTCAGATTTAGTATAGTTGAATGTATGACGGGAAGCTACGACAAAGGCTTTGTTCGACAAGTTAGGGACTTTATACCAATCTGATTCTCTGGTGAATAAATTGTTCCTACAGAAACAATTGTATAACCTGAGGATGAAGGATTGAGACTCAGTGATAGAGCATTTGAACGACTTTAATATTATGTTTTGCCAGTTGTTATCTGTTGATATAAAAATTTCAGATGAAGATAAGTGCATCAGTTTGTTGTGTTCTCTACTAGATTCGTGGGATAGTCTAGTTGTTGCAATAGGTATCAATACAACTACCTTGAAGTTTGATGAAATAGTCTCATCCTTGCTAGTGAAGGAGATGAGATAGAAAAATATGGAGGGTCAGAATGGAGATGCCTTGTCTATACGAGGATGGTCCCAAAATAGAAACAAAAATAAGTCCTCGAGTGGGGGATCTAAATCTAGAGGGAGATCTAAATCTTCAAGAAAACCTGTAAAGGTGTGTTGGAAATGTGAAAAGGACGGGGAATTCAAAAAGGGTTGTAGATCTAAATTTCTTGAGAAAGGAAAGGGATCTGATGATGCTCCTTCTGCAGAGGTGAAAACCACCTCAGATGAAGGTGGGGATGTGTAGTTGGCTTCTTCTTCAAGTACACATGTATATCATGAGGCATGGTTGATTGACTTAGGTGCATCCTTTCACTTCACTCCCCATAGGGAGTGGTTTTGCGAGTATGATAAATATGATGGTGGTGATGTCTTCTTAGGGGATGATAGGAAGTCTAGAATTATCAGAAACAGAAAAGTCAATCTGAAGTTTCAAAGTGGAAGGATTAGAACACTTTCGGGTGTTCTTCATATTCTTGCATTGGCTAGAAATCTGATTTTTGTAATCAATATGGATGATGTAGGTGTAAAAATAGTGTTTGAGAAAGATACCTACAAGATGGTTCAGGGAGAATTTGTATTGATGCAGGGAGTTTGGATTGGAACTATGAATAAGCTTCTAGGTAGTACTGTTATTAATGGGTGCAATAGTTTTATGGTTCTTGAAAGTGGATAAGAAAATATAGTGGTCTCTGGAGAAAAGACCATGCTATGGCATCAAGTGAAGGGCCTTCGTATACTTCACGGTAATGATATGGTAGAAGGTATGAATAATTTCTCCCTGGATTTTGATTTCTATGAACATTGTGTATATGGGAAGCCAAATTGGGTGAGTTTCCCCTTTAGTGCTAAGAGGGAGAAAGGGATATTGGAGCTTGTGTGCAATTATGTGTTTGGAACAATGTCGGTTCCATCACTGGGTAAGTCTGTGTACTATGTATCATTTATAGATGAATTCTCAAGGAACACATCAATATATTTCCTGAGGAAGAAATCTAAAGTCTTTGACAGGTTCAAATAATTTAAGGATTTGGTGGAAAACTAAACAAAGAAGAAGATAAAGGAGCTGAGGACAGATAAAGGTGGAGAATTGTGCAAGAAGGAATTTGAAGAGTTATGTAATAAGTGCGGTATAACATGACATAAGACTACTCCATACACACCTCAACAAAATGGAGTTATAGAAAGAATGAACATGATGTTGATGGAATTGCAAGAAGCATGTTGTTGGGCCTAGATTTTGGTTAATTTTTTACAGTGTTTCTAAGGCTTTGCCCCCCTTTAAGACTCATTTTTTCTTTCTATTCACCATCCTTTTTTTATCCAATGCCTCATTTTGACCAGAAAGGGTGATTTGGACTGTAAGGTATGCAAATAACTCAAAACATGTCATTTCTCTTTATCTTTAACCAGTTTGATGTTGAATGCTACCTAATTAACTAATCTACGACTTTGAGATGTACTAATCGAATTTGTTGCAGATCAACTATCTTTGGGAAGATCCGTGGTTTCCTGCAGCAACACCGATTTCCTGTAGCAACGCTGATTTCCTGCAACATCGCCGATTTCCTGCAGTAGCTTCCTTACAACGAGCGGTTTTCCTGCAAAAGTTGAGAAGGTTGTATATGTTTTGATCATCCTCAGGAGAAATAGGAACATGGGTTTTGGTTGAAAACCCATCCACATGGATTTTGTCCTACTAGATGTTCCAAATTTAGTTTTCTTAACTGCCCAGGTTTTGTTCTTATCATTTCGGTTGAATTGGGGAAAGCAGTTCATGATCAACAGAGTTGGTTTTGATCCATGCTTCTAGTCATGGATCAAACCAATGATCTCAATATGCCGCATTTCCTTATTTTTAGCAACATTTGTAATGTTTACTTAGTTGGGCAAAGGAATTGGCCTGCAAATTGTATAAAAACAATGTTTTCGATTTAATATCGGGAGCAGAGGGAGACATATATCAGACTTTTGTACTATTGTGTAATTTTTATTTTCAGATTCATACAAGTAATGTTCTATTGATATTGTTGTAAAGTTTTTTTATTAATTAAGGGGTTATGAGTGAAGGAGGGCCCCCTTTATTCACAACTCAATTAGCTAGTGTTTATTTAATTTCTTTGTTTTTCTGTATTAGAAATAGATTTGTACATAGTTCCATTCCTCTTCTATGTTTTTACAACATCGCATGAATTTAATGGTAAATGATTGAGTTTATTGCATGAATATTTGATTAAAGGATAGATGTAGGTATGAAACTTGTTCTTAGGTTTTCATTATGAAATTCATATTGAATGGTTGGGAATGGGTGTGATTTAATTGTTATTATTTGATCTTCAATCTTTTCTTGATCTACATCAGCAATCTTAAGTGTTGTAGAAAGATGAATTATCTACTCCATAGCCTTTGTTGCTAAGTTCTGAGAGGGAGATGATGGATTTAGCATTGTGTGTGGTTTTCATACACTGAAAGTGTCAACTTGCATATATTTTGCATTGCACCTCACAAGGTTACGATTACCTCTGGGTGATAATTTATGTTTTTCAGATTATAAGTCTATAATTTGCCTCAACATTTTCGAGCTGTTGTTGGGGAGGTGCTAAGGGGTTATACTAAAAGTGTTTTAGTATGACTTATTTTTGTCTAAGCTTTTTAGGAAAAGGGGAGTTGAAGTGGTAAGACGTGGGGTAAGACCTACGCACCTACAGATTAGAATTCGCCAAATCCACGTCCTGATTATTAAGTAGAAGTTCTAAATTATTATTTTTTTGTTTTGTTTTGTTTTGTTTGTTTGTTTGTTTGTTCATTTGTTTTTTTTTTTTTTCCTCTGTATAATGTATGAATAGGGGCCAATATACTAGAACCATATTTTCAAGTATTTGTAGTGGTGGTGTGAGCACCACTTCATCCACTAATAAGTAGGCAGGGAGAAATAAGTCTGTAAATAACAAGGCAAAGGAAATAAGGCAATCTGAACTGAGGACTAACAGTTCTGAACAAGTATCGACAACTAATCATAAGCAGATCAATACCCCGACAACAGAGAAGGATCCTTCTGTCAAAGAATCTTTTGTTGCTGCTCATCAAGAATCTCCTCTTACTAGAGGGACATCATCTTTGCTTAGTGGTCATCCTAAGGAGCAATTCCTCTTCAATCCTATTCAAGAACCAAAGTTCCAAACAATTGACTCTAAAGGATCTATAGCTCGCCAGGGTCCCACTCACTTTTGGTTCAATATGGATCATCTAGAGGGTATTAGTACCACATATGGGGACTATCATGAGAAGGAAGAGGAACCAGTTACATTTGAATTTCCTATCAAAGTTTTTGTTGGAGCCAGTCAGATGAAAAACATTCCTCCTTCTGCTTTGCCTAATTTTTATGGCACCTCTAGTGAAGATCCTGATGCCTTCTTATTCAACTTTGATGTATTGTGCAGGAGCTACGATTATTCTTCAAATGCTTAAAAGTTGAAGTTGTTTCCTTCAATATTAAAAGATGCGACCCTTAGGTGGTTTATGGGATTGAGTGCGAACTCCATTTCAACATGGGATGACATGAAGAAGGTATTCTTTATAAAGTATCAGGATTATTGTAAAACCAGGGACATTAGAGAAGAAACCTTTGGCATGACCTAGAAGGAGGAGGAAAGCCTAGAGGACTTCCTAGAAAGATTCTGGTACAATTTTCAAAGATCCAAGGTTAACCAACTGAGCAAAGAAACCTTGAGAACAATTTTGCTAAGGGCCATAAGACTAGAATCTCTGGAGGTTTTGAACCTGATGGGAGTAGGTGATGTATCAAAATTGAGTCATGATGATGTGTGTGAGTTGTGTTGACGATGTTTGAGGGGAAATTCTAAGGTTGGGATAGGATCAAGAGATACTTCTTCTAGATTCACTAAATCAGTTGCAGGGGCTGGGGTAATCAGAGCTAAAATGGGTAATTTATTTGAAAATTTTAAAAATAACATTCTTAGCCCTTTGTCTTCATAGTTGGATGTTTTTCAGGATAAGAAGAAATAAGCGGAAGTGGAAAAGGCCCTGACTGTGTTCTACTCGAAATGTAGGAAGAAACATCCCTTGGGGGAGTGTCATCTAGTATAGAGGTATGTCAAATCTGTGAAGTTGATCATTCCACTCAGAAATGTCCTTCACTTCCATAGATTAAAGCAACATACTTAGCAGATCAAGAAGCTGTCAATGCACTTTATGTAATGGCACCTCAAAATCCATGGAAACCACATCCTGCAGGTATGACACAACAACTTTTTCAATTTCCTTATACCCAAAATCAAATGCGAAATTTTTTGATGCCCTCATAGCCCTAGCCTCCATGACAACCTTGGCAGGGAAACTTTCCTTACCTTGTTGTACCAATTTATCCCTATCAAAAAATTTATTCACCATAACCCATGCCACAACAAGTGGTTCAGCGACAACCACAACTTTAGTTACCTGCACCACCAACTCAACCATGTCCCACAAAAATTCCTGCCCAGTCGGTATCCAATCCCAAAAATAAAGTTGTCCAACCTACTCAAAATGTTGGAGCAACCACTTATCCCACTTATCCTACCTATTGCATCACACCTCAACCTCTGTAGGAAATTTTTGTACCTTTACTGTAGGAATTTCTTGTGTCTCTGCAGGAAATTAAACTTAGGTTAGGAAAAGTGGTGACCCAAACAAGAAAAATTGAATAGATTATAGAGGAAGAAACCCATGATACACCTGAAATAGAAAGTATACAAGAAACAATAGAACAAAACATTCTAAGTTCACAAGAACCTTACTCATCTCAAATTGTGGAGCCTCCTTTTCCAGAGAGGTTGGATGTGAAAGAAATAATGAAATATCATGAGTTTGATATAGTATCTGAATTAAGAAATGTATGCATCAATATTCCCTTACTGCAAAAAATTGGGGACATCCCAATTTATGCTAAAACAGTTAGGGAACTATGCACCAAAAATCTAGGGAGACAAAAGAAAGAACCCTCTACAATTCAAGTAGGTGGAAAACTTGTAGGCTTTATGTCTATCAAATTTTCCACTGAAAAGTATGCAGACCCAGGAATCCTTGTGGTTACCACCTTCATCAATGGATATTGACTAAGAAATAATTTAATTGATTTAGGTGCAACCATTAATGCAATGACGATGGAAACACTGTCCCATATAAGATCCTTTGACTTACTTCCGACCCTACTATGTTAGAATTAGTGAATAGATCTAAGGTCAAGCCAAAAGGTGTATTGGAAGACATTGTAATTTCATTAGATTCCTAGGAATATACTGCTGATTTTTATGTTCTTCAACCTAAGGCCAGTTTGGGAGGGCACCCTTTGATTTTGGGGAGACTTTGGTTGGCCACAATAGATGCCTTCATAGGGTGCAGATCAAGAAATATGACCATCACCCATGGGGCTGAAACTAAACACCTCAATGTATATCCCATTGCTAAACCCCTCTTAAAATTAGAAGATACTCAGTGGGTTGATGAAGAACATAATTAAGAAATTATCCACCTAGTTTTGACAATATCCCAAGCTATGAGTCTTAAAGAGAACATCGAGGAAAATTTATTTAATTGTTATATTTCAAATTCTGATTTTTCTCAGCATTCGGAGGGATAGTCAAGTCATGAGACAGATGTCATTGCTGATCTGCTAGAGTAGAACTTCCAAGAGCATAATACAACAGTTGAATTAAATTCAACCCTTCTATCTATATTTCCTACATGTTCAATGACTGAATTTGGAAGAAAAGTAATCAAGATATTTCTCGAAAATACTTTAAATATCAATTCTGCCTTAACTCATGAACAAGAAAATCAATTAAGTCGGACATTGAAAGAATTTTCCGATACATTTGCTTGGGAATATATGGATATGAGGGGCATTCACCCATACACTTGCATTCATCATATTTATATAGAAGGGAATGCCAAGCCTATAAGGCAACCATAAAGGAGGATGAATCTTGCTTTAAGAAAAATTATAAAGGATGAACTTCAGAAGCTATTAAACATAGGATTCATTTATCCCATTTTAGAAAAAAAGTGGGCATGTCCATTGGTTATCGTCCCTAAGAATAATTGGAAATTGCGAGTTTGTGTACATTATAGGGAACTAAATAAAGCTACATTAAAATACCATTTCCCCTTGCTTTTGTAGATCAAGTGCTGGACACCGTAGTAGGAAAGAGGTACTTTTATTTCTTAGATGGGTTCAATGGGTACAACCAAATCAGGATAGCTCTAGAGGACCAGGATAAAAAAACATTCACACCCATGGGGTACTTATGCATATAAGGTATTACCATTTGGTCTATGCAACAGACAAGCCACATTTCAAAGGGTAATACTTTGTATTTTCTTTGATATTTTACTTGACTGCGTAGAGGTTTACATGGATGATTTTATGGTAATGGGCGGTACTTTTGAAGAAGCTTTACTTAGTCTTAGAAAATTTTGGCAAAGATGTAGAGAAATTAATCTTTGATTAAGTAATGAAAAATGTTTTATGATCATGACTTAAGGGATTGTTTTGGGTCATCATGTTTTTGTTGCTATAGATAGATAGTTATGTGTGTATGGCAATATGATGCAAGGGGTTTATGTTGAATTTCCATAATATTGGGTCTAAGATAGAATCTTAAAATCTCTTACCCTACCAAACCAAGAAAATCAGTGATACTACTTTGTACTGCTGAATATAAACAACAATAAATCACACATGCACATAATATAGACAACTTTTTATAGTTTTTAACCCAACATCTTTATATTAAACAACATATAAGTCAATATTTTAGGGCTACCATATGAGGGATCATGGCCCTTGTACATCCACTAGTACAAGACACAAATTGGGGCTTGGTGTCAGTCCATCAATGACTAATCTACCCTCAGCAAGATACTCTGACCATCTGGTTGATGAATTTGACTCTCTCAGCTCCCCTCAGTTGTACCCTGTACTTGCCTGGTCCTTCAGCTCCCGATCTACATCTCCTACATCTATCAATGCTCCAAGTTCATCTGGCCACCAAATCCTAGCTGTCAATATACTCTCTAGTTCTGCCTTAGTCCATCAAGGTCACAACACATCAAGACTCCTGTTGATTTGTTCACAACTTGATCCAGGTGGATCTTTAGATACAATGGCATGGAAAAGCTTAAAATTAAAAATGATCAAAATGAAGTCAAGCTAGGACCAGAGTGTAGATCTTGTCATTATGATTCCAACGGCGTGAACGGCACTTCAATCCGAGTTCGGATAATGAAGTTATTGTGAAAAGAAGGTTGTTGTGTTCCTTAAGAAAATGAGGCATTTTCCTTTAAAAAGGAATCGCATTTGAAATCGTGTTGAGGGCGGACCTTAAGACCCCCAATCAGTGATTGCTGAAATATTGGGTTAAAGGAAGGCCATATATACATATTGGAAATATCAGAGCAGGCAAGGGCCGCCTTGCATTTGCGATCAGCAGGATCCTTATCGGTGATCGACAGACTGGGACACTAAGCCGTTATATGAGCAGGATGCCGATGCAATCGGCCAAGGCCAATATTAGTGATCAACGATCAACGGTCGGAAATCCTCGTTAACAGGATTGTTGAACCCCGATATGCTGATTGCGATATTAGGCCCAGACCCGATAAGGATATATGTTCGATTTAATATTTTTTGAAGTTCGGGACTTAAGGATTTGGTCGGATTTTAGTGTATTACAGAGGTTTTTGGATATTATCGCTTAAACGATAAAAGACTATTTTGAAGGCTCTATTGCACCCACCGACCCTTCTACTAAAACAACCTCTATTTATGCCAAAACAACCTTGATTTAAGAGGGATTTGTCCTAACAAAGGCACTATAAAATCCGATGATTGGGAAAAAGCAAGGGGGAGAGGAATTTCAGCATGCTGTTTGAGGGAGGAGAGCTTTCAGTTGGTTGATAGTGCATTTTGTCTATTTTTGGACAATTTTTAGATGTTTTTCAGCCCTCTCAATGCCATGGACGCATTGGTGCTGCCCAATTCTCCATCTGAATTCTTCTGTTTTCAGCCATCTTTCAGAATGGAGGTGTAACCCTCTTTTGATGTATCAGATGATTGCATTCTCTTCTTTTTATGCCATTTAATATAACGACCTCCCCATTGATAGGGTAGGGCTTGGAGATGTAGTCTGAATTGGATGAACTCCGTTATCAAGTCTTTGTGTCTTCCTTCATGTTTTTTTTATGTGTTTCTTATTATTTTCTTGTGTACACATTATAATTCTGTGTTAAGCTGCAATTTTTACATGTGATTCTTTCCATACATCTATAAGCAAAAGTATCCTGGATCAAGTGGTATCAGAGTAGGGCTTTCTAGATGTGAATTACATGTTTGTATGCTAACAAGAAAGAGGCTCCAAAGAGGTGAAGGGGAACTAGAACCTTTTGATCTCGAAGTAGGGCGTGCACATTGAAGGAGAAACATGGCAGAAGATGAAGCTCATCTTGAAGAGAAGCGTAATTTTAGAAAGACTTGCTATTCAATGGCAGAGAATATCAGTCAGTTGGTTTTAAGGCTAGAGAAAGCAGAGGAGAGAAACCCAGAAGGACAAGGTTCAACACATGGGAATGGTGGAGAAGAACCCCCTCCTTCTCCTTTCGGGAGTGAAGGTTCTCCTTCCTCTCACCACCATAATTGTAGAAATTCAAAGGATACATCTAAGAAACCTTTCTTTAAATTAGATGTTAAATTTGATCTTCCCATGTTTAATGGTGAAAGCAACACAGAAAAGCTTAGTAATTGGGTTAGGAAGATTGAGGTCTACTGCAGGATTCAGCAAATCGTGGAGGATGAGGCAAATATTCAGCTAGCCTCTCTATGACTGAGTAGCACCACTCTCATTTGGTGGGAGAGAAAATTGCAGTGCAGTAAGAATGTGGGTAGCCTCTTTTCCTCATGGCCTGATTTTATTTCTGCATTAAAGGAATAGTTTTATCCCTTAGGATACAAGCAAAAAGCATTAATGAATTGGAAGTATTTAAGACAAGGCAAAGGTCAGGATGTTCAGAGTTTTACAGAGGAGTTTAGGAAGCAAGCACTAAATTTGGATAGTGCACTTGATACACCTGAAGTTGTAACTAAGTATATTGGCTCATTGTATAGCTATATTATGCATTCATTGTTGTTGCTTGAACCAACCACTATTGACTCAGCCAGTGTAAAGGAAATTCATATTGAGAGCAGGGGAAAAAATGAAAGGGATGATCAGTCCAAAAAGCCCCGTTCAAACCTCCCAATGGTAAATCAAAAGCAAGATGGAAGGGAAAGGAAAAGAAAACAGCAGCAGCCAAAGAAGGGGAACGACCGTATTGCAATCACTACAAAAAGGAAGGCCACGATGACGATCATTGTTGGAAGAAGCACCCAGAAAAGCGTCCAAAGAAGTATGGAGGAAAATGGAAGCAAAAGACAGTGGCAATGGCGCAGCAAGACCTTGGATCGGATTCGGGAGATGAAGCGTGATCACGGTAGGAGGAACAAAAGATACTCTTACACCTCATGTTAATTTTGAATTGCATGAAGGCACTAGTTTTGTAAATGAGTCCCTTCCTAATGATCGAAAGAGAATTGAACTGTTTCATATCAAAGTTGTTGTAAATCACACCAAAGTTGAAACTTTGTTTGATACTAGGTCCCAAGCAAACTTAATTGCAGAATTTGTGGTAAAGAAACTTGGCTTAGAAACAAGACCACACCTTAAATGTTACCCACTTGGATGGATACATGATCAAGAAAAAATGAATGTAACCAAACAATGTAAGGTCAAATTTGTAATTGCTTCTAAGATAGTAGATGAAGTAGAACTAGATGTAATACCACTGGATATCTGTGGCATGGTGTTAGGGAGCCCATACCTATATGACAGAAAGGCAGTCTTATTTTGACATGAAAATAAATACCAAATCACAAAATATGGGGTAGAATATATAGTAAGGGCTCATCAAAATAAAATCAATGCTAGCCTTGTAAGCGCTGGACAAATGAAAGACTGGTGAATTCCAGTAAGGGTTGCATGCTTATGGTTGTAAGGGAAAAAAGGCAGAATTCGCTAATGTTTTCCAAGGCTACGATTAGGAAAATAAATAGTAATTATCTGAATTAATTTCTAATTATGATGAGTTGTTTCAAGAATTGAAGGGATTACCTCCGAAGAGGGAAATCCAACATGAAATCCATTTGCAACATGACACTCCTTTGCCAAATATTGGCATGTACAGGATGTCGACTATTGAGATGGAGGAAGTCAAGAGACAAGTGCAGGAATTGCTGGACCAAGGGGTCATCGGGCCAAGAACCTCTCCATGTGGCTCACTAATTGTCTTAGTGACAAAGAAAGATGGCACATGGAGGATGTGGGTAGATTACCACACGATCAACAAAATTATGGTGAAAAATCGCCATCCCCTTCCACACATAGATGATTTATTAGATCAATTAAAGAATGTTGTTTATTTCACCAAGTTGGATTTGCGTAGTAGTTATCACCAGGTCCAAATCGCAGAGTAGGACGTTTGGAAAACCACCTTCAAGAACAAACAAGGGTTGTTCGAATGGATGGTGATGCCATTCGGACTTTGCAACACTCCATCCACTTTTATGAGGATCATGAATGATCTCTTTCAGCCTTTCATTGATGAATTCATTCTTGTATATTTAGATGATATACTTGTCTTTAGTAAGAGCTGGGCTGAGCATGTGTGTCATGTAAATAAAGTGCTTAATGTACTGAAAAAAGAAAAAATCTTTGTAAAATTGTGAAAGTGTGAGTTTGAGAAAACCTCTTTGGGTTACCTAGGTCATATTGTTGGTCATGGTCAGTTAAAAATTGATCCCTCTAAAGTTGAAGCAATTTTAAATTGGCCTAATCCTACTAGTGTAACCGAGGTCTGTAGCATTTTAGGTGCAGTCCAGTATTAGAGGAGATTTATTGCTAATTTCTCTATTATTGCAGCACCTTTGCACACATTGACAAGTGTGAAACAGGTCTTCCAATGGGGAGGAAGACAGCAGAAGTCCTTCGAAACATTAAAGGAAAAGATCAACACCGCGCCGGTCTTAGCCTTACCCGATCTCCAACAGCCATTTGAGATTGAAACCAATGCCAATGGTTATGCCATGGAAGCTATACTGATGCAGCAAAAGAAGCCAATTTGTTACCACTCTAAGAAGTTTTCTCATGCTGTGATAAACTATCCCACTTATGACAAGGAGCTTTATGCCTTGGTGCAGAGTGTGAAAAAATGGAAACACTACCTAATTGGTAGGGAGAGCATCAGCCCTTACAGTACCTTCAGTCACAAAACAAGTTGTAGCAATCTCGTAATTTCAGGTGGATGGGTTTTCTTCAACAGTTTCATCTGGTAATAAAGTATAAGAAGGGCACTAGTAACAAGGTGGCCGATATGCTATCTGGCCCTCCTATTTTTGCTTTTGTTATTTTGCATAATTCTTTGTTATCTTTTGAAAGTTATGCTGAACAATATGCTAACGATGATGAATTTAAGGAGGTTTATGCAAAACTAACCCATGGTTCACAGGTGGACAACTATCACTTGCCGGGGAAACTGTTGTATCACCTTGGTAAATTGTGTATTCCCACAGGGGAAAGAGTACATGTAATTTGAGAGGCCCACACCTCTCTTGTGTTTGGATACTTTGGTGTAGAAAAGACTTTATGCCATGTAAAAAGATTTTGTTTTTGGCCTCATATGAAAAACATTGTGACTCACTATGTAAAGGGTTGTGTGATGTGTTCTATTTCAAAGCCCTCTAATAGAAAAATCGGGCTCTACACACCACTCCCTATTTTGATTTGTCCATGGGAAAGTGTGTCAATGGACTTTGTAGGAGGTTTTCCTTTGTCCAAAAAGAGTCACGACTACTTGTATGTTGTCATTGACCGTTTTACCAAGATGTGTATTCTTATGCCTTGTAAAAAGTAGATTACTGCACATCAGACTGCTTCTCTTTTCTTTCAGCATGTTTGGGTCCATTTTGGATTACCCACATCTATTGTGTTAGATCGGGACTTTCTCGTAGAGTTTTGGACCAGTTTGTGGAAGAGGATGGACACCAAATTGAAAAGAAGCACGACATTTCATCCGCAGACTGATGGATAGATAGAGGTTATAAATTGTACCGCGGTACACCTGTGACGAGGCTATTGTGGGAAAAATCCCAAGCTGTGGGATGAACATCTCCCCTATGTACAACATTCCTACAACCGAGCAGTGCATTCATCTACGCAGCATTCACCATTTGAGACATTCTTTCGTTACCTACCAAAGGACCATTTTGATATGGTCTTTGGAAGGGAAGATGGCTCTAGTGGACGTAATGATAGGGACAAAGCTCAGTAGTTCATTCAGTGAATCCAATTGATTCACCAAGTAGTACAAGAGCAATTGGAGAAAATTCAAGACTGTTACAAGGCTCGACATGACAAACACTGAGTCGACCACCAATTCCAAGTGGATGACAAAGTGTGGTTCCACATCAGCAAGGATAGGATGAAGGGAGAAGGGAAGAAGTTGCGACCCATCCAATATGGTCCATTCACCATATTGGAGAAGATTGGAAATAATGCCTTTCGTCTTGATTTGTCAGTGTATATGCAGATGTACTCATTAGTGAACATAGAGAACCTAAAGCTGTATGAACCACCATTGATCATGGACATAGATGAGGTGGGCACAGTTCTTACAATCGATGATTTTGCACCAGAATATCTCGATGAGTTACCGAAGGACATCATCCTTGACAGAAGGACTAGGACTTCACAATGAGGAGATGTGGAATACCTTCAAGTGGGTTTTAAGGGCATGCACCCTAGCAAGGCCAAATGGTTGGAGAAGGAAAAGGTGAGGGAAAAATTCCCTCACTTGCCAATTGACTAATGAAAGCTTTTGGCGGTCCAAAAGCTCCTCAATGGGGAGGATTGATCCAGGTGTATCTTCAGATACAATGGCATGGAAAATCTCAAAATGAAAAGTGCTTGAATTGAAGTTGACCTAGAACTAGAGTGTAGATCTCATTATTCTGAATCCAATGGCACAAACAACATTTCAATCCGAGTCCAGATGATGAATTTATCGTGAAAAGAACGTTGCTATGTTCCTTAAGAAAATGAGGCATTTTCCTTTAAAAAGGAATCACATTTGAAATAGTGCAGAGGGCGGACCTTAAGACCCCCGATTAGTGATTTCCAAAATATCCGGTCGGAGGAAGGCCATATATACATATCGGTGATATTAGAGCAGGCAGGGGCCGACTTGCATTTGCGATCGGCGATATAAAGCGATCAGTGAGATCGTTATCAGTGATCGACAGACTAGGACACCGAGTCGTTATATGAGCGGGATGCCAATGCGATCAGCCGATGTCGATATCAGCGATCGATGATCGGTGGTTGACAATCTCCGTTAACAAGATTGTTGAACCCTGATATGCTGATTGCGATATCAAGCCCAGGCCCAATAAGGATATATGTTCGATTTAATATTTTTTGAACTCCGGGACTTAAGGATTTGGTCAAATTTTAGTGTATTACGGGGGTTTTTGGACATTATCGCTTCAATGATAAAAGATTATTTTGAAGTCTCCGTTGCACTCGTAGATCCTTCTACTAAAATGACCTCTATTCATGCCAAAACAACCTCGATTTAAGAGGGATTTGTCCCAACAAAGGCACTATAAAATCCGATGATTGGGAAAAAGCAAGGGGGAGAGGAATTTCAACACGTTGTTCGAGGTAGGAGAGCTTTCAGGTGGCTGGTAGTGCATTTTGTCTATTTTTGGACAATTTTTAGATGTTTTTTAGCCCTCTCAATGCCACAAATGCATTGGTGCTGCCCACTTCTCCATCTGAATTCTTCTGTTTTCAGCCATCTTTCATAATGGAGGTGTATCCCTCTTTTGATGTATCAGATAAGTGCATTCTCTTCTTTTTATGCCATTTAATATAAAGGCCTCCCCATTGACAGAGCAGGCCTTGGAGACGTAGTCTGAGTTGGACGAACTCTGTTATCAAGTCTTTGTGTCTACCTTCATGTTTTTTTTATGCATTTCTTCTTCTTTTCTTTTGTGCACATTATAATTCTATGTTAAGTTGCAATTTTTACATGTGAGTCTTTCCATGCATCTATAGGCAAAATTATCTTGGATCACAACTGCACTAGTGAAAAAATCTCAACTACCCACTACTTCTCCTCAGCTACTTAGGGAATTCAACCTACTATGGTCCCTTGGTGCTACTCCGATGAAGACCAACATAGGGCACGAAGGGCTGCCAACTATCACTGCAAGATGTCCATCTCCCATAATGAACATGGGCTAGGAGGACTACCCATCATTTGTTGTAGAAGTCCTTCTCCACACATAAGTTTTGAGCTCCACAAACTGCTCCTTATTGATCAGACACTTGAGCTCAAAAATTGCCTCTCTTGCAACTACCTTTGTGCATCAATGTGTTTCTCACTAGGCTCTAACTTGGACATTATCACGCTATCCTCCAAGATACCATAAGTGCCCAATCTCATGCACACTTGGTCCACTCTCACGATGCCCTCCAACAAACCACAAGGGACCAAGTCCATTCAGTAGCATCTACACCTAGTTAGGGAATCCCCACAATTAGGAGACACTTACACATGGTTTCCCATAGACTTCACCAATTCGCCCTTTGCTCTATAATAGAGGAGCTATTATACAAATCTGGGCACATTAATGTGTCCTCACGTAGGACATCATCAAGCCATGTTCAAAGGGAACATTTGGAACTCTCCTTGCTAATGTCCTCTTGCCTCTTATTTGATGTGCCTGTTGTCACCTTGGCTACTTGGTAGGCTTATCTAATAGTCCACGTGGGCTCCTCCAAACATATCCTAAGGTATCCTACAACTGCCCTTCAAACTAATCCAAGCTATGGTCAAGACTATGACACAACACACCTATAACACTACTCTAAATCTACTTCTCACTTTGTTGTTCTTGACTGTTTTGGTTAGGGCACTTGGGCATATTATTGGAGCCCTAAACTCCTATCAACAGTCCTTGAAAAACCCTCCAAAAAATGAGGTCTAGGCAAGGAGAGATTCTCCTCCTCCACGCTAAAGGTAAGGGAACAAAACAACCCTCAAAACTACCCATGCTAGCCTTGTTGTATTGGTGTGGCCTACGACCTACCACACAACACTACTGCTACTGATGGCACCCTTCAAACAATGTAACAACCCATTTGTCAGCCTCCAAACAGACCTATGTTCAACCCTTAAAGCCTCGGCTTACCTAGAAGCATAATAAACCTCCTATAGAAGCCTTAAGACCCTTGTTCAACCCTTGAAACAAACCTCCAACCCTCACTGCCCTAGCCTCTCTTGTTGTGGCCTCAAAACAGAGATATCCCTCTCCTCCACGAGCTATTCTCAAGATATGTGTTGCATTATTAGATTAGAGAAATGACTCTATATCACCCTCTATTTATACTAAATATATGGGCTCCTTCCAATGTCACTCTAGGGTTGTCCAATTTGTTAAGAGGCTTATTTAACCCAAGTCGACCTTTACACATATGGTGTAAACCCACTCATGACCTTCAAAAATTCATAACTCCTTAACGAAAACTCAAAATTGGATGATTCTTGTTGTGTTAGAATCATCTCATCGAGAGCTATCATCTTCATCCATTACATGTCAAAAATGTGTCATGGTTTTGGCCCAAACATCTACGGGTGAAAAATCCCAGGCTTGGGTTCTAAGCCCACAAGCCTACTTGTGGCAGTTTGACCTCCAACCCTCCAACACTAGGGCTTGAAGTACCTCCTAATCTACAAAAAAATGAAAACTCCCTCATAGCGAGGGAGGTACGTCCAAGACTAGGAAGTAACCATCATCATCTAACGACGACACTAGCCCATATGGAATTCATCGCTACACCGTCTGGCATCCATCGCTGCAACATACCCTGTAAAATGAATCTGATAATATTGGTACTGCCTCTGCCTCATCATATCTGAACCTGAAGGTCCCAAACCTCCATACGGTTTCTCCCTCTGAGGCTAGACTTCCTCTGAGCCTACACAATCTCCACTGGTTTAGTCCTACAAGCACTCATCCTCCTGGATCAAATACCACTCGTGAAAATCCTACCAATCTCAGATATGCAACATCATGATGCGATGAAGATTCTAGCCTGCCAATATCCAGTGCATCACATGAATCCATCTTTATCAACTTGATCTCATCCATGCCAAAGTAACCCTCGATATGTCCCAACCATCCATGAAAAGAGATAGTAATTCCATGATCTACAAACCACCACACAACATACTGAAGTGCACCAGGTTCACCACCGATCCACCATAACTCCCAGACCATCTCGTCATGTAGTCTATCGAGACCACATCTCCATGTCTTTAGTTGAACCCTCTACTCCATGATCAAACACCCACAACTCCCTATGAGTTTCTTCATTGTGCACACTCTAATTCATTTTCCCTCAAGGTAGCTTAGATACACTCTTATACCATGTTGAATTTCCACAATCTTGGGTCTAGGATAGAATCTTGAAATATTTGATGCTACCAAACCAAGAATCTCAATGATACTACTTTGCAGAGCGGAATATAAACAACAATAAATCACACATGCACATAATATAGACAACTTTTGACATTTTTCAAACCAACTTCATTTATTAAACAACATATAATACAACAGTTTAGCATTCCTATACAATGGATAATAGCCCTCATACATCCACTAGTACAAGATACAAACTAGGGTTTGGTGTTAGTCCATCGTTGACCAATCTACCCTTAACAAGATACTTTGACCATCTGGCTGATGAAGTCAACTCTCTCATATCCCCTTGGTCATACCTTGTACCTTCCCAGTCCTTCGGCTCTCGATCTGCAGCTCTTGCCTCTATCAATGCTCCAAGTCCATTTGGCCACCGAATCTTGATTGCCAATCTACTCTCTAGTTGTGCCTTAGTACATGAAGTCTAGAACACATCGATACTCCAGTCGAGTTGTTCACAACTCCACTTGTGAATAGCTCTCAACTCCCCACTACTTCTCCTAAGCTACTAAGGGACTTTAGCCCACTATGGTCTTCCTGTGCTACTCTGATGAAGACCAACATAGGGCACAGAGGGATACCACCTATCACTACAAGATTTTGATCTCCCACAATGAACACAAGCTAGGAGGACTACACATCATCTATTATAGAATTACTTGTCCACACACAAGTCTCGGGCTCCACAAATTGCTCCTAGTTGATTAGACCCTTGAGATCAACCACTACCTCTCTTGCAACTACCTTTGTCCATAAAGGTGTTTCCCACCTGTCTCTAACTTGGAAACTATCACACTATCCTCCAGCAGACCATAAGTGGCCAATCTCATCCACACTTGGTCAACTCTCACGCTTCCCTCCAATAGACCACAAGTGACCAAGTCCATGCTATATCATTTGCACTTGGTTAGGGTATCCCCACAACTAGGAGACCCTTACACATGGCTGCCCAACTAGTAGACTTTACCAATCCTCCCTTTTCTCTACAATAGAGGATATATTGCACAAATATGGGCACATCAATATGTCCTCACCTAGGACATCATCAAGACATCATCCAAGGGAATATCTGCAATTCTCCTTATTGTTGTCCTCTTTCTTCTGATCTCATGTGTCTGCTCTCACCTTGTTTTCTTGGTAGACTGGTGGGCACTAGTATTGCAGCAATAATCTTGCAACACTTGGGCTTCCTAATTTACTTTTATCAACACGGTAGTTCTTAACAAACTTGGAAGCGACGGTGCTGTATGCACAAGTACTAGTTCTTACTACAGGCTATCACTTGGTCAGCTAGCGCAAGATCACTAGGAGCTCAAGCCAACTTCTATGGATTCAGAAGAAGCTCTATATGTGATGAAAGAAATGAAATCTTACTCTACAGAGGCTACTCTATTTGCAGAAAGGAAAAGAAGACTGAAATGTAAAGTAAACCTAGCAAACCCTACTTAACCAACTAATCCTACTTTTGCATAAAGAAAGATGAAAAACCATGAAATGAATGCCATTACTTAATCTAGGAAATAAACAACATCTACTCAAGCTATTTCTAGAAGGAAATGAGAAAAAAACATCTTTTTGGATTTCTATGTGCTTTTATGTGAAATTGTCATGCATGTAATTTATTTGATTGTGAATGTGGTAGTGATTTGGTGGAGATGGAGGGTGAATTTGGGATTTTCAGAGGTGTAGGATGATGTAGAGGGTTCCTAGGATGTCTCAGGTGGCCTTCTAGATGCTTTTCCAGCAATCGGACTTCAAAAAGAAGCCTACAGGAAAATCTACAGGAGGTTGCAGGGCATCTACAGGAGGTCTACAAGAGGTCTACAGGAGGATGCCAAGAGCTGTTTTGGAGGTTTTGAGGGAAATAAAGTGGGTGGAAAGGTTAGCTGAAGGCTAGGATGATGTGTTAAGGTGTCTAGGGTCCATCAGGAATGATTGGGAGAGAGAAAGATGGTCGGATTTGTTCAAGGAAAGAGAGGAAAGTCTATGGAAAAGTGCAGAAAACTAAGGTAGACTAGAGATGCACTATGGGCGACCTGTGAGGCATAGATCCAAGAGAGGTTGTGATGGCTGATTGGATAACTTGGTGTGAGAAGAGATTTTCTACCAGAGAACTAAAAATCAAACATTGAGATTAAGTAAGCAAGGAAACTAAGTACATCAAAAAACAGAATTTTGCATCAAGCTAGTCTAAACTCTGATCTAGGAAAGTAAATGCTGAGGAATGCTATAATGAGAGAAAGCATGGAAGGAAAGTTATTGCAAGATAGAAATGAGCATGGTGAAAGAGATCTAAATCAAAGCATTAACCTTCTAACAAACTGCAACACTAGAAATCCTATGGAAAAGGCAAATCTATGTTTTTGTGGCAGTAAGAGGGTCTTGACCTCAATTCATGGTCCCAAAGGGAGGAAAGGAGGCCAAGGCTCTATTGATGGCCTTTTTGTATCTTCTTTCTATCATTGTTTAGCCTGCTATGGAAAACGTAAATGGAAACAACCTTCTAAATCACCAAAAGCAACCTATTCTTAACCAAGAAAGAAATTTATCTAACAACAACTAATCTATAAACTGAAACAAAGCATATAAATACAAACAAGTGGATCTTGGCTACTTGGATTGGGCCCTAACCCAAGAGCATCAGCCCTCTGAGGTAACTCAGTGCTAGCTTGAAAAGGACTTCATCTTTATTATCAAAATATTAATAGGATTACATGAAAATGTCAACAAAAGTAAGCTCGAAGTTGAGCAAAGAAAAGATGTAGCAAAAATTCACAAATTTGACTAACTTCCTAATGAGGCCCTAGGCCTCTCTACTTATACAACTAAAGCTCCCAACAGCTTCCTTAAAATTAGGAAGGCTTGGATCCTAAAACTTGAGATAAACATAAGTTATCCTCCACTTGCTTGGCTGCCTCTTTAGTGCATTGATGTGGCTGTTTGTGGTCCGAGCTGCGTGATGGAGAATTTGAAGTGGGGAGTCATAAATGAGGGCGATACTCTCCTATAAATCCTCTCCCTTATATACTTCAAATTATTTCTTCCAATTATCCATTAAATCTTTGACTTTATCTCCAAAATTTTCCAAAAATTTGCATTAAACACATATTAGACTCCATGGCATAATGACCAACCCAACTCACTCTATTAGCATAAATATAATAAAAAAATTTGCAATAAGCTAATGAGAATGGTTGATTGAACTATGTTAGGAGACAAAATGAGCCCATATAATTACCCATTTATGGGGCTCATCATCACCCCCCTACTGAAGGTGTTGCTCATCCTCTGAGCAACTCAATCCATCTCCTCATCTTTAATGGCCCTGATGGCTTCCCTGACATCCCATGCTTTTGATGTGAGGTCCTCTTCTTTTTCATGGAATCCTACCTTTCTATCCACCTCTTCCCACTGCTATTGTTTTTCTTCCTCTTTTCTACCTTCCAACAGGCCTAGCAGCAGTGGGGGACTCAATTTGAAGCCAATCCAATTGACCTTCAAATTATGTATAGAGCACTTGTACAGTGGCACTCTCCTTAATGCTTGTTTCATCCTTGTTGGGGAGTGATACTTCCTGATTTGAAGATTGTGTGGTAGAGTGTTCCACCTCCTCATATAAGCATGAATACACTCTTCCCCAAGTAACCTTTCCATGTCCTCAAAATGTGCAATGGCTTGAGCCTGATCATTGATATACTTAGGGGCAATTTGGGGATTATTTGCAAGCAGCTTGTGTGTACTGACGAGAGCCATAGGGTCTTATGACTCAGCTTTGATCATCAAGGGCTCATTCTACCCCTTTATCATCAACTTCCTTATCTCTGCTTCCCTTAGTTCCTCATGGTTCATCCATGATGCCATGGCCATTAGTTGTAGGTGCCCTAGCCTAGCATTGGGGTCCCACATGTTCATATCGGTGAGGGCCATGTTATGCAAATAGAACTCTACTATTTTTGCCTTGTCTTCTGCTGAACTTTGGTCACATAGGTCCATAAAATGTTTATAATCTTGGAAAGGCATTGTGCCTCTTTGTACCAAAGTCTTGATCTGAAACTGCAACCATTGGTCCTTGAGGTATAATCCATATAATTTTGCTGGTGTTCTGCACTGCAGTGCTTTCATAGACCAGCTGGCCATGCATGCTAGTTGTGTCTCTCTCTCTTGCAACTGTCGTCTAAGTAATGCATTTTCTGTTTCCAAGTGTGTTCTTGTGATTGCCTCTCTATGTCTTACAACACTTAACTCCCTGCCCATTTCTCTAAGCTTGTTCTCCATGTAGCCAATATCCTCTACCCCCTTGGATTTGATGATTTGCATCCACCTATGGCTCCTTATTCTCTCTTTCTCCAACTCAAAGAAAAGTGGGATTGCAAATTTTTGAGGAATGATTTCCCCCCCCTCAAGAAGATTGTAGTAAGAGCCTAAACTAGGCTGGGGATCAGGTTCTTGAGTCTCTATTTCTTCCTCCTTCCCCTGTGACTGTCCTTCTAGTCTTTTTTCAAGTTTTTTAGTCTCCTGTAGTCTTGACATGGTCTCTTGTAGAACAGTCTGTGCTTCCTGTAGAATAGTTTTTGAGTCCTGTAGTTGCACTCTTTCCTTCTAGGTGGAAGATATGGGAGATCCTCTTTCATATGTGATAGGGGTTTTAGAGGGAGATTCTTCCCCTTTGACAGTGGGTGAATCTTTAATTACAATGGGCACTTTGGAAGAAGGCTGGGGCTTCCCTTGTTTGATGTTGGTGCTCTTCCGAGCCCTGAAGTACAGTGAGGTTTGCCTCTTCCTCTTTTGTTTGGGTTTAACTGGGGTGTTGAGGGCAGAAAGAGCAGCTGCTGCCTCCCTTTCTAAGGTCTCAGGAGACACTTCTGTCTTTTCTGCCCCTTTTTCTTTTCCTTTTGTCTTCTTTGTCCCTGTTGGTTGTGTTTCCTCTTGCTCTGTTTTGGTTTCTTCCTTCTCTGGTTTAGTTTCCTCCTCCTCTGTCTTGTTTTCTTCCTTCTCTATTTTTTTGACTTCCTCCTTTGTTTGTTCCTCAGTTTCCTCCCCTTCTTCCCCTTGCTTCTCTTCCCCCTCACTATCAAAAGGACTGTGATCATATGTGAGGGCCTTTATACTATCTTCTGCTGTCATGTTTCAGAAGATTTCCCATGCTATGGGGATGGTGAAGGTATGAAGGGCTTCTTCCAATAACAGTTTAATTAACCCATGGTGAGCCAACTGATCTGGACCTCCTGCCTTCAAATTAATGCTTGAGTCTATGAGGGACTGCAGGAGAAAATAGGGGATTCTGAGTTTCTAGGGTGTTGGAGTGTCCATGCCATATCTCAGCTCATGGAGAAGTCTGAAATGGTAGCCATAAACTATGCTATACCTCCCTTCATAAGAAATATACTTGATAATTTGGTAACTAACCTCATCCCAAGGGTAAGGTATGCTAGTTCTTCTAATGCCATTTTTATCTTCTACAGGATGTTCATTTGATTGGAAGAACTTTTTCTTGGCAGATTGTCCAATTGGCTTTTCATCTTTGCTCCAAGGTAATCCAAGAGGATGGTGGTAACCTTAAATTTTGGGGTGATTTCCATGGAGAGACCTCTCAAATTATTAGTGGCATGGGTCCTCAAATGAGGGACTAAAGAAAGGGAAAACTCCTGAGCCACTTCTTCATCAAACCCTCGGAATTGTTCAAACAATGGCATCCAATTTGCTCTAGTAAAAATGGCTACTACTTCAGGATGTTCATGGATCCCAGCTAAATTTGTGGGCTCCTTCCTCATGAATCCCCTTATCATTTTCTTATACCCCTTTTTAACACCCAAGGTAGAGATGGAGACAAGAATTTTGAAGAAATAGGAAAACAGAGGAAAAACTATGTTTTTTAAGAAAACAGGCAGAAAATTCTTATGTAATTTCTCTCCTTCTATGGACTCAATTTCTCCTTAAAATTATATCATTCCTTGCACATATTGATAATCAAGGTGGGTATGCATATAACCTACCTCTTCAAGCCAAAAATTGATCAAAGACCTCGTGTTTTCTCCTTAAAAACTGCTTACTACCCCTCCTATAGAACTGGCTGTAGGTGCTCTTGTAGAACCTGTTACTGCTCCTGTAGAATGCCGATAGCAGGAGAATGGATGAAAGTGATGGAGAATGATGATTTCGAGGCTATGGTGGTGATAGAGAGCTTGCTACAGCTAAGTGGACGAGGGTGAAATGAAAGAAAAGGTGGTGAAGGAGTTTCGAGGAGGAATACTTATTTCTTCTTTTAGATATTTCCGGTGATGGGGTGAGCTAGCAAAAATGTACGTTGCCATTTTTGGACCATTGGTCCCCACTACCCTGCCATCATGGATCTTTCCTGCAATCACTTCTTATCATTGCATCGGAGTTTGCATACCCTCCACTACCTGTCCTTTATATTTTTCTGTGAGTTGACTAGGCACATGTGTGGTGGCATCTCTGGATGAGCGCAGTCAACTGGATGAGGGTGGCCAGTTAACTGGACACCTTATCTCATTCAACCCTAACCATCTCATTCACTTATGCATACTTTTCAATTACACAAATGGAACAAAGGAGAGGGTTAGTCACTTACCTGGGAGTCGAATATACGTGCTGTGAGGCATTTTGGTTCCTTTTGCTGCTGCATGCTTGTATTTCAGTTGTTGCATGCCTGTATCTCCTCTGCTATTATGCTTTCTACTTCTTGATGTGTGGCTTGTTTTCTTTGTTTAGGTATCCTCTGGCTGGATCTAGCTTTAGATGTTCCCTTCAATCCCATGGTTTTACTTCTTTTGCTGTTGTGGCTTGATTTTAAGGGGATCAACTACTACAGGAATTCCTACAGGAGCTCCTGTAGCTACTTCTCCCTTTAAAAATTTTAGCTGATTTTTGTGATGGGAGTTCTAAGGATGACACCAGAGATGATGATGGAGATGGATAGGTACTTGGTAAGCTACAGGTGAGATTTGGCAGTGCTGCTCCCTTTATTTTTTGTTTTTTCTCTAAAAATTGGTTTCTGTGTTTTTCGACAGGAAGGAAAGAAATCGATGATGATGGGGTGGTGCAGGTATGGGATGGATGGAAAGGAGGGTGGATAGCTATAGGAGGGTCTACATGCTCTTCATGAAATCTCCTAGCCCCTCAATCTGCTCTTTGAAACCATTTCTGGCTCTCTGTGATTTCTAGAGGAGCCTCCTGTAGAACACACAGTTTCTGGAAAAAAACACAGTGGGGTGGAAGAAAGGTTAGAAATGATGGAGAAGAGTGTGGGGGAGATAAAATAGGCTCTGGGGAATCTTCTATTGCTCCTTGTGGTCCAATTTTAACCTATAATGCACATTAAAATTCAATTCTCTTTCCCTTCTTTTCTCTGTTTTTTTCTCTTTTTTTTTTTTTGAAAGACAACTAGGGCGCCTCAAAGAGGTTTTCACCCTATTTGCCTACCCTGGGTGCCTCCAAGTGAGGTTTTCACTGAGGGATCTTATTCTCTTTCTTTCTTTCTTTTTTCATCACTAGGCCGCCTCAAAAGAGGTTTTCAACCCAATGATGGGACTCAAGCGCCTCATGGATATTTTCACTTGAGTCCTTATTATTTTTTTTCTGCTTCTTCAGTGAGTGGGTGAAGTGGAGGCTAAGACCTGCTCCACTACCATCCCTGTCTTATTCAAATCTTCAATGAACTTTCACTTGGAGAATGGTTTCTTATAAATTTTCAACCTATGTCCATTGACAAGCATGGGGATGGCTTCCTCATCAATGGTTCTAATTAGAACTGAACCATTGTCATTACATTTTTCCACAGTGTAGGGTCCCACCCATCTTGTCTTCAGCTTTCCTTTGAAGTATTTAAACCTTGAATCATAGAGCAGTGCCTAATCTCCCTCTTGGAATTGCTTCTCCTTGATATTTTGGTCATGCCATATCTTCCTCTGAAGCTGAACTACCTTTGTGTGGAGAAGGGCCTACAATCTTTGTTCATCCAATCCATTGAGCTAGAGTAGTCTTTCCCTATGTACATGGCTGAGGTCTAGGTCCAGTTGAGCTGCCATTCTTAGTGTATTGTATTCAAATTCTATTAACAGAAAAGCCTTCTTCACATAGACCAATTCATAGGGTGTGAACCCTATGGTGGTCTTCCATGTTGTGTGTTAGGCCAAAGTGACCTCAACTAGTCTATCCGCCCAATCTTTTCTACTGTTGCTCACTACCTTGGTCAGAATTCCTTCCAAAGCTCTATTAGTGACTTCCACCTGCCCATTGGCTTGTGGATGGTAAGGGGTGGAAGTCCTGTGCTTGATTTTATGATGTGTGAGCAGGTCTTCACTCAACTTGTAAGTGAATTGACTGCCTTGGTCTGTGACCATTTCTCTTGGATACCCGAACTTATAAAATATGTTTTCTCTCAAAAACTCAGCTAATTTTCCCTCTATTGCTACTTTGATTGCTTTTCTTTCTACCCATTTTGTCAAATAATCAGTGCACACAATGTTGTATTGCTTCTGTCTTGAAGGAGGGTTGATAGGACCCACAATGTCCATGCCCCACTTCTCAAATGGCTCAAAGGTCACTTGAGGTTGCATGGGCATCTCATACTTTGGAGTAGGTTTCCCCATCCTTTGACACCGATCACATTGGCTGGTATACCTCCTCACATCTTGATGAAGAGTGGGCCAATAGTAGCCTGCTTGCAATATTTTGAAGGCAGTCCTCTTTGCTGCAAAATGGCCTCCACAACGCCTGTCATGACAGGTTAGGAGAATGTCAAAAACTTCCTCCTCCCTGACACATATTCTCAAGATTTGACCTAGCCCAAGTTTGAAGAGATTGCCCCCAATCTAGGTGAAAGGGATGCTTTTCCTCATGATCATGATCTTCTCCTTTGAGGATAGGTGTGGTGGAAACTGTGCTAAAACCAAGTAGTTTGCTATATTAGAAAACCATGGCGAGAGTATTGAGATAGCAAATAGAAGACATCTGGTGTTTGATCATCCACCATTCCTTCTTCATCTATAGGCAAATTTACTCTAGACAAAAAGTCAGCAACAACATTTTCTTTACTAGGCTTATCAACAATGGTGAAATCAAAATGTTGCAGTAAAAGCAACCACCTAATAATGCGAGCATTTACATCTATTTTGTTCATTAAATATCCAATTATAGCATGATCAGTGTGTTCAAAGGTTTGATAGCCTGCGATATAATGTCTGAATTTGTTCAAGGAATGCACTACAACTAGGAGTTCCTTCTCGGTTACCATGTACTTATAAAGTATATGGCATAAGGTGGGACCCTTTGGATGATGGCAATTTTGTTGGGGTCCACCTGCAATCCTTGTTGAGATATTGCATGACCTAGCACGGTCCCTTCAGTCATCAAAAATTCACATTTTTCTGGATTGAGGGACAGGTTCATTTCAATACACTTGTCCAAGACTTTTCCTAGGTTAGATAAAGCTTCCTCAAAGTTAGAACCATAAGGAGTAAAATCATCCGTATATATTTCCATTGCATCATGAACCAAGTCACAAAATATACTCAATACTGCTCTCTGGAAAGTGGTTGGAGTGTTACACAAACAAAAAGGAAGAACCTGATATGCAAAGTTACCCCAAGGACAAGTGAAAGTGGTCTTATCTTGGTCCTCCGAGCTAATTTGAATCTGATTGTACCCACTAAACCCATCTAGGAAGGGAAAAAACTTTTTCCCCGCTAGACCATCTATGAAAGGCAAAGGAAAATGCTCCTTTTTAGTGGCCTTGTTCAGTTCCCGATAATTGACACAGATTATCCACTTACTATTTTTCTTTGGCACTAGCACCAAAGGAGAGACCCACTCACTGTTAGAGATGGGGTAGATGAATCCTGCATCCAGTAATTTTTGCAATTCTTCCTTAACAATGTCTTTAAGGGTTGGATTCATCATCCTTTGAGGCTGCCCGACTGGTTTGCAATCTTCCTTAATGTATATAGGATGAGTCCATACTGAAGGGTGCACTCCCTTCATCTCCTTATAACTCCAGGCGAAGGCATCTAAATGTTTTCTCAATAAGTTGCACAGCTCCTCTTGGGAAGTGGATAGGGATGAATCGATTTTCAAGGTTCTTTCTAGGCCAAACTCTATATTCTTAACACAGAGAGAGGTTGGTTCAGCCACACAGAGATCAGTTAAGGGATTTTTTTGGGTTTCTTTCACTATATTTTCTAATGGCAAGGTATTGGGGGGTGGATTCTGAATTAACTTTTCAATGATATCATCCTCATTTTGTAGTTTCCCCCCCATGACAGTTTCTAATGCACAAAGTGGTGTAGAATAGACTTCATCCTCATCCGCCTCCTCCAACCAGAGAGGTAGATCATGTTCTAGCAGGGGTTGGGCAGGAGGGTATAGGATTAACTGCTTGGACATATGCCCATTCTTGATGGTCATGTTACCAGCTCGACAACTGATGTAGGCATCGACAATAGCCAACCAGGGTCTCCCTAGGATGAGAGGATACCTCGTGAGCTTTGCCTTTGGCTAGAGAACCAAGAAATCAGTAGGGTACTCCCAAGAATAAATGAATACCATCACATCTTCCACAATCCCTTAGGGTTCACGGTGGAGTGGTCTGCTAGCTGTAGTATTGTTGTGGTCTTCCCTAAGGAGCCCTGGAAGTTAAGTTTGAGCATGGTGTCCTTTGTCATCACATTAATGGTAGCTCCAAGATCAATCAAGGTATGTGGGGTCATGGTGCCATTGATGTGGACATCAACTACTGGGCTTCGAGGGTCCAGATATTTCAGAAAGATTACCTGCCCCAACATCAGGTCGAACAGTTGTCCTATGACATTGATGGTTGGGGCATCTCTCTTGCTCCATCCTGGATACCTAAAGCACTTCTCTTTAATCAACCTATTGTATATAGGCACATCTTTTATGGCTTGGAGAAGTGGTATCTTCACCCATAATTGTTTCAATTCTCCCATAAGCTCAGTTTCTTTTGGGTAGGTTGTGTTGTCCCGAATAGTCTCTCAGGAAAGGGTGGAATTGCTTTAGGTTCACTTTCTTCTTTATCTTCCTCAACCTCCTTAGGGGGAGGTTGGCTATCTGGGAGGACCTTCCCCGATCACAAGTTAATCTCCTGAATCTCCACAGCATAAGTTGGGCATGATGGTTCCCCACTATATACTTGTTGAGCCTATTTGTTGTTCAAGTTCAGGTTCGACTAGGTAAGAAATTGAGGTTGCCTTGGTGGAGCAGGAGGCAATGGTTGCAGTTGAGCAAGTGGTGGAGGCAAAAGAGCAATAGGAGAGTTGTATTGGGGCCTCCGCCCCTGATGAGTTGCATTCCACTGAGGTTGTCGTTGAGCATAGGATTGAAATGAATGAGCGGCTAGTTGGGCATGATAATGAGATGGATAGGACCAAGGAGGAGGCATGGACCAGGAAGGATGAGTAGGAGGGCCCCAAGAAGGTATGGAAGTGACTTGGTTGGGATTGTAGTATGCTTGGGATGTCCCTTGCATCCCCTGCTGGTATGGTCTACGTCCATGCGGTCTCCTCTTGTCCATGAAATAGAGTGGTTCAGTGGCTCCTTCGGCTCCCTGGTATATAGCTTTATGTCTAGGCAAGGAAGGGCACTTATCTGTAGAATGATCTTCTTCACAGACTGAACAAACCTCTATAGAGTTTAATGGGCATTCATTCCTAATTTGCCGCCTGGTGCACCTAGGACAAAAGATGGCCAAAGCCCTCTCTGCTTCCTCTTGTTTCCTTTTGATATGCAAGGTATCCATTTGCATGGCAAGAGTCTACAACATCTCACTCTTGAAGTCTTCCAGCATATTTCCAAGTTCACCTTTGATGGATGAATTGGATGAGGAGGTACTAGCTATGGGTTGACTCCCCCTACCTCTCTTTCTTACTGCTCTAGAATGATTTCTAAAGACAGTCTTTATGTCCTCACAAGGTAGTTGGTAGATATCTCCCTCGGCCAGTAAATGGAGGGTGTCTAGAAGGTCTTCTGGAATTCCCCTGAGTAGGACCAACTTCAGAGATTCAGGGTCAAGTGTACACATGGCCCTTTTGTAACTGAGCTGGAACCTCTCTTCATAATCTTCCAAGGATTCATCACTTCCCATGGTCATTTGGAATATTTCTTCCTTGGTATCCTTTGACCTACAGTAGTCTCAATATTTGTTACTGAAGGCCTACTGCATGTGAGCCCAAGTTGTGATGCTATTTCCAGGTACCCCATGAACCAACACAATGCTACATCCTTGAGAGTAGAAGGAAATAGTTTCAAATTTTTCTCATCTTCTGCATAGTCATAGGTTCAACAGATGACAACAAACTCAAACAAGAAAGTTTTAGGATCTTCGGTGGTTAAACCATGGAAGTGAGGTAGGGATGAAGGGCTTATGTTCTTCATTTTGGTGTCCCCATTGGTCTCTTGGATGAGAAAGGTACCCTCTACCCTTTCTCCATTCCCCCTAAGATTTATGTTTCAACCACTATCTCAGGAGGGATGTCTTCTTCTTCTTCCCCTATAGGTTCTTCAAATATCTTAGGTTGTTCACCTAAAGGTTCTTCTTGGTCACTTCCACCGTAGAAGAGAGAAGGGTGGCCATGTAATGTTGTGGGGGTGTTGGGCAAGAATTTTCCTAAATTATTTCTGTTCCTACGGGGCATGAAAGGAAATCTTTTTGGTTGGTTTTGATATTTTTTTTCACTACTTGTACCCTACAAAACTGAAATTGATTAAACAAACAAATTGCAACTAGCTTAAATGAAATTGTAGAACTGAAAAGGAAAGAAAATGAAATGCAAAACTGCAAGCAAGATGACTAATCCACTTTTGCTGAAATGAAATTGCAGAACTGAAAAGGAAAGAAAATGAAATGCAGAATTGAAAGAAAGGAACTGACTACTCTACTTTTGTTGAAATGGAAATTGCAGAATTGAAAATGAAAGCAAGGAAATGCAGAAACTGAAAGAAACAACTACTCTACGTTTGCTTAAATAAACTACTTAGCAGAATGTTGCAATAGAGAAATAGAAGAAAGCAATAATCACAAAATACTCTGACACTTCCCCGACAATGGTGCCAAAAAGTGGTGGTCGCCAGTATTGTAGCAATAATGCTGCAACTCTTGGGCTTCCTACTTTACTTTTATCAACCCGGTAGTTCGTAACAAACTTGGAAGCGATGGTGTTGTATGCACAAGTACTAGTTCTTACTACAGGCTGTCACTTGGTCAGCTGGCGCAAGATCACTAGGAGCTCAAGGCAACTTCTATGGATTCAGAAGAAGCTCTATATGTGATGAAAGAAAGGAAAGCTTACTCTACATAGGCTACTCTACTTGTAGAAAGGGAAAGAAGATTGAAATGTAAAGTAAACCTAGCAAACCCTACTTAACCAACTAATCCTACTTTTGCAAAAAGAAAAATGAAAAACCATGAAATGAATGCCATTACTTAATCTAGGAAATTAACAACATCTACTCAAGCTATTTCTAGAAGGAAATGAGAAAAAAACGTCTTTTTGGATTTTTATGTGCTTTTATGTGAAATTGTCATGCATGTAATTTATTTGATTGTGAATGTGGTAGTGATTTGGTGGAGATTGAGGGTGAATTTGGGATTTTCAGAGGTGTAGGATGATGTAGAGGGTTCCTAGGATGTCTCAGGTGGCCTTCTAGATGCTTTTCCAGCAATCGGACTTCAAAAAGAAGCCTACAGGAAAATCTACAGGAGGTTGCAGGGCATCTACAGGAGGTCTACAGGAGGATGCCGAGAGCTGTTTTGGAGGTTTTGAGGGAAAGAAAGTGGGTGGAAAGGTTAGTTGAAGGCTAGGATGATGTGTTAAGGTGTCTAGGGTCCATCAGGAATGATTGGGAGAGAGAAAGATGGTCGGATTTGTTCAAGGAAAGAGAGGAAAGTCTATGGAAAAGTGCAGAAAACTAAGGTAGACTAGAGATGCACTATGGGCGACCTGTGAGGCATAGATCCAAGAGAGGTTGTGATGGATGATTGGCTAACTTGTTGTGAGAAGATATTTTCTGCTAGAGAACTGAAAATCAAACATTGAGATTAAGTAAGCAAGGAAACTAAGTACATCAAAAAACAGAATTTTGCATCAAGCTAGTCTAAACTCTGATCTAGGAAAGAAAATGCTGAGGAATTCTATAATGAGAGAAAGCATGGAAGGAAATTTATTGCAAGACAGAAATGAGCATGGTGAAAGAGATCTAAATCAAAGCATTAACCTTCTAACAAACTACAACACTAGAAATCCTATGGAAAAGGAAAATCTGTGTTTTTTGTGACAGTAAGAGGGTCTTGACCTCAGTTCATGGTCCCAAAGGGAGGAAAGGAGGCCAAGGCTCTGTTGATGGCCTTTTTGTATCTTCTTTCTATCACTGTTCAACCTACTATGGAAAACTTAAATGGAAACAACCTTCTAAATCACCAAAAGCAGCCTATTCTTAACCAAGAAAGAAATTTATGTAACAGCAACTAATCTATAAATTGAAACAAAGCATATAAATACAAACAAGAGGAGCTTGGCTACTTGGATTGGGCCCTAACCCAAGAGCTTCAGCTCTCTGAGGTAACTCAGTGCTAGCTCGAAAAGGACTTCATCTTTATTATCAAAATAATAATAGGATTACATGAAACTGTCAACAAAAGTAAGCTCGAAGTGGAGCAGAGCAAAGCTGCAACAAAAATTTGAAAAGTTGACTAACTTACTAATGAGGCCCTAGGCCTCTCTACTTATACAACTGAAGCTCCCAATAGCTTCCTTAAAATCAAGGAGGCTTGGCTCCCAAAACTTGAGATAAACAGAAGTTATCCTCCACTTGCTTGGTTGCCTCTTTAGTGCATTGATGTGGATGTTTGTGCTCCAAGCTGCATGATGGAGAATTCGAAGTGGGGAGTCATAAATGAGGGGGATACCCTCCTATAAATCCTCTCCCTTGTATACTTCAAATTATTGCTACCAATTTTCCATTAAATCTTTGACTTTATCTCCAAAATTGACAAAAAACTGCATTAAACACATATTAGACTCCATGGCTTAATGACCAACCCAACTCACTCTATTAGCATAAATATAATCAAAAAACATGTAATAAGCTAATGAGAATGGTTGATTAAACTATGTTAGGAGGAAAAATGAGCCCATATAATTACCCATTTATGGGGCTCATTATAGGCTTCCCAACAATACATGTTGGCTCTTCCAAACAACTCTTAAGGTCTCCTAAAACGGCCCATCAAACTGATCCAAGCTCTGGTCAAGACTATGACCCAATGCACCTTTAACACTACTCCAAATCTTCTTGTCACTTTGGTGTTCTTGACTATTCTCATTAGGGCACTTGGGCATGCTGCTGCAGCCCTAAAATCCTCTCAATGGTTCTTGAACATCCTTCCAAAAATTGTAGTATAGGAAAGGAGAGATTCTCCTCATCCATGCTGAAGGTAAGTGCATAAAATCCCTCAAAACTACCCATGCTAGAATCGTTGTAGTGGTATGGCCTGCGACCTACCACTCAACACTAGTGATGGTCACGACACCCTTCAAACACTGTAACCACCCATCCATTAGCCTCTAAATAGACCTGCGTTTAGCCCTTAAAGCCTCCACCTACCTACAAGCATACCCAACCTCCTACAACAACCTTCAAAGCCTTGTTCAACCTTTGAAACATACCTTCAACCCTCACTTCCTAGCCTCTCTTGTGGCGACCTTAAAACATAGATATCCCTCTCCTCCACGAGTTGTTCTCAAGATATGCGTTGCACTATTGGATGAGAGAAATGACTCTCCATCACCCTCTATTAATACTAAAGAGAGGGGCTCCTTCTAACGTCACTCTAGGGCTATTCAACTTGTCAAGAGGCTTAGTTAACCCAATCTGACCTTGAGACATATGGTGTAAACCCACTCATGACCTTCAAAATTTCGTAACTCCTTAACGAAAACTCAGAATCAGATGATTTTCATTGTGTTAGAATCATCTCACCAAGAGATGTCATCTTCATCCATCACATGTCGAAAACTTGTGACGGTTTTGGCCCAAACATTTATGGGTGCAAAATCCCAGGCTTCGATTCTAAGCCCACAAGCCTACTTATGGCACTTTTACCTCCAACCCTTGAACACTACGGCTTGGAGTACCTCCCAAGCTACAAACAAATAAACTATTTCATGGCAAAGATATTTCCATGAAATATTGAAGAAGGATTTGGTTGAGATTTCCCTTGGAAGCACTGGGAACCCATGGGGATTGAGTCATGGTGTCTCTTGCTAGTTTTGTGCTTGTGGTGCCTTATGATTTGTTTGCACTTGATTTGTAGTTTTGTTTGTGTCTAGTGAATGGCCATGCCATTTTGTTTGTGGTGTCATATTGCTATTTTTTTTGTGGCTTTCCTTCTTGGTTACCTCTTATTATTTCCTTTTATGTTTTGAGGGTCTTAGGAATTGGTTGGGGAGAGGGAAAGTTAATGGAGATTGGGGAGAGTTGAGTGCAACTCGAAAGGTAATGTAATACCTAGATGGATATTATTACATGAGTTAAGGATAGCTAAAGGGAAGAGTATGATAACCGATTGGATTGGTGGGGTCCATTGGGATAAATGGATGGTGGCAAGATAGTCATGAGGAAGGTAACTGGGAGAGGTAAAGTGGATGGATTTGAGGTGTCAGATGCCCTTGTTGTCATTGGGAACTATTGTTCTCCATGTTGTGTATGGATAAAGAGAGTTATCTTAACCTTAACATTATGATATCTGGTAGCTATGTGGTGATGATGATCATGTTGATGATTACATGTATATATATGCACATATGCCATTTTCTGATAGGGTTTTTAGGGATCATGATTGTTTTATGTTGATGTTTATATGTATGGATGGATGTATTTTGTTGTTTGACAAGGTCATGAGGGATCATTCCTTTGGAGGAATGATTGCTTATGTAGGTGAATGGCATGAAGAGTGTCCTAGTTTATGAGGAATCAAGTGGGTAGAGTAGCCCTAACCAATCTATGAGGTTAGTATACTTTGCATATGAATGTATATTATGTGATTATACTATGTCTATGTTTATGTTATGGATAGGTAATGTTGAGGGATACATCAGTAGAAGGAAAGCAGTGTGATCTGTGACATGTTGTAACAAGTGTGAATAGTGGAAAGAAACTAGAAACAAGGTTGCTTGGTAGAGTCAGTGTGGTCTTTGGATGTGTAGTACCATTGTTGTATATATGTTGTACATGTTGTATATGTGTTGCTATGTATATATGGTGTTGTGTACATGTTTTATAGCAGTGCTATGTACATATGGTGTTGTGTACATGTTGTATATGTCGTGTTGTATACATATGGTGCCATGGGCATATTGGATATGCAATATTGTGTACATATGGTGTTGTGTGCATGTTGTGTAAGTGGTGTTGGGTACATATGGTTTTATGTACATGTTGTATGTAGTTTTGTGTACATATGGTGTTGTGTGCATGATTGTACATGTGGTGTTGTGTACATGTTGTACATGGGGTGTTGTGTGTGGGTGGTGCTATGTACATGTCATGCATGTGGTGTTGTGTACACATTGTGCATGTGGTGTTGTATACACATTATGCAGGTGGTGTTGTGTCCAGGTGGTACTCTGTACATGTTGTACATGTGGTATTGTGTGCATGTCATACATGTTGTATTGTGTATGTGCATTGTGTACTCATCGTATCATGACATGTGTATTTGTTATGTTTTACTATGTGTATATATATGTATTTTTTTGTACACAGGGAGTGGGTGTATGTTTTGTGTTATACACCAAGTGTAAGTGTATGTGTTGTGTTGTATGTCGAGTGTAGTTGTATGTGTTCTTTGGAATACCATGTGTAGGTGTATACATGTGATGTACATTGGATGTATGTGTACATGGTTGAAGAGAAGAGAAGCATTGGGTGCTTGTTAGATGTAGCAACTAATTTGGTGTGTGTACAGAAAGGACAAAGAATAAAGGTAAAAGGAAAGGATTGATTGAAGGATAAGTATTAATATTTTATTTGAGTTTTATTATGCATATGATCTACTACTTTGATTTATGATGGTTACATATGGTTTATGATTCTAATTTATGGTGGTTGCGTTTTAAGTTAACTGGATGTGATATGTTTATACATGATGATTTGATAAAAGAGCTAGTTTGACTTGTTGTGACAAGAGATAAACATAATTGCAGGTGTACCTTATTGAAGAGCTACCAATGAGGTATGATTTGAATTTATTTCAAATGATTTTGAATCTAATGGAAATTATGTGCTTGGTACAAGAAGTCATGAAAATGCTCGGTTGGATGGTTGGAATTGGCTGCCAAAGAATGTTAGTAATAATAGTGAAAGGAATTGGAACAGGAAACAGTATGCTAGTAAACCATTTAGGAGAAGGGACATTGTAGAACACTAGTACCCAATAGTTTCCATTGATTTCCATGAGCATGTTATGACTGATGTAGTTATACTGAATCTACGGCTACAAATAGAAGTATATTTCCTAGACCTAGTGGCCTGGTCTAAAACAACATAAATCAAAGACTATAAAGTTCTCCTTTAATAAATTTGAGAATGGAAATATTCTTACTTGTGATTCGTCACAAGATCTTCTCTCCTCTTATCTTGTAAGCTCCAGTTGTAGCTCTAATCACTATATTTAGAACATGCACAAAAAATCAACAAAAGCCAAATATATACGACATCTATGTAGCATTATTGAATCACTTTATTATATGGATTAGCATAGCATTGAAATATAGGCATGTAAACATAACATAGCACATATAGGAAAATGATATACACTTTATATTAATATGAAATGGATAGAGTTTACAACCAAAAGTGGAAGTTGTTCTTGTAGAGATCTCCCCATGTTGACTTATCCTTCCTTGTCACAATGCACACCTCAAGGTCACCCTAATGCAAGGGAATGATAACTCTTTTATGACCAAAACAACAACAAGAGGGTATGATTAGTCTCCAAAATCTAACCCCTAGCTTGTGGATGGTAGTAAATATAAAGGAGAGGATGATAGTTCATGAATTCTTATCCATTTACCAATCTAAGCTTGAGATCCACTTAGGAGGGGATGATGAGCTCAAGGAATACGAGGTGAAATATCCAAGCTAGGATCAAATATGATTCAAAGTTCTTATCCAAGGTAAATGGATGTAACAACTCCTAGAATCTTTTAGAAGAGGAAGCTTCAAGATTCTTTTTATTTTTCCTGAATTTCTAGAATCAATGCACCCCCAACAAGGGACAACCTCCCACTAATCAGAGCAGGTGCAGAACTAAGCAACCCATTGCTAAACACAGGTCCCTAAAGGGCAAGTGTGCATCGGGCCTTAAAAGCAATGAAATGAGGCAATCAAGGTTAAAAACTCAGGGATTTGGGAGAGTCGTGCTTAGGGCTTTGTGTAGGCATGATGAAAAGGTGGACAAATTGCCCCTTAAAGCACAAGGTCAAATATGGCAATTGATGATTGAAGTGTTTTACCTTGTGACAAGTTTGAATCAAGAACAACTAGTTGGATCATCATTTGTTACAATAGATTTTCATTGTGATATCTTTGTTGAGGGAGGCATACCCATACTAAACACATAAGCTAACATTACATGTACAATGATCAAGAATTCATGTCCACTGATGACAAAGGGTGGATCCATGATTGGATGTCTGTCTACATGATCATAGCCATCATGCTTTGCAATATTGCATTAATCTTGAAATCGCAGCCCGAATGGATGGAACTAGATCCAGGATCTTCTATCTCGTTCACGCGATCTTCCATTTATGAGTCTAACCATGCGAATAAAGGAGTTTGAGTCAAACATGGAATACCCCATCTGATTATCGACCAATGATGTAAATCGTTAACAAATGCGAGAGAAACCATTGATGATATTAATGGATATCAAGGTACAATAGTACAATTTATATGGTATGAATAAATGAGTTGAAGTTAAACACCACACATAATCTGTCGGTCAAAGGTTCATAATGTAAAATTGTCACCGAGAGCGAGGAAACTTTCCATTGATGTATGCAAGCACCAAGGTACTAAAGGAAGAGTTCCCAAGTCAACTCCCTAGACAATGAGTTGATGTCGAAAGGAAGTGGCCCGTCGCATGATAGCCTTGATGTATCCCCCGCCAATGAAACAAAATGGGTATTATGATTTGAGACAGAATGATGTTGATGTGGAATTAGTTTAGGAATGATAGACACTACAACAAAACCCTATGATTAGCCTCCCTTTTTGCTTCCTTTTTTGCATCTAGAGCCCATTTTTGGTGCTATCAATGTCCATTTATAAATATGGTGCAAAACATGATGCAAAAATTGCACGAAGCTTTACACCAAGTCTTGCACTAAGTTTAGCATCAAGTGTTGCACCATGTTTTTCATGAGGTTTTTCACAAAGTTTTGCGCCATCCTTTGCACTTAGTTTTATGCCGGGTTTTGCATCAAGTTTGGCACCTAATTTTGTTCCACCTACATTTATATCCTCTATTGCATCCATTTTTTTGTGCCTACACTTGCATCAACTTTTGTATCCTCTTTTGCTTCGTTTTTTGCATCCTTTTTTGTATCCCCCTTTGTGTCAAGCTTTGCGTTGAGGTTTGTGCCTAGTTTTGCATTTATTTTTGCATCTACTTTTGTTGCATCCACTTTTGTATCTTGTTCTTCGTCCACATTTGCACCTTCTATTGCATCCATTATTGTGTCCAGTATTGGATCCACTTTTGTTGTGCAACAATTTGCACCTATTTTGGCACCTTCCTTTGCACCCACTTTTCTTGTAATTTACCATCCACGTTCGCATCCCCATTTGCATCTAAGTTTGCATTTACTTTTGCATCTATTTTTGCATCCTTTTTTGTATCCAATTTTGCGTAAGGTTTTGCATCAAGTTTTGCATCTTTTTTTACATCTATTTTTTCATCAACTTTTGTATCCAATTTGCATCCACTATTGCACCCATGTTTACGTCCACTTTCTCATCCCTTTCTGCATCAAAATTTGCTTCTTTTTTTGCATGTATCATTGCATCCACTTTTACATCCACTTTTGTTGTGCCATAATTTGCACCATGTTTTGCGTCTATTGTTCTACCCACATTTGTTCCTACTTTTGCATCCACATTTCCATCCTATTTTGCATCCAAATTTGCATCAAATTTTGCATCTTTTTTTTCACCCACTTTTGTGTTAGGTTTATGCATCAACTTTTGTGTCTTGTTTTGTATCTACTTCTGTTGCATCCATTTTTGCATCCAATTTGGTGTCCACAGTTGGGCCCATGTTTTTATCCACTAATTCTTCTTTTTTTGCATCTTGTTTTGTATCCAATTTTGCATCTTTGTTTTTGTCTACTATATCATCCACTTTTTCATCCAATTTTTTTGTGCCACAATTTGTGCCATGTTTTGCACCTACCATTGAACCCACATTTGGTTCTACTTTTGCATCCACAATTGCATCATATTTTGTGTCCAAGTTTTCATCAAATATTATGTATGTTTTTGCATGCCCTTTTGCATCCACTTATACGTCAAGTTTTGCATGAGGCTTTGTATCTAATTTTACATCTACTTTTGCACCTACTTCTATTGTATCACATTTTGCATCTAATTTTGTGTCCAATGTTACACCCATGTTTGTATCCATGCTTATATCCTTTCTTGCATCTTATTTTGCATCCACATCTGCCTCCTTTTTGCATCCAAGTTTATGTCCTTTTCTGCATCCATTGTTGCATCCACTTTTGTTTCACCACAATTTGTGGCATGTTTTGCAACTACTATTGCACCCATGTTTGCTTCCACTTTTGCATCTACATTTTCATCATGTTTTGTGTCCAATTTTGTATTGACTATTGCATCTTTTTTGCATCCACTTTTGTGTTAGGTTTTGTGTCCTGTTTTGCATCTACTTCTATTGAATCCACTTTTGCAACCAATTTTACATCCATTGTTGCACCCATTTTTGCATCTGCTTTTGAATCCATTTTCCAACACTCATCATTTTTTTTGCATTGATGGTATTTCTTATGACATTGACAATTATGAAAAACTGATGACAATACCAATAATCATTACGGACATGATAATGAAGATGATGATGATGACATGAATGGAAATTATGATGATAATGACAATGATGATAAAGACGATGGTTGTTACAATGATAATGACATCATGATGATGATGATGATGACAATGATTATGATGATGATGAGTTAATGACCTTATAAAATCTTCCCAATCTTAAATGTTGTCATTGTGATAATCATAGTCATTATTTTTTGCATAATTATTCAAGTCATCATCACCTAATCATAATTATTATCATTGTCATCTAGGTCATCATCAACAACAATAATGTCACGAATGATGCTGATGATGTCGATAATCATGATGTCCATGATGAAAATGACAAAAATGATGATATAAATTACATTAATGATGATGATGGGGATGATAACAATGATAATGACGATGATAATGGTGGTGATGATGATCATAATCATCTATAAAAAATAGAGTTGCTATTTCTCATGCATATATTATGTGTCCTAAAAAACCCTTTTCTAACACTCATCACATTTTTTGGGTTGATGGTATTTATTATGACGTTGATAATTATGAACAATTGACGACAATGTTGATAATCATGATGATGATGATGATTATGAAGATGATGACAATGACATGAATCATGATAATGATGATAATGTTAATGATGACAATAATGATAATAATGATGGCAGTGTTGATGATGATAATGAAATGATGACAATGATTATGATGATACTAGTGACCTTAAAATCTTATGAATTCATGAAATTACTAGTTTCAAGACCATATTTTTCATACATCTTACACACAATTTTCAAGTACCTCAATTTACACACACACAAAAAATCCATTTGTAATAGTAGATAATAATCACTCTCCAGTTGGGGAATAAATGGCTTATTTCTTGTCTTTTCATACTCCCTTGCACATTTCATGGTTCTTAACATCTCTTTCTAACAAGTTTTCCTTTAGCTTCATGTCATAAGCTATACATCTCCTCTTGTTCAAAGAAAGGTGATTCTCCATTTGACTTTTTCATGTTTAACCAAAGCACCTTTGTTGATTTATACTAGGCATATATGGTTTGATAACTTACTCATACTATATGACTCATTTTGATCTCATATAGTTGTTGGACATATATCATATGATATAACAAATGTCATTATAGCACCCTTCCCACATTATATACGTGATTAAGATGGCACATCACCCTTTTACCTTGGGTCATGGTTTTCATGGAACAAATGCGCACATAGATTAGGGGTTGAATTTATACAATGATGTGTTGCTATGTTTTGATTTTAGTTCTTGATATACTGTTGACACTTGATCCTATAGGATTGGGAAAATATGGTGTAAATATGTAAATAAAAAATAAGAAAATGAAGAGACCATGGAATGTGAATCCCAATGGTCTCTCTCCTATGTGTTTATATTAATGCTCTTCTTAATATAAAATTTAAATATTATGGAGTTACCATATATCTTGCTTGACATGGTATTAGAGCGCAGGTCTATCGGTCCCAAATTTGGCATCCTTTTTCCTCTATAACTCCTTTTGCATTAGTCTAAATTGTCCCTCTGTCATAAATTTCCTTGGTAGAACCATTTTCCATATGGAAAATTGAAATTCATCCACATCGACCTTAATTAATTCTCCTTTTGTTGCCTAACTATAATATTTATGTAGTCATTTTATGTACTATACATAATAGTTGAGGCCCTCCATCAATTGATACACATTGTGCATGTTGTAACAAGGTTGCATACAACATTTCATCACTTGTTTCCAGCTTGAAAGCCCATTGTGGTACTATAACTAAACCTTTGTTTACTTGTGTTTACACATTTCTGCATTTATCTGTGATTATTGGTTGGTGTTGAGCATTGGCATTGGTAGCATTATTGAGTGTTGGCATTCTGAAGTTCGTATTTATATGTATTGAATACTCATTGGTGTATTGAGTTGATTTATTTTATATGAGAGTTGGTTTACATCAAAGAGTCTATTTGAGATCGAGAGCATGGATAATTTATTTTGGGTTATTTTGATTAAAGAGAATTAGAGCTAAGATGTATGATGAGTCTCTACTATTTGTAGAGATATATTAGATTTTTTATCAAAGACTATTGCTGCAAGTATTTTGACTATTCAGGACCCAACTCAGAATTTTGCAGAGATGCACTCACTCATCTCCACTGTTGGATTACTTCTCACTGGTAAAGAGAACTACCATAAATGGTATAGAAAGATAAAGCATACCCTCATTTTCAATCAATTATGGAAAGGAGCATGTGAAGGAGGATATGACAATCCACCTGCAAGCCCACAATAGACAAAGAGCTTTCCATATGGGAGAACAATAACAAAAATGCCTATGCCTTGATTGTTGAATTAGTAAATGAAGAGGTGAGTCGTCACATCGCACCAATTAGATCCAATGCTCTTAATGCTTAGATATGTTGAAAGGATTATATGAATCACACTCAGAGCTTGAGGTAGTCCAACCAATGATCAAACTCTTCAATCTATAATTGAAAGATGATTATCCCCTTTCCCTAACCTCTAAAATTAGAGCTATTATGCATGATGTAGATGCCTCAAAAGTTAAAATGGAATTTCATCTCACAAATTTTTTCAAGGCACTATATCATGACTATATCCCACATATTATCTTAAATCATTACAAGCTAGTGGCAAACTTAAAGATATTACTTTTGACACTCATCAATTGTCACCTTTACATCTAGTGCCATATAACCAAGAAATCGTTGGAAGGTCACCCATGCCAAGACTCTTCCAATTCTCATAGACTTAACCATGATATTTTCTCAATAGTCAAGCTCACTTAGCTTGCTACCCCACCCATAAATTATTAACAATCATCATGCCTTATAAAGTATTCACTTAAAGATTTTTTCTCTTTATATAAACAAATAGTTTCAACATTACAACATTATGAAATACCATTATTATAATATTAATTGAATATTTGAATCCATTAATCTATAATAGATATCCTACGTGCCTCCTTCACTAATAATGAGCTTCTTATGAGGTTAAATAATCCATTTAGCATTTTTTTTGGTATCAAGTGATGCTCACATAAGTGAAAAATAAAATTCAAACGCGCCAAAAAATCACATAACACCCATTTTCACTTTTAAAACATATGAAATAGAGGAATGATGTTCAAAAATGAGGCTTTTAGAGGATGTGTGATGACACTCAATTACTTCCATGGTGTTTACATTCCATCGGATCTTCCCCTGCTCTCAGCCCCTGACACAGGGTGAGTTCATTCTTCATTTCTTTTCGAGTTTTTTTTTTATGATTTGCATTTCGTCTCCTTTAAGGGTATGTTAAATGAGGATTTACAGTGAAAGTTGTGGTCTTAGCAATAGTTTGAAACTCACTTTAGATGACATGCATAAATATTAGGGAAAAATGACCTGATAATGGAACTTATATACAAGTCATTAGGAGAAGAAAACTTGTATTTACATTCTATTGTTTTGGTCATTGCTATTATTTTTCGTAGGGTTTGATCTAAAGTGTGTATATCTCCTTTGTTTGTAGATTTTAAAGGGTGCATATAGGAGCATACACAAGAAGAAAAATAGTGGAACAAGTTGGGGTGGTTCTATTAACCGGGTTTATGTTGTAGTTGATCATCATGGTAGGTAGGGTTCTGCAACCAATCTATAGCAAGGTTTTGAAGACAAGTTATTCTCCTCCTTAACTGCCTCAGTATTATCCTCTTTTCCATCATGATCTTGGATTAGTTACTAATTAGGACCATGGTTCAAACCTAGCCTCCCATCATCAAACACCATTTGGTCACCAGTTTGTTGCCCCATTGCAGCAAATAGTGAAATTGGTGTCAATTTCAGGATGGGTTGTGGTAGCTCAACAATATGTAGTTAGTAGATGCAATTGACATGCCTTTTTATATGCTACAATAGCTCGAAATTCTTTGGCTACTCCCCGAGAAATATATTCATCAAGAGATGAATTGGTTAGAAATGATAATGTATCAGATCCCCTTTGTTTTCACAGACAATTCTGTTAACATTTTCTCAGGCCAGTGCATTTGACAAAGTTTCATCTTGCAGATGGAGGTCTAGATGACCTTCAGGTGTTGAAAATAATTATGAGCAATTTATAAACTATCATCAACGTTTAGATTCATTACACGAAACTAGAAATGTTGGATTGCATTCTAGAAATTTTACCTATGGGCTTAATGAGCACAATAACATTGGCTAACAAGTTAAAACCCTAACTACTTTTCCCAAGGAGGGCGAGGTCGATGACACTTGAGATGAAGGAAAAGAAAGAAAACAAATTGGAAAGGCTTCTAAGAGCGAATAACCCCCAATGTTTTCAATAATTTATAAAAACCCTAAGGTAGTCATAACACATTGTATGTCTTCCACTGATCTCTGGGATGATAAGGAAACTAAACTCAGAACCAAAGAACCCCAAGAAGAGTTATTTGGCCCTTGATAAACATACTCAAGCCCTAGGTTGGCCAAAACTAGAGGACCCAAATAGTGTGCGGATAGAGCAAGTGTTAGGGCCTTCGAACTCCTAGACAACCACCTATTGAATTCTTAAATTTGCTTGCTAAAGACTAGGTAGGCCTAGAAACCATGGTATGGTGACATTCTAAGCTAGATTCCAAATTTGAATGGAGAAAATCCTTGGGACTATCCAAAATTTGTTGAAAACCGCCTTCCTCTGGTTCATAATCCACCAAATACTCCTCCATGTGAGTCCAAAGTAAGCAACTGACATCTCATATGAAAAACATATTTGACAAGTAGTTATGTGTCTTCAAAGGGTTTATAATGGCAGTCATCTCTGCACTTAAAAAATATATATCATGTGGATAAAAAACTCATGGTTACCATTTAATCTTATTTTGTGTTTTGATAAGGATATGAAAACCTGACATTGTCTAGAGCCCATTCACTCTTCGTCAAAACTACGCCTTACTCTAGTTTGAAACTCGATGACCCTTTCTTTGCCTATAATTTTTTCATGGGCCTCTAGGGTTTCTCCAATGTTTAATTCCTCTTCCATGGTAGAGATGTTGTAATGTCCTGTTTAACATTTTGAATCTGTCAAAAAAAAAATAATAAGAAAAATTAAAAACATAAGATTAATAATTAAAATTTATAATTAAACCAATCTAGATCCATCTTAACTCTAGATCTACCAAGTTCCGAGAGGGATGAATCAAATCCATTTAGGTGAAAACCTCTTTTATAGTGAAAAGAGATTTTATCCCTTTGAGCACTTGGTAGATCCTAAGTTAATATGGATCAAGACCAATTATATATAAGGAAAAGAATAAAAAAATGACATGGTTTCCACCTTTCTTTTGAAAAATATTATAAATATGTTTTCAGTTTTCTTTTGAAAAACATTAAAATATTTATAATATTTGAATAGCTTAAAAAAAAGTATTATTATATTTGAATAATGTTTTTAACAAGTTTTTCACCCTTCTGATTAAAATGCATTAACTTGTTGAATATCATCTTCCCACTCCATTTAAATTTACGAGGGTATTGTCCATGGAGGATTGGTGGGAAAATAAAACACGGTTAACATTTCGTTACCAACACTGTGGGGAAGAGATATAGGAGGGAATCCATTACACCCTCTCATCAATTTGTAGTGTGGATTTTATTGTTATTTCCAGATCTAAGCTCTTACATTCCTTGAAGTCATAATATTCTTACAAATTAAAGAAATGACAAGAAGATAATCTGTGTGTTTCTTCATCTATCTACTGCTCTTAAACTAAAATCCAATTTGGCTTTTCAACCCAATAACCATATATTCGCATAGGGTTCGATTCCCAATACCAAAATTTATGCCTCTCTGCTATAGGCCTCCACCAACAAAAAATAATTGTTACAAGGTAAGCGACTTCACACCCACCTTCTTATCATTGGACTATACCAAAACATCTTCCTAGCAATTAAACTCACCGCATTCTATGCCATTTGTGGGAATATGTTGGATGCAAGCCAAGTGTTTGACAAGATATCTGAAAGAAGTAAATTCTAATGGAACATTATGATCCAAATTTATGCCTGCAACAGTTTTTCTGATGAAGCCTTTACGCTCTATCATCAGATGCAAGAGGAAAGGATATTGTTAGAGTCGGTCTTGTCAGTCCTCCGTCAGAGATCAAAACTCTTTCTACATCTCATTTTTAGGTGTCTCGCTCCATTCACTCAGTTGCATTCTGCTAGGGACATGCCATAATCTGACGGAAGGACCTGGTCACTCATTTATCCCTTATGCCACATCCTGTTGGCCCAGCTCTGTTTATTAAAGTTCATTAAGACAGTCTTGAAATTATTTACAGTCTTGTTTTTATCGCTTGATAAGCAAAGAGTCAACTTGGTCATTATGTCTAAGGTTTGCAAATTGTTTTTCTCAAAGTGCTTCAATAATACATGCAGGCCAGAGGGAGGCCCTTACAAAATTGTGATTTAAAGATTTTCATCGTCATGTTGACAGATTACGACTGTTCTTCAAAACTCTGTTTTGAAGAAAAGTCAAACAGTGTGTTATTTGTGATAATTTTCAAAAAATTTCCAGTTGATCTCTCCAGGCACAGTCATGGTTTCCTTAGCCAAATTCCAGGTCAGCAACCCCTGCAAAAAAGTGCCAAAAATTTCATCATTTTAGCTAAAAATCCAAAATGGAAAAGTGAAATACAGAGTTGAATTAAATCATGGAAAAAGTGCCAAAACAAAACATTATCAAAGTGGGTTTTGAAGAAACAAAAATCAAAACCATGACTCCAATGTCTTTATATAGAATTTTCACAAGAAACAATGTCATTTTGCACACCAAGGTTAGAGAGAAAGCATTTCAAAGTGATTGAGAGAGCTAGCACACGTTTTGAGTGAGGTTGGAGGTGTTTTGACAGGCGCGGCGCATAGGCAGAGGGGTGCGACGCACTGAGGGAGTGCGGTGCACTGGGCGCGACCACACAGTGTTAAAACAACATGGGCACGATGCACACAAACGGTGCGACGCACACAAACGACATGGCGCACTGGGTATGCTGCGCGGCGCACACCCATAAAGGCCCGATTTTGCTCCAAATTGCAACAAATCGCCTTTGAATCCCTTGAAATTGCCAAGTAGGGTCGACATCTCGGTTGCTCATCCATTTTTGTGAATATGATGATGGTTTATGGCTGTTTATAGTTGCAATAAAAACTCTTAAACCCTACCACTTGAAGTCATAAAAACCATTGCTGTTAGGGTTGCAAATTCGTTGTGTTGATGCCAAGGTTCCTCCTCCCTTTCATCCTTCCCTTCTTTCCATCGTTCCCTTCCCCCCTATTCCATTTTTCCCATCTTTCCCTACCCTAAAAAGTTATTAAACTCCTATTCGCTATCCCCTCCACTCATTTGTCAAATGTAAAACCCCAAAATCCTACCTTATAAAATCCCCAAACCCTCCTACATGTACCTAAACCAAATTTCTCCCCATAATCCCTAATCCCTTCATATTATTCCCCTTCCTAACAGTCCCTTTTGCATTGTTCCCCTTGGTGGCAGAGTTCATAACAACACAGAGTTTCATACATCATGAAAGGGCAGTCCAAGCACAGTCCATATACAGCAGTCATGGCATCTGAGCATTCATCGGAGTATGAAATGGAAACCCAAAGTGACTCATCCTCAAAAGAACAGGCTCCCCGGATACCTCATAAAAGTGGCAGACCTATTAGGGAAGAACCAACCACCCTTACAGAATTGTAGGCCTGCCCTCTTGCTATGTCATGTTTCCAGCATCTGTCATGTTTTGAGTTTTGTCAAAAGGTGGCTAGTGTTCGAGTTCATCATGAGTTGGCTCATCTTTTTGTGCTTCACTTACATGGAGATCACGCTGTATTAGCCGATGTCACCTTCACACTTACACTTGAATCTGTCTCATTAGCAACTGGCATACCGAACGTTGGAGAACCATGGCACAAGAAACAGAAGGTTGATCGGCAGCATTATGAGCCATACATTAAGGCCAGTTTCTTGAGGCAGCTCACAAGAGTCTTTCCATTCCAATATATTAAAGATGAATATGCTCCACTAATGAAGTTAATCATGAAATATTTCAGCTGTGAGGGGAGGTTCTCTCGTTTATATGCTTATCACATCAGGTTACTCATGCATTTTACTAGGGTACAGATGATGAACATCCCACATTTCATTTGCAGGAACATAGAGAGGATGAACACCTTCATGCAGCACAAAACCCCTCAACATCAACTTAACAGTGTTTATCATTTTGCTCTTATTAAGATTTTGGCAGTTCATCAGTTGGGATTACAGGGCATTACTTGGGATGATTTCATCTCTCGTGACCTCTTCAGCACTTCACAGGTATTATCAGAGGTTGAACATGAGATAGGTGGTCCTTCTCATCAGTATGAGCGCCATGAGACTGCTAGTGTGCCGGTATTCATCACATATCAGAGAGGCGCTATACATTTGTTCGCGACAGCAAAGCGAGTGTTATCTCCACCCGAGGTGGAAGGGGCCTCGCTTCCGACATCGGCAACACAGGCGTAGGACAGGGGCAAGGGGCCCATGCATGATGAGGGGCCATCAAGTGAACGAGAGGCCGACTTCATTCTCATTCATGATGATGATAGAGATGTGGAGAGTGCTAAACTTAGAAGGACCATCGAGGAGCAGCAAATAGAGATCCAAGCCTTGTCTCTCAATTTGGAGAGGGCTAAGTGGATTATCAGGTACTCAGAGCAGAGGAATAAATAGCTCGAAGACCAGCAGGAGATCATGGAGCTGCAAAACATCCGTGAGAATCATCGATCTGCCCAACAGAGGAGGATTGAGCTCACTCCATTAGAGCAAGAGATTAATAATGACCGAGAGTCTTGGCTCGAGCGGATCAACATCCACCTTGAGAGACTACTAGAGAAGGCTGACAAGGACAAAAAATTATTGAGGAATATGGTTCATCACTATAGGGCATGAAACATGAGTTCAAAGGCTCGAATAAGGAATTTGAAGGCGAAATTGAGGAGAGCGACAAAAAGACAAAAGAGGCAAAAAGAGAAAGATCGGCTCCAAATATTGGTTGAAGCCTCTTTGGCCTAGCATAGCACTTCATAGAGAATCTCCAGCCCAAATTTCAAAAAAATTGGGGCATTTTTGGTCATTTGACAAATTTTTGTGCACAAACAAGGTTTTTCTCCCTGTGCTTCGCGCCACTGGCGCGCGCTTATGCTAGGGAGCTCCAAATGGAAAAAAAATTACATTTTTGGATTTAGCATGAAAAAGCATGACTTCTAGTGCATGGCCAAGAAGTTTGGGCAAGTTTTGAGTCCTCAGGAGGTCAAAAACACTCAAAAAATGACCTCTCTGCCCCTATTTTGACACACAGGAAGCAGTCTTGGGAGATTGAAGTTTTGGAGGGGCAAATGAGCACCAAATTCAGAAATTCCACTTGGGTTGGAAAGTAGACAGACAGGGATTTCTAACAATTACACGTGGGCACAATTTAGACTTCATAAAGTACCTCAAAACCACCTCCAAAGTGGCACGACGCATACAGTTTTGGGTGTGACGCATAGAGACCCAAAGGCCAAAATCACTCCCTCTCCGCGAAATTTCGATTTGCGATTTTCTCCAAGTGGGCCTACTCATTTACACTATATTTTTCCTGGCACCTAAGGCAAAGTTTAAAAAGTATTTTCACTAAAGGTTGGCTTCTATCCAAGTGGCAAAAGGAAGGCGAGCAGTCACCCAAAAATCTACGCTATAGTTTTGTCATTTTTGTAACGCTGCACCTGTCACTAATGGTTGGCTTTCCATTTCCACTTTGCAATGATTTTAAAAACTCCCCAACTTTGGGTCGTTCCATTTCCTAATGGAAAAGTCTATTTATTGTATGAAAAACCATTTGCAAAGGGTTGGTTGGAATTCTTGGGAGCAGTGTGGAGGAAAAACCCAGCACTTGCATTGTACAGTTTTGGCAGAGATTTTAATGAAATGATATAGCTCTGATTCAGGAGACTCATGTGGTGTGAGTTTAGCAATTTTTTTCTTCTTTCTGTTTCATATGTAACTTGTAATGTTTTGCAGTTCATTCATATTTCATTTCCAGTTGAATGCTTTTTAAGTATGAGAGGCAGAATCCAGTTAGTTGCTCTGCCTTGGGAAAGCATTCATGTTCTGTGTTCCTCTTTTGTCTGAAAAGGATTCATCATCTATGCCCTTTTCAGTTTCTCATACAGTCTTTCCACTCCATATTATTCAAATTTGATTTCTAAACTTACTGCCTATCATGCCTCAAGAAACAATCTGTGTCTTTGATTTAATTTCTCAGCTCATGCTGTCCTTTGTCCCCATACAGCCCAGAAAACTCAGTCATTCATCAAAATACCTCTTTCATATCTATTTACTAGCCTAAAATCAATATTCATTTTAAGTCATCTCAGACCATATTGTTTATTCTTCACTGAGCGTGACTCAGAGAGAGCCCTCTCCTGTTCTGGTAGGGCTAGCTACCAGACTGAGCGTGGTTTGTGGTTACCCTGAATTTTTCCTTCCTTCAGCCTAAGGTATATTTGAGTGCTAAGAGATACAACTAAACAAATTCACCTTTCCTTTTGCACTCAAGGCATGTGCTACTCTCTCAACCTTGCAAGAGGGCAAGGAAATTCATCATCAGATACTCAGATTTAAACTTGAACCCAATGTTGGGATAGGGAATTCACTCATAACGATGTATGCCAAGTGTGGGAGTGTAGAAATTTCATGCCAATTGTTTGAAATAGTACATTGGAGAGTTCTATTCGAGCAAAGATGATGAAGTGATCATTCCATTTCAAGAAGAAAATGGTTGGCCCAATACCTCCATCTATGGAAGAGGCCTATGAGAAGGTAAGCATTTAAGCCATTATTTCCCATATAATGTAGCTTCCACAGATGATAATACATAGTAGCTGTGCTAGAATCCACTGTGTAATTTATTTTTTGGTTGGGGTAGATGAACAAGAGAGTTATGTGATTAACGAAAATATCATGAAATTGGACGTGGAGCTCTACATATACAAAGAGCAGCTCAAGAAGTCTTGACCCAGTCCTTCTCACATCACTATAAAGCACAATCTATGTGCATCCTAAAGAAGAGAAAAAGTATGTATATATTCTCTACATTTTTAACATTTGTGTAGGTTTTAATCTGTTCCTAGAAAATGCAAGGAAATTCCTAGGAAACATTCCCCAAGCTCCTCCAAATTTTTCTATAGGTTTTTAGTGCAGACAACCAGAAAATCATGACATTTTAGTGAATTTGGTCTTTATCATAACAATCTGATTATAGTTTTAACTTCATAAACCCATATTCATGCATACATACACATTAACTCAAGACACAATCTCCTTTGGCATATGCCAAACATAGACATGTAAGTCTTTTGATTGCATGGCACTTAATCGGCCCCTCAAAACCTGAGGATTACAGATAAATCTTAAAGGTTTCCCTAAGGATTCCAAGTAATATTACCCCCATAACAAAAAAAATTGACATTGAAACTAATTAGAGACTAATTACAACGTTAAAATAACCCCAATCTACCAAGGAAGTATACAAGTCTAGTTGTATGAGTCAGACCTACAAATAAAAGAAGAATACATGACATCCTTTTTGTGTCCTATTTAAAAAATTATACCCAATGCCTGGTTCAGATTGGGTTGCTAGTTCTCAATGAGGAAGGGAAAATGGTATTAGAATCCTAAATAATTTTGCACACCTAAGCCAAATCACTGAGATTTGAGGAGAAAAATGAATACTTAGTAAGGTGAAGAAACCTATCTTGGCGAAGCTAGAAGTAACTGGGGTGGAGAGGGGTGGAAGAGTATCATTATCTACCAAGGAGAATGAAGATAACTAATTAATAACAATAGGTTAAACCTTTGGAATAAAGAAGTGATTAAATATTTTGAAATCATTTATTTTACACATTTAAGGGGAGGTATAATTTCAACCAATGTCTGAGTTCATTCAGTCTTTGAAGCAACTTCTGGGAATGGCAAGTTTTAGACTTTGGCTCGTGCATCTGGATGATAAGTTATGGAAAATTTTAGTTAAGTTTTCAAAGCAAATTTTTTGGATATGTTAATATCTTTTCTGAAATTTGTACACCTTGGACGGACACATGGAAATTTTTAAATCAGATTGAGAGGGAATTCTATGCAAATACATACTATCTAGTTAATTAGTTTCTGAATGAAAATACCTATCAAATGTTTGAATAGTTTTTATATGTATCAAAAAATCCGTGACATCAAAGGTATGCATCCTTAGAAAAAAACTGAACCTATAGATATGGCCAAGGTTAAAAATTCATTTTAACTGTTGTACAGTAAGATAGATAGCTTATGTTTCTATTAAAACCAAGGTGGAGAAACCTATCTACTGATGAAGCATCAAGGGGAACAAGTCACCACCATTCATTAATAGATTTATTCATCTAAACCTTGTAAGACAATCATCATTAACATATACAATTATTTATTTTTATATTTTCTCTACAGCCTCATATGTTAGCAGAGATAGCGTCAGGAAATGTTGATCACCCCCTACGGGCTTGGATGATGGGATATATAGCATTAGGGGGTGTTGATTCCACCTCACTGGAAGCCATGGATGTTGGGACAAATTTAGGGCATGTTGACAACATCTGGTTCTCCAAAGTAATTGTATGTATCTACCCTACTCCTTTTTCCTTCTCCATGATCCTAGAATTTAGAACCTATATAGCTTCGATTAGATCTGAATTTATCATGATTTTCTAGGAGTGGCCTCTGCATTCCCACTTTGTATTCCATATTTTTTTACTTGGAAGTTGCATTGACCAATTTGTGGTCATTTTTTGAACATTAATAAAAGTATATTATATTATCACTAACTATCTAATGCATTCACCTCATCCCTTACTAGCATTTCAATATCATGTAGTCTACAAGTGCCTGCTTGATAGCAAGAAAAAGAATATTGACTTCCAAGGAAGAAGCCTAGGTCAAGAATGGATGCAATAGCTCTTCTCTAGTTAATGTAAAGGTGCTCATGGAGAATTTCTCAAAGCCTTGAAACCATTTCTGGACCTTCTACATCTACCACTCTTGTTGTGTGTGGGCTACTAATTGGATGAGCCACACCTATTTAGCTAATTTTGGATCATATTACCAATATTTGATAAGAATATTAGCACAGTAAAGAGATTACAACCCATACTACAAGGACTGGCCATGCCGCAATTTTAACTACCTTAACATCTGTTCAATGTATATTACCACAAGATTTAGGTTGCAAGTAATTTGAGTCACATTGACCAATTTCAAAGATCCCGGGATGTAATAATTCCCTTTGATTGTACTATGTGTCAATCATTACTATAGTCTAGCATTTTATATGCAATGGTAAAACTTTCATAGATGCCTTCTATAGTGCTTGCTCAAAAATGCTACATATAAGAATTTTAGTATTTAATTAAGATAAGATGATGAGAAAAAAATGGGAGTCATACTTAACAAATAAAAAGGAATACTTGTTAAATAATAAGCAGTCAATGTGGTCATGTTTTTACCTTATTATATGTGGCTTAACCCTTTCTCTCAACCTTCTAACTGAATGGACACAGTCAAATAATTGACAATAAGTGAAACAAACCCCCGAGGCTAACTTTTAATACAAATATAATTACAAGCACACCCTAAGGACACCTTGTATAACAAACAAAAACATTATTTGTCAGTGGATCAAGATTTTTTTTAAGCTAGTCAACCATAGGGATTAAATAGAAATCCACACATATTAGGTACCTACATTCTCTCCATGGCTGAAGAGGTCCACACCTAGCTTGCTTTTGACCTCCCTCTATGCCCCATGAATACCATTACGACAACAAACACATACGAATCTACTATCAATTTATATCAATTCCATAGCTCCATCAACATAAAGACATCCATACATCAACATGTACCAAAAGAAAATTTCAATCAGAAAAATAAAGAGAATAGGTGAATTTTGATGATACAACTTTCATTCTGAACTATCGGAGTCCCCTCCCACCCTTCTCCCCACCATCAACTCTAGGAACTCTTTTTCTCTTCCTTATGATGTTCAAGTGCAAAGGTACAACCGATCAATAATGCTCTATCTCAAACAAGACAAATACAAAACCCCAAGAAACCATCAACATTGAGTAATGCATGAGACTCACCCTGCAGCCTTTGGAGAACATAAGTCCCGCTGATGAATATATAATGTTGTACCCTTGCCATATGATTGTTTCTAGAAGGCATTACAATTTCTGCATCCCTATCTCTTGATAGAGAGACACCACATCCACTTTCCGCAAAAATTGATTTTGTTGGTGCACTTGTAGAAGTTCCTGAACATCTACCAACAATTGCATTTGAAGGATAGTCTCCCTCCCCTTGCTTTAGAGTTGATTTATTTTCATCAACTTTCGTTCCTGCACAGATTAAAGTTAAACATTTTATCAAATTAAGAAAGGAATTAGATATACATAATTTTTTTGGGAAAGAAGACTAAACGACATTTACAATGCAAACTGCCATTAACAATTGATGGTAATTGGCAAGCATGACCTTTCATTGGAAACTATTCTCTTCTTATTAAATCCAAGCATGCTTCTATTAAATAGAAGGCTGACCACTTCAACGCCTTCACTGAGATGGTAATCAGTACTATGATCTGATGTCCTTTTCTTCTCAGTGCAATATTATAAAATAAGCTTGTATTTTCAAGACATGATGTCTTCTATAGGGGTAGAAGGGAAGAAGTAGGAGGTAGGAGTAAAGAACAACCAAGGAGAGGAATATGCCTAGTAAAATCTTCTTAGTTTTGAATAATGTTGTTCAAAACTACTATTTTTATAAGTACATAAATCTTACTCCTTTAAATTTTTATGCTTTTATTGGCTTAATAATTAATTGCTAGCAAAATTTGGATGTCGGCAGGTACATGGTCCAAGAGAATATCTAGACACATTATGTGTAGGGCCTTGTTATGTGATTAGTGAGGTGAGTATTGAATGTATTTTTTATTCTATTTTTTTTATAGTCAAATACCTTTTCATGGTGGTGGATTGATTTAAAAATATATTATGTCAATTTTCATAATACTATCCATGGGTGATTTCCTTGGCTATCCACATGGATACAAAGTATGCAATTGGCTTATTCTGGTTGAATACTACTAATCTGAACAATAAATTTACATTTCTCTTCTATAGGAGGATTTTTTGGCATTTTGCATGATATGTTGGTTGAAATTCTAGAAGTCTCTAAACTCCATCCTGACCCTATTGCATATTTACCTGTCATGAAGTTTAAGCTCACAGGGATATCTATTTTTTTTTGTCTAGTTAGCTTAAAACCTATGTTTCATTGAATGATTATTATTTACAAAACATATGCATGCACGGGATAACACAAATATTTTTGTTAATAAAATCAATTTAATTCCTTACCATTGTTTCTTTCCCTTTCTCTGTTTCTTGCTATTTTTGGCATGATTCCCAGTCTTCATGCCTGCATTTTCTGGTACACCATTACTAGTGTCAAACATCCTATATTTCGCTGCATTTTGAAACCAATCAAGAAACACTTTTGTCATATTTTCATCTAGGCTTGTAGGTACATCAACATTTGTGCCAACTTTGTGAGTTGAAGTGCCTCCTCGAGAATAATGTTTTCCAATAAGGGTAGTATTCACATGAAAAGGCAGCTTGGTTGTGTTTGGAGGACACTTCATACCCTACGAAATGGCCCGCTCATTTGCATCATATACTTTTCTTAAAACATAGGCATTTGCACATTGTGTGTCCACCTTTCTAAAAAAAATTGCATGGTTTGTATTTTCAACCCATCCATCTTTGTCTTTTGCTTGATGGTAATCTTTTCAATCTTGGCACCACCTAGCTCCTGCTTTTTCTTGTCAGTATGTATCAAAATATTTTAACCATTGCTTTTTTTGCATGCTATTCTTCCTGAATTTTCTTGAAGACCATCCCTCTCATCCTCAACATTAGCACGGATATATATAAAAGGGTTGTGTTTGCCACTCTTTTGAAAAATACTTCTAAAACTATGAAGGTGACTGACTAGCTCCTCCCTCATTAGTTAATTATCATTTTCCTCTTAACAAAATCTAATAGAAACTCATATCCATTTTGGAGTTTCTTAAAATATTCCTCAGCTTCTACATTGTCCATATCTTTGTCAGGATGAACCAACATTGCGTTTTTCCTCTAGTCCTTTTTTAAGACAACAATGTTGATGTTCTCATAATGAGATAAACCCAACAATGCATAGTGATTAGGGCTATCTAATAGTTAGAATACTTCATATTTAGAAGGATCTCCTCTAGACAGGCCACTAGTTGAGGTCCCTCTTTCACTATCTCTAGACTGACTTTACTTAGATTTTTCACCAAATTGAATAGCTAAAGAAAAATTACCTTCTTCACCATGAGGACCACTATATCCAAATGCATGAGAGAAATTTCTTGCCTTGCCATTAGTCCCTTCAGATTGTGGATCAAAACCTCTCCCTTTATATTCTTTTTTATTTTTCTTTAGAAAATAAATCAAAATGCTACTAGATATGAAAACCAAGTTCATGCACATAACCATGCCAAGTCATCCCACATGAAATTTAGCAGAATATATAGAGCATAATTGTAAACAACAATGCTAGATGTTTATGATTCATAGAAAAAGCAATACCCATTGCTATAGTTTGTAAGCTAGTCATCTAAAAGCTACCATGTATACATAGAACCACCATCCTAATAGCAACCATTGTAAAAACTGAATTTGTGTAGCCAAAAACAAATGTCATTGTGCAAACTACACCCTAAATCATTAAATCACAAGCTCAAAAAAACATTGAAAATGTCTGCCATTGCGGTGAAGCTAAGAAAGTTGCACCAAATAACCACAAAAGAGGATGATGTGCCCAAACGAATAAATGAGTCCATGCCTATGAGACAATAGTCCAACCAAAATATGAAAAGTAGTAGGAATAACCTCCCCAAAAGCACTAGTCATGTGCAAAATATGGGCCATGTATGCAAAATCCTATGAACAATAAAGTATTTTTCCTGTAAAATAGTTTCAATGGATGTCGTTGATATAATATTCTACTTTTGGATCCATTCTAAAGGTTGTCTAAACAGAGTACATGCACATGAAAATTTTCTCATTTCCATTCCCTTCTAGCTATTGGCAAATGACATGCATCCCATTCTCCATGATTTCTTGCATCTCAGAGTACTGAGTATTGGTGGCTCGAGTAGGGAAATGTATGTCTTTGTTGCAGCTTTCAACATTCATCAACCTTTCCTCATACTTCCTTGCCTCATCAACATTAGTTCCATCACCATCTCCAACCTTTATTTTCCCTCCATTTTCTTTGGATGTACTTACTTCTTTTTACTTAGAAGAATTTAGTTTTGTACTCGGTTGTTGTTGGGATAGGGAAGTATGCCTTAGAAATCTTGGGTTCTGTAGGTGCTACATCATGTTTACCATCTCCTAAACATCTTGACCTCTGTGATTTGGTCCTATAAACATTTTTCTGATTGTGTGGGCAATCAATATTATGAGCATTCTCAACATTGTTTCCAGATTGTGTATGACTGAAGCTACAAACCTTGAACCCATTTTTCTTGAGAGAATACCAGTTGACTTTGAAGAGGCAACATTCCACTAATCCATTCTTTTTAAACCCCTTACCATGAAAGTTACCCTTTCTAGACATGAAACCAAAAGCTACATGCCTTTTGATCAATCCCATGCTAACTCCAATATGAATTATTCACCACCATAGGTTTCCACAAATGCAAGAACTACATATTTATGTGTAATATTTTCTTTGGTACAATGGAACTAGAGTCTCAACATGGGGAAACCTAAATGGATTTCAAACGTTGCTGGAAAGTTTTTTTCCACAACCTGCTTCTGTCAAGACTAGCTAGAGAAAAAGCAAAGTCAAATGTATTCAATAAGTTGTTCAATAGCCAAAGGAACCACTTAAAAATGGCACCAAATAGGCATCGAATATGTCCATCATCAGTCAAAAAATCAACCTTAGTCTACACTGGAGATGTTGCAGTTTGTGACTTTTGATTCAACTTTCACATATGTGAAAGCATAGTAATGGGGCTTCACTCCAGGTGCAAGGTCCTATGGATAAGGAGGTCATGAGGGATATCTATTAATTTGATCTATGCTAGAATATCACTTTGGCTTGTTCCTAAAATAATTTACTCCTATACATAGGATAAATCAAATATTCATATTCAGAAAATAATGCTATAGTTGGCTTTGTTTTTTAAAATCATTTTTGCATTTCATTGGAGGCTAATTGTGGCGTCTCCCTCTTGCCACTAATTATTTTGTTTAGAATGAGTTCATATTTTTTAATTTGAGTTGTATGTATCATTTTATCCTCATGAGGGAATTCATTTCTGATTTACAATTTTTGTATTGGCAGGTATATAGGATTTTGATATCTCTGAGGATACAATACTCTGTGATCTTGATGAACAAAGTGCAAGGATCCTGAATGGATGTAGAGTTGTAGATTAGATCTTTCACCTTGTCTATTTTTTTCTTTTTCTTTGCCTTGTTTCCAGTCACTACTGCGTATCACTACGTGTATATTTTATACATTTTCAAACAAATTTGAAAATATTTTTCTTAATATAATTCATCCTTATTTTGTTTCATTATTTCTCTAATAAGGTGCCTCTCTAGTTCACACTTTGCTACTTTTTTGATACAGTAGTCAACTATGTCTTCACACAGAAAGGTGGAAAGGTAGTCAGGCTCACCAGCAATATCTTTTCTTTACTAATATGAAATATCAATTAGAGAATAAAAATGTGCAAAAGTAAAATAAAAGTGTGCTTATGTTTATGTTAGTTGTGTAGAGCTAAGCATTTGAATTGGTACAACAATATTTACTAACAAAGTATAATAAAACTAGCTTGGAATTGTTCTTTATACTTTTTGTTTAGAATGTGGTAAATCATTCAAGGATTTCTATCTATTAATTTTTTCTCAGTGGATGATAACTGGAGACATAAATGAATCTTTTTATAAGAGGTTATTATCATTTTTTAACTAGAAAAACAATTCCATGGAACTTACATGCCTTATTTTTAATAACTTTGATGGGTGATGTAAAACTTAAAGGGAAAGCATTTGTATTCATGTTTTGAATGGAAATGCATTGCCTTCTACAGGGTGTAATTTCATGCATTCCTTAGTGATGTAAGAAAAACTCCATCTTATGATTTGCACAAAAGAAAATGGATTTAGTATGACATGGTGCCTTATTGGTGCCAAAGATTGTTGCTTTTCCTTACCTTTTCCCAATTCTTCTCATATACCTTTATAGGTTCACAATTGAGTTATTAATTTTTCTAGTGGCATATTAACCAACAAATATTAGATTTGGAAACTCACCTTACATATCATTGTTTTTAGATACTGCCCCTTTATTTCAATGTTGTAAACTTAGCCACATTTTAACAAATGAAGTTCGAACCACTACATTATACTCAGGGATTTCATATGCCTTGTTGCTTTATATTTTTAAAATTGCCTTATTTCTAAAGTTGGACAAACCTTTTTGGGATTATTTTAGTCTAGACTTGCTACACAAAAGATATGCTGGGTTTTCTTTATTGGCTTTTCATGCCTATGGTCCTATCATATGAATTTAATCCAAGATTGGAATTGTCACTAAATATGTTAAAAATGTTAATAATGGATTTAGGTTATGCTTTTATAGTGACTATTAAAAACCCCTCCTTATGAGTGGTATGGTCATCCTTTTATGTGACTGGAATTTATGAGGCACTTGCACTGATATATTCATGGGTGCTTCTATTTATGCAAGTATTATATTTGGCATCCTCCATGGTAAAAACTGGAGAGTGGGAGAATGAAGATGATATTACTTTGGTAATGAGGTATGGAGTCAAGCAATACTGATTATTTATATAAGTTGACTAATGAGTTATTTGAACTTGAGATGGTAATATTTGAATTCGTAATGTTGATTTACTTGGCAAAGAAGCTACTGAAAATCTATGTTATGATAATAATCATTCCATTCTTCACTTAATACCTTGTTAGATAGCTTTAAGGTCAATATTATCCTATTCTTTACTCTCATTGCAAAGCGATTGTATCATAATCTCTGCACATAGGTGTCATTTTGGTTAAGTTATTTAGTCAATTGGAATTTTGCATTCAAATGATTCCATTCTTGCCACATGTGTGTGTATTGTGGAACTACTCGTATTGAGAAATAGATGTTTTAACCTTTTCATTGATTTGAATTCATTTCATTTATTTAATTTCTAAATAACTGAGACCTTTTTCAATTAATTTCTTCCATTAGGATTCAATATGTTAGTGGTGTTTCCCATGTTCTTTCTCATAGATGATGCTATTTCATAAATTTGGTAGGGAAATGACATAGGACATTTTAGTTGAATGATTTGTTTGAAACTAGGTTTACTGAAATACATTTAGTTAATAATATAAATGAATCCATCACATAAATAACAACTCTCATCATTACCTTATTGCCCGATGGGCTATTCATACCTGAGGACATACTTTTCCCTAATTTTTAAGAGGGAGAAGACCCTGTAGGCTTTGTTCTTTCTACAACCAAACTAGTATAGATTCACTTAAGAAATACTAATGCTCATCTACTACATAGAAATAAGAACTTGCAATAATGATAGGTTAGTTTAATCATTGTTTAGTTTGTTTGGTAGGAAAAACATTGGGTCAACCTTTATACCATTACACCAAAGACGTAAAGTCTCGGTGGCTGCAAATAATATTATTAGCCAATTTCTCTAGGTTATTCGAGTTGACTAAGGGTGGAGGTTCTCCATCTCTGGAGTTAGTTGTTGGATAAAAGAGTGAGGCCTCATGCTACCCTAGATTAGTTTCCTTTCCATTCCTTATTGAGTTCTTATAGTTGGAATACTCCATATTCCCAACGTTGGGTGGAGTTATTGAAAAACCTCAGGGTGGAGGTAAATCTCCAGAACCCCTGAGATGAGGGTGGAGATTTTTATCTCTCGAATCCCTTACTAACTTATGGGTGGATATTTTTATATTTGGAGTCCCTTGTTGGCTGATGGGTGGAGAAAAAAATACCATTGGAACCCCTGTATAAGCCTTCAATTAAACAAAAATATGCAGGGTGGGGGTGGGCAGACCTCTTAAATCCCTAGTCTAGTCATTGGGATAGGTTTTACAAGCTAGGGGGTGGTAGCTGCATCGTTGGCAGTTGTCAATGGTTGGGAGGAAAATTATGAAGCCGATCGATATGTCCATTTGGAGGTATCCTACTAACTATGATGATTAAAATTAATCTAGATAGTTCACCACATATCATGGTTACAAAATTGCAAGTACTTTTAAATTTCATGATATTTGGTAGTTACATTGAAGCCATATATAAGTGTGGACAATTTTCAGTCATGGACAATGTTGTCAATTTAGGTACTATGGCTAATTTTGTAGTCATGGACACTGATGTACAATTAGTCACAATGGCTACCCCATATGATAAATGTATTGCCCCAAGCGATATATTTTACATGACCTATGGGTTGATATTGTTCTTAGGGAACATTGAACCTAAGGCAAGGTCTCACAAGGTCTTAAGTCTCATTAAGACTAGGCACTTTAACAAACCTTATGATATTAGGGTAGAATATTCCTTATTGCCTTGATTTCAATTTGTGAGGTTCATAGGAAAATAACCCAGTGTTTTGAGGACACCTTGAGTGACATTACTTATTTTATGCACAAAATTGGGAATATTAATGGTGTCTTGCTATAACTTTGTTCCTGATGTAGCATTGATTGAAGGTGGCCTATGATAACTCTATCCCTGTTAGTTCCTTGTATAAGATCAATTTTTATGACAACTATTCCTAGCATTCATTTTTATGTGACCTCTCTAATAACTGTACAACTATTAATCTTCTCATACATATGTATAAAATTTAGAAGAGGAGCTTGTATTGTATTAGTCACTATAATTTTACTAGACTTCCTTCATAGACAACAAAGAAACTTGGGACTGTATGAAATTGTTGTAACTTTCTAGTTGTGTAGACATCAAGTGAAACTATTATGCATTACTCTATTACAAGCATTTTCTATAGACAAATGATAGATAAAATAGGCTATCCTTGTGTAATCACGGTTGGGCATGATGTTAAAGCAATCCCATGGTGTATTTCTCATTAGCTGTGATTTCATAAGTAATCGAAACGTATTGTTTCCAGAAGTGTTGCCCTTTATGGTTAAGCATGATGTTATTATTTACATTATTATAGGGTACAAAGGGATGTTACCAAACCTATGTAGTTGTGTTTTTTTACTCGGCATAACGTATTTCTATAGCAGTAGGGAAATGGTCATCATTGAAATTCTCATCTAGTGGATCAACACTATTATTGTCACCAAGGTGTTTCCCATTGATAACCAAAGAAGTGGACTATCAAAACTTTGGTATGTTCATGTTAATCCACTTAAATTAGATGTGCATAATGCTTACAAATTTTGCAAAAGATAGTTGAGTCATGGAATCTTTTAAACTGAAATAGTATCTCAACACTAATTTGAACATTTTGTGTAATTTCATATGCATAGGTTGGTAAGTATGAGATATATCCGTCACTTGAGTGTGTAACCATGCTAAGAACCAATACATAGACAATTAATTCTTGATATGACATCTGTAGCATTGGCAACTTAGAATGTTTACTGATGGTTCAATTTCAATAATGCATATGGATTGTAACATAGAACAATATAGGTAAAGATATTGTATATCTTTTCACAGGCCAAGTGGTACAACCATACTTAATATAGATTGTTTGTATACTAATTTGAACTAGGTGTATCACATCCTATCCTTATTGCTAGTCTCAGGTTCCTTACAGATTGATTTCTAAAGGTTACTATGATGACATATTGCCTTAAAGGATTTGTGTATAACGACTGCATAGCATCTTGGTCTATCACTTCAAGCTTATACTAGGGTAAAAATTTCCCTAGTCAATTTACATGCTAGCATGTGGCGCTCTCGAATATGGAAAGTAGCTCTAACCATTTCTTAAATATGCAAACACAACCCAGGTTTTCATTGCAAGAACCATTATCGATTTCCATATATTCATATATGTGAAGAGAATTTATTCATCATGATACCTTATTAGTAATAGGCTCAATATCATGAATTGCATATTTGGCAACCTAGTGGATTAGACATAAATCTATGTACATACACATAGAATTGTTCCCTGATTTCAATTAATTATTCTAACTAACACATGAGTCTACAAGTTAAAACCATTCTACAGTTAGCACTTGTACAACCAACATACAAGATGAAATTTTAGGGTTTATTTGGGCTTGTAGTAACCATTGCATCAATGTTATAGTTGCTCCTTATGCCATATGAGTCATAAAAATGGGAGGCTCACAACATGAAGCCACCAAGGGGTTGTGCCCTTAATAAAATGAGGTGATTAACATTTTTAATGGAATAAAATCAGACTCTAATTATCCATATGGTTGTATAAAATATGTTCACACAAAAAACAAATTAAAACTCACTTAGGTTATAGAGTACACCTCATGAAATCATATCGATTACATTATAAGCTTCAAGAACCTCTCTGTTGCAAATGAGTATAAGGGTTGTTAGTATGTGATGCACACTCTATGTATTTAACATAGTCATCACCATATTCCTTACAACATCAGTAGTTATGGGGCAGGAAATCATCTCCGTAATTTGCACATTCAGTCCTTCAAGGAATGGTGTTACAAAATGAGTAACCCAAGTGTAAAAGAAAACCTACTTGATTTAGAACTATGCCATGACCATGATATATCCTCACGAATGTTGAAATTAGACCAATAACAATAATAATACTAATAATTTAGGACGGGGTGTTACATATATAGTACAAGATATTTAGTAATTATTTTTGTTGTTATCTTCTAATATGTCTATGATGGAGCAATGATCATATTCACAAAAAAATTTCAAATAGTTTTGTACTCTGCAATTATGATATACCATTTAATATGTTGTATGGTCTAAGATTTAGCATGTTGACCTCTTTAATGTAGGGGTTTCCTATTGCGTTTTTGGTGACCTAGATTTCCATGGACATCTTGAATATCCTACAACTTCTCTAAGTTGAGATTGTTGTATCATGTAATATATCTTCTCTAGACTAACATTTTCATATCATGTAATCTAGTGCATCGTGTAAGCAAGTTGAGACCAATAATAACTTGAATTAGATACCAATTTGTTGTAGAAGATGAGGTCGATTGTTTTCCTTTCAAATTACGAATGGGATCAATTGTTTTCGTCTTGATGCTTAACCCAATAATGATAACCTGAAGCATGGTGGTAAATTCTTGTTGTGAGTCCATTGTGCATAACGTTCACAATTTGTGATTAAGAAGATTATGCACTTCCGAATTAAAATTGTAATTTGAACTAAATCTTCTAGTAACTTTTAATTTACCAATGGTGCATGGACATCATAAGAAACATTAACAATAGAATATGAAGAAAAATTGGGTACCTACTTCATATGCATTAAAAATTTCTTCTACTACTTAATGTGAATTACAAGCATAATCTTAGCTGGATCTCCAATATATCTTAAACCAAATTTTCATTTTATTTTTTAATACTATTATATGTTATTGTATCCAACCTCATTTTATGGTTAGCATTGTAACCAAAATATGCATTGTGCTATGGAATTAATACTAACATGTAATATTGATTTCTTTTTCAAGAATGCTATAGGTAATGATCCCAGAGATGATGATCCAAACTATGCTAAACATACATTAAATATAGGAGACGATGATGATGAGGATGGTCATAACATTGGTGATGATGATGATGGTTATAGCATTGGTGATGATGATGTGGGTGAAATTGATCATGATGGTCAAGATGATGATCACGTTAATGATCATGAAGATGATCTTGGTGGTGCTAGCTAGTGATATCTTGATGACCTTGGAAATTCCTATTTTTAGAGGGATGTTATGAATTTAACTTAGAATAATGGTATCTATGAAAAATTTTGATTTGGTTATCACACATTGAATTTTAGTTCATTTGATTAAATATGATGATGGTATTATCATTATTATCTTCTTACTTTATGTATATATTGAAAATGATCAATATTATTTTGAAGGAGAATTATTATGTATGATGATATTACTAGCTTTGGATGGATGTAGTGAATTTACCTTAGAATAGTGATATTCATGAAAGCTTTTGATCTAGTGATCACACATTTGAATTTTAGTTGATTTGATTAAAGATGATGATCATATTATTAGTATTATATTGTTACTTCATATATGTGTTGAAAATTGTCAATGTTTTTTGATGGAGAATCATTATGTATGATGATATTACTATTTTTGGATGAATGTTGCAAATTTACCTTGGAATACTGATATTTGAGATATGTATTGATTTGTTAATCATATATGTATATTGAAAATTGTTAATGATTTTTTTATGTAGAATTATTATACATGTTGATATTGCTATTTTTTGGATGGATATTGTGAGTTTCACTTAAATTTCTTTACAAACACTATGTTATCAATTCGAATTGTTATATTTTCTTTAATTATATTTAGAAACAACAATATATTTCACTATGTAATTGAAATTAGTAAAATGAACCCATAAGGGGGGTCATAAATGGAAATAAAAGTACACTCTAAGCAAGAAGCCAAATGTGGTGTAACCATGGATGCAAAATTGAGAGTATAATTGGAGTTAAACTAGGCATGAAAACAAGATGCAAACAAAGACAACAAAAGGGTGCAACACTAGACACAAAGAAGGGAACTAAACATGGCATACAAAAGGATACCAAATTGGGTGCAAACAAGGACACAAAAATGGATACCAAACTAGATACAAGAAAAGACAAACAACTAGACATAAAATTAGATGCGAAAGATGGTGCCATGTTGGGTGCTAAGAATAAGAAAAAAAGGATGCAAACTTAGATGCCAAATGAGTATGCAATGAATGGTGTAAAATTTGGATGAAAATTTGGGCACCAAAATGGATGTAAGAAAAAGACATAGAAAAAGGTCCAAAATTGGGATAAGAAAAGGGTGAAACTAATGACGCCATATTGGATGCCAAAAATAATGCATAACTAGATGCAAATTTAGACTCAAAACTAGACATAAAATGAGATGCTAATGTGGACACAAAATGAGGCAGAAAAAAGGATGAAAATTTGGATGCCGAAAAGGATGTAAAATTAGACAACAAAAATGATGCAAAAATGGATGTAAAAAATGGTGCAAAATTGGACACATAATTAGACACAGAAAATGGTGCAAAAATGGGCATAGAAATGGCTCAAAATTGTATGCAAATTGAGATGCAATGTTGGTTGGAAAAATGAGGCGCAAAAAGTGATGCAAAAACTTGGTGGAAAAACAAATGCAAAAGTAGACGTAAAAAAATGGCTCAAAATTGAATGTAACATTAGAAACAAAATGGGTTGCAAAGGTGAACGAAATACATGGATCAAAATAGGATTCAAATATATATGAAAACTTGGATGCTCAAAAGGATGAAAAATTGGATGTGAGAAATGGTGTTAAAAATGATGAAAAAATAGATGCAACAAATGATGCAAAATATGGTGCAAAAAAGGGAGACAAATCAAATGCCAAAGTGGATGTAAAAAGTGGTGCAAAACAATATGCAAAAATGGGCAGAAAATGGATGCAAAATGTTTTGCTAAATCAATTCAATATATGGTGAAAAATTGGATGCAAAAGAAGGTGCAAAAAAAGGTACAAAATGAGAAGAAAAAATTGGTGTAAGACTAGATGTAAAAAATGGCACAAACTAGATGTAAAATGTGGTGCTAAATTGAATGCAAAAGATGGTGTAAAGCCCAATGCAAATGATTGTGAAAAACTATAATCAAAGAATGGAAAAAAATTGGAAGCAAAAAATGATCCAAAAACGTATGCAAAAATTGGCACAAAACTAGAAGAAAAACTTGTCGTAAAATGAGATGTAAATTCTAGTGCAAAATTGGAAGAAAAAGTTGTCGTAAAACAAGGTGTAGAACTAGATGCAAAAAATGGTGCAAAATTAGACACAAAATCTGATGCAAAAAGGATGGAAAATTTTGGTGTAAAAAGGAATTAAAAATATGACACAAAAAAGGATTCTTTAAAAATTATAAATAGATTCAGATTTAGTGCCAGGATGCTCATCAAAATTGCAAAAATAATGTACTAAAATTTGGCACCAAATTTGGGGCAAATTGCCTTTTTTGTTGTAGTGAGACATGGAATGAAGGCTTAAGATTATTGTAGTAGATATCAACTGAATGAATTCTCTTAAACACACCAATGCCACTGAATGGAGTTGGTAGCATTGACCCAAAACCAAAACGGAGGTTTTGAAATGTTTTGATGAACCAAAAGACCAGAAGATTTCCCAACCCAATAGCCACAGAGATGAAGTGGAAGAGTGTCATGTTCAAGAGTGACTCACTACTATTAATAGGTAGAGTATCCCATTTTCTCAGTTTCCCCAACCATTTCTGGTCAATACCTCTTTATTGTTTAACAAGCTTGAGGAGGAAAACATATGCTTAACCTATAAGTTCATCCTTCAGATGAATCCCTTTGTGTATTTAACGAATCCTGATAGGGAGTGGTTCAACTCGACATATTTTTCATGTTTAGAGAGTTTGAAAAAGAGGCAAAAAAAAAACTCCAAAGGTTCCTTTTCATAAATAATCTCGTCTGAAAGGGTAGAAACAATACTCAAGAGAACATCCTAGCCATGTTCGACTAAGGTATTCATTTTTCGTAAATAGTTTATCTCAGTATGGAAAATGGTTAAATCTATACTGAATATATGACTTTTCATTTACTTTAACTAGTTCTAAAATAAAAGTGCTTGGAAATATTTTCATATTTAGTGATTCTAAAAAGAGCTTAAAGAGCACTCCTCACGAAGGAACGAGTGGTATAAAGGGATAGAAACTAGTTTCAGTCATGATGGAACTGATTAAAACATGTAGAGGTCATGAGGTTGGATAATAATACCACTCATCATAGTTCCCCAGGTAAGGGTAAGAAAAAAACCAAGTGAAAGCATATTATCGATCAAGCAGATGGTGGTGGTGGAATGAGAAAACCAAGGCTCATTTGGTAGATACGAGCTAATACAATTGGAAATCATGAGGTATTGGATGAGAATAGTTTCATTTCTACACAATATTGAAACATGGGAAACTATGCTTGATATTGGTTTCATTTTTTTACAAGCTTGAAACATGAGAAAAACTATGCTTGAGATTGGTTTCATTTTTACGCAAGCTTGAAATAAAGAAAAACTATGTTTGAAATAAGTTTTCATGTCCCCAGCACAATGACTCAACTCTAGGCACACGCCCCCCAAGTTTCATTTCATTCACCTAAGTAGACTATTGGTTACTATAGGTGGATGGAATGAATGTTCATTTAGGAGATTGGGTAAAAGACTCGATTGGGAATTTACGAGATCTAATAAAATAATTGAATTGGAAGGGGATATGTTTCAATTTTTAATGAGATTGACACAAGAAAAGTAACTATGCTAATAGACCTTGATCATGACCTTTAGGAGGCCATGGCTTCCAAGAAGCTCTCATCAGATGGGATAAAAATGCTCTAGAAGGGATAAATCAAGGGATCTAATGGAAATATCAGGCTCCAATGCCCCCAGTAGGTGATGCACTACCTCAGCTATTAGATCATCAGTTGACACGGGCATGAAACAGGTTGAAAAATAATTAACATATGGTGGGGGAGATACCAATTGCATATAAGGACCATTTAGGGAAGCTAGTTTATTATCAGTCAATTTTGGACCAACAAACAAAAGTTGGTCAATGGTCATGATTATTCCTTCATGTGGGAAGCATATCACACAAAATAGAGAAGAGACAAGAGATCCCATGTCATAAACATAGTCACACCCAAGGAGTAAATTAAAATCCAAAGTGCCTTGGACTACCATCACATATTTATAGACATTATTTCCTCCCAATGTAAAAGGAAACTGAGGAAGTATCCCTAACAGTTGATTGGTTCCTATGTTAAAAGCCAACAAAGTTTGGGTGATAGACACAAGATGCGTGGGACCGAAAGCTTGCCAAGAAGTTAACGACATAACTAACAAGTGCACCTCCATCTATGATTGTGCTAGGTACAAAAATATTATAAGCCTATACTATGATTTGGAAGGGGACTTAAGGAGGAAGATGATATCCTACCAGTTGACTCCAATTAAAGGAAGTGACCATACAACTTGGAGGGCATTCCATGGGAATGGGATAAATACCTCTTTGTCCTACGGGAATGGGAGAAATTCTCCCTAATTCCATGGGAACGAGAGGATTGTCCCCATGTACCATTGGAATGGGAGGATTTCCCCCTAGTTCATTGAAACAAGAAGAAATAAGAAGAACATGACAGGTGTGAACTTCACTCTTACAAGGAATGTACAATCAAATGAAGGTGGAGTAGAGTCAATCATTTTCTCAACTGATGGTTTGTCTGGAACGGACTCGTGGGGTTCACATTCAAAGAGAGTGGGATTGACTGGAGATAGATTTTGATTAATCACTTCATCAACTAGTAGAGGATTAGGGGAAAGCTTTCGGTAACCAAATGGGAGTCGAGGTTAAGAAGTTGTAAGGTTTTCCAACACTTTTGAGGCTTCATCCATATAAGGACAAAGGGATGATTTCCTTCACATAACCTATAGGGAAACTTGAATTTACCCTATTTCCTATGGACCTTATGTTGTCATTGCTACAAAATCCTCCCAAATTTTGTCTTACGCTCAATTTTGGAGCCTTCCTTGGACTTCTATATTGTCGTCGCAAACTTTGAAACTCATTCCACATGTTTTCTTGATGAGTTTTTGTTCCCTTTGCAAGATACAAAAAAAAATTGTCTTTTCTCATGTCGATTGTTGCATCATGTATATAAGCCTATTCTGGTGGTTTTAAGAGATCACCTTTGTGTAAATTAGTTGTTCTAACCATGTAAACACCTTTCATACTAATTTCCAAAGTTTTAAGCTTTATTGCATAAGTGCCATCAAGATTGTCACAAAGTGCATCTTAAGTGTCGCACTTGTCCTAAAGTTGTCGCACAGAGGGAAATGAATTTTCATGTGTCCTGGATGATCTATGTTGTCATATTGTCAAGTATTCTAAGTGTGTGATCACAATCAAAGTTTTGTCATTGTTCACATCAACCTCACTAATCCCGCACTTAGTAATTTTTCTCAAAACTTCCCAACCAAGAAACCTAGCTTCACCCGACCTCCCTGAACTATGCACTGTGCAATATCAATCCTTTGTTGTGACCTTGCCTCTTAGAACTACGCAATGCACAGTTCCAGACTCTCAGCTGCACTATGCATTTTTTTTTCTCAAGCCCTAGCCTTGACTCCAATAATTTCACAATTCCTTCTCCTAGCCTAACCTTAACTATGCACTATGTAGTCTCTAGCCTCAAGCTCATCCTTGAGCTATTGAACTACAAAACTACAAAATGGTCCAAAATCTCTTGTCTCCCTGAACTGTTCCATGTTCTTACCTAGTGCTCACCTCCTTAGCCTGCCACACTGACCCTCAACATTGCGTATTTCATCCCCTTACCCCAACCTGAACTATGCACTGCGTAGTCACAAGGCTCAAGGCTCCCCTTGACTGCTTTAACTGTGCAACTACCCAGTCATTGATCCCATTTCCTAGCGCTCCATCTGGTTTCATCTCAGCTAATGGATTTGTATGCACAATCTTAGACTAGGGGGTTTCAGGTTGATATCGTCTCATCATGAGTGGATTGCAAATATAGGTACCTTATTATGCCATGACAAGATGATGGATAAGGAGATGAAGGAGTGCAACATGTTGAAATACCATCTTGTAGCTGAGTACACAAGCTGATCAATCAAGACAAAGAAAAGGGACACCAGTTTGTGATCACCATTCAATACTTGATATCATTGAATATCCCTTATCGCCAAGCCATGTTGAGGTGAAAAGAAGAGCATTCTCAAGCAGACCCGCAACATAGAATAGAAGCAGTGGCTTAACATTGCCACATCATCATGAAATCTATGTCAGCAGTGTCATATCATGTCATGTCATGACTTTTCACATGCCACACCATTGTGGCCAATGATGTACATTATGTTTCAAAAATGTATTTTAAAGTGGAAGTCCAAAGGATACATATGGAATATGAAGATTCATGTAAAGTTGAAAATTCATAGGAAGTCATATGAAAGGTGAAGTCTCACTTCCTCATTGCTATATATACAGACTCATTGTAAGACTGAGGGAATTTTCACCTTGGCTCCTCCCATAAGGCATCAGAGAGATAAGCTAGTTCTTTTGAGTAGCAAGGAGTAGCTCCAATGCTCTACTATTGGTGTTAGTGATGTTCATTGTATAAGAAGCCCAATGGGCCAACATGGTCTTGATGCATGGATTATGGATATTTGTAATACTATTCTATGAATGTTTGTAGTTCATGTTTTCTTTCACCTATGCTAAAGTATTTGAACTATTTCATTTATTTTGGTACTTATCATATTGAGAATGTGTTGTAATTGCTATTATTGTTGTTGCATCCTTGTGGACTATTCTATTGGATATTAGACAGATCTTCCTCATTGCATTGATCGCACTGACCGTTGCATCTCTATGGACTATTCCGATTTATGTTTTACACATCCTTCTTGTTAATGTGTGTCTCTACTAAGGTGGTACTACTACCTATATTTTAGAGGCTCACTCTTCCTCCCCTCCACAGTGAAATAAATATGACACACATATGATCGAACACTGTCTAGGCACACCCCCTTTCTTTTAGAGGGAACATTTTCATTCCTCTCTCTTGTTTACAGTTAGAGCTAAGGTGTATCTTCAAGATAATTGACAACTGGGGCATATTACAGATGGGGCTCCTCTCTGAAATAGTGTGAGGTCTAATTGGGACCACATATCAGGGAGACCCCTTGAATGTTGGTGGGTCCACCACCATCAACATTTATGGTGCTAGAAGGAGGGGAGTGAGATTTGTATGGCTGATAACCTCGCAACTACCCATCTTACTTCCTTTCGTTAAGGCAGTAACATTCCTAACAACTCCCCTACGCACATTCCTGAAATTGGTAATTCTTCTCAGCCTAGAACTGCACAATCTTATGAAGTCTCTTACGATCAGATCCAGGCCACCTGCCCCACCACCCAAATGTTTGTGAGAGTTATCGAATTGATACCGGGAGTAGAAACTCTTCCATATTTTCCAAAGAATAACCAAACCACCCCTAATGGGATAGTGGTTTGAACAATAGAATAATTGGTTCTCACCACCCTTGAAGAGTTAGCACATTGTAAAGAAAACATAGGAAAACCATAACAACCTCCAACTTTCAATGTTGGTAATGGTGATAATGTAGTGCTCTCAAATGATCCTTTTCATGGGATGGGAGGAGAGGAAGAAGAAGAAGAAAACCAATCAGATGCTGACGAAGAAGGGGAAAAAAACGATGAAGACATGGTAGAACAAGATCTGGACTAGATGAATCAGGGCAAAATTTCACTGTCAAGTGTGTTACACAAGATGCCAAGGCATCTAGAGAAGATACTAATGAAGTATGACTTTGAAAAAGAAAAAAAGGTTGATGACCATCTATATAACTTCTATCTACATCTACAAACACTTGAGGTATGTTATGATGATGTTGCATGTAGACTGCTTTTGTGTACCCTAGATGGAAAAGCAACTATATGGTATCATAGCCTTCCTCCCAAACCGATGCAGAATTGGAGGGGTTTTAATAAATTATTTCATAAGAAATTAGTTGATGATAAAACCCCCGCCATGCTTTTGAAATAGTTGGGCAGTCTCAAGATGGAGCAGAAAGAAAAGATGAAATATTTCAATCATAGGTTTAACCGTGTCTTGAACAAATTTCCCCCAAACATAAAACCTCATGACTCCATCACAATTGACTATTTCACATCTTCCTTAACATCAAGCATTGTGTATTTCATGAAAAGAACTACAAAACCAACTTTGGCTAAAACTTTTGAAGAGGCAATCACATTTAAGAAGGATCTACGTGCAATTGGAGTTACCGTAGATGATGAAGTAACAAAGGACTCCAAATACATGCAGAATAGGTCTCAGGCCTATGTAAGAAAGGCCAAGGTAAAGGAAGAAATTGACCTTGAGAGCTCAACCTGCACTATCAAGTCTCTGTTCAATGAGTCGGCAGAAGTGAAACAAAGGTTAAGCGAGACCACCGTGAGTATCAGGCTTCCCAAGCTCAACTTTATGAGAAGTACTTCCAAATCCGGTAGCAGTAATAATCAATCGGCCAAGTCTATGCAAAGTTCGAGTGTTGTGATGAATATCAAAAGTATGGGCATGGATTAATATTGTTGATTTCATCAAGAATATCATTCAGAGAAGAAATTCCCATAGTGGAACCACAACATGAATGCTATCGATGCACACTATATTGACACATTTCTTACTGATCAGTAGACTGAGCCTACAAAAGAAAAGGAAGAAAATATTGTGGACGAAGAGATCCAATGCATGGGGCATGCAGTGAACAAATTTAGTTGTGTACTCACAGTTGAAAAGAGCAACGTCGAAAAGAAACCACTGAGTAATGACCCTTCTCAAAAGAAAAATACTTGATATAACTTAAGTAGCCAAGGGACAACTCCCACACAAGAGTTGACGAAGCAGAAATTGAAGAAAAATTTTGTTAAGGAAGATTAGTTTTCCCGTCAACTCAACGCAAAACACTCATAAAAACTCTAGGAATGAAGTCACAGTGAAAAGCACTTCCACAAGAATCAAAAGAAATAACTAACTCATAAACATTGTATGGTAGGTACGTGATACCATAAACTGTGTGTCACCTCATTGCAAAAGTTAACAACAAGAGGTATGGTGTTTTATTTTGAATTTCCAAGCTTTTAATATTTTCTTTGTTCCTAGATTGCGTATTACGACAACAGATGCATTGGAAAATTTCGCTACTGGGTTGTTACCACTTAGGAACATTTTTCAGTAGAGATCCTTTATAAGTGATCCCTCCCTAATAATATTAATAATTTACACATTTTCAATGATGACTAATAGATATCACACTTTATCGCAAATGCCGATGTATTCAAATATGCAATGATCAATGAAGACAAGCACAAGAAGGCATTGCAAGATGCAACTGCACAAGCAAAGGAAACCTCATGCTAAAAGGCGTGGTATCATTAGAAAATTTGCATGAGATGCATAATTGCTTTTGAGGGCCAGTCAATGCAAAGACCCACGGATCAACATTGTTGCATGAGAAGATCAATCTGGGAATAAAAAAGGTTTTGAAGTATGTTCATATTGGTACTTGTTGCACACCACAGGAGTATCAAGACTTTATCTGCTTATTCAAATTGTACCGAGGTGTATTTGCGTAGACATATGACGAGCTCAAAACTTATGACACGCGAATTATTCAACATGTAATTCTAATCAAAGAAGGGGCCAAACCGTTTCAACAATAGTTGGGTAAGGTACATTATACACTTGAACCTCTCATTCAAAATGAGTTAAGGAAGTTGTTGGATCCTTAGATCATATATGAAGTGTGACATTCTATCTGGGTATCGTACTTGGTCCCAGTAAGGAAGAAGTTTGGGGAAATCCTCTTATGCTTTGATTTCCTCAACCTAAATTGTGCCTCAGAGAAAGAAAACTATCCCATTCCATCTATGGAACAAATACTGCAAACAATATATAGGTTATAAATGTTTTCTTTATTGGATGGGTATTTGAGATACAATCAGGTTCTAGTCTCAGAGTTTGACAGACTTAAAACAACATTTTGTACTAAGTGGGGTATGTTTGCATTCAAGAGAATGCCATTTGGGTTGATTAGTGTCAGTGCAACATTTCAACGCACCATGGAAATTGCATTCCATGGATTAATTGGACAAATCATGGTAGTCTACCTCGATGATGTCACATTGTTTTCTAAGAAAATATCCGACCAAATAACCATTTGTTGAAAATTTTCAAGCGATGTTGTAAGTATGGGATATCCCTTAATCCAAAGAAGAGTATTTTAGTAGTGTTCAAGGGTAACCTCTTGGACCAAATCATTTCCAAAATATGGATTAAATTATACCCTAAGAGAGTCAAATAAATTACACAGATTCTCTTCCTAGTGAACAAGAAAGCTATGCAGTCCTTCCTGGAGAAAATAAACTTCTTTCGTAAGTTCATCTTAAATTATGCTCAGATTGTGAAGCCAATATAGGAGATGGTAACAAGGCGATGAAGCACTTCCAGCCCTATATTTTTGAAAAATCATTTTACCATTTTTGTTCCGCACCCAATGGTCAGATAATTGTTTGTACAAAAAGAGCTGGGTGAGAGAAGAGTGAAATGGATAACCGAGTTACAAGAGTATGATTTAGAGTTCAAACCAATTCACACAATCAATGGACATGGTCTATGTTGACTAGCAGTAGAAGCAATGGATGCAAAAGAAGAAGAATGTCCTTCTGGATGGGAACAAAAAAATTGAAATGTAGAATGTAGAGAGAACTAATCACACTATTATCACAAACTCTCTGTATGTAGATGTGTGCCGATACCGTGAGCACGGAATCGTGCCCTGCAATTTATCTGGACAGTAGGAGAGGTCACTTAGACTCAAATAATTACCTTATAAATTGGTGCAAGGGGTTATTTTCATAAAGCACCATAATGGATTATTTCTCAGGTGTTTGGAAGTGCATGATTCAGAGAAAGTATTGCATTACCTCCATGATGGACCATCCAAGGGACATTTTGTAGGAAACTCAACTATGCATATAATCATGCAGGTTATTTTCTATTGGCCCACATTGTTCGAATATGCTCATGCTTGCGCCCACAAGTGTCTAGTATGTCAAAGATGTGTCGGCCGAAACAAGATGTCAGCTACCCCATTACAGCCTATAGCAGTGGAAGAAAATTTTCAACAACGGGGCTTGGATGTCATTGGAGAAGTATTTTCCCATTCATCAAAGAAACATTGTTATATTCTCACTATCACAAACAAATTTATGTGGTGTATAGAATAAGTTTCACTTAAACAGGTGAATGATCAAGAAGTCATCAATTTCCTTGAAAAAAATATCATTTCCAAGTTCGAAATTCCTAGTTCACTTGTTTTTGATAACGCAACATACTTTTCATCGTTAAGACTCTATGATATTTCATTATAAAATGTAATTTTATTGAATAATTCAATTAGTTATTATCTGCAGGGGAATGGTCTTGTTGATTCCACAAATAAGAAGGTTATTTGTATCATCAAAAATACCATATTCTCTAAATAGAGGAATTGACACTCCACTTTTGGTAAGTTCTTTGTGAGCTAACTGAGTCATGGCCAAACCCTCTTTGAACAACTCCCCTTACTTCCTAGTGTATGGAAAAGAATCCATACTTCCTCCTAACATTTAATTTCCCACCCTCCAACTTCTGCAAGAATTCCAAGGCAATCCATGCTTATAGTGCAACATAGGAACTCTTCACAAGTTGCGGGAAGAAAGGCTTAAAGAAAAAGAAAGATTTTCACTCCATCAGAACGTATCTAGAGGTGGTTCAACATGAATTTTTTAGGGAAGAATAAATTTAGTGTGGGTGACTTAGCCTTGAAGTGGGGCAAATCCCATGAGGACAAAGGAAAACACACCAAGTTTCAATCCCTATGGATTGGACCACTCATTGTTCATGAAAAGCTTGGCCAACACATGTATCATCTTCAATCATTTGACAAAAAGATTGACTCTCTCCTCATCAACAACCAAGACTTAAAACATTATTTTCAATGACGATCTGGAGTTGTGCCTTACACTATGTACATAGTGTTTTCTTGTTCGCTTGATTTTGTTTTTGCTTTTTGTGTGTGTCATGTAAATAAATTTTGTGTGTCAATGTGTTTCCTGGCTTCTTTGTGTGTGACTAAGTTAAAATAGAGTCTTGTGACACTTCAACATTTGACAAACCTTCTATCCATCTTCCTTGTGTTGGTTATATCTTTTGGTCAATTAATTTTCTACAGAAAATACGATGTGTCAGTGAGGATATTTTTTGTTAAACCATGAACCTATGCCTATTCAGGAAAACCTCATTCCCACACTCTGTTTTGATGTTTTCATGTTTTCACACCTATCCAATTAGTAGAGGAGAGAAGGGGAAAAATATAAATGAGAAAACCTAAATCATAGGTCTCTATATGCTTCTCTAAGGGAATAAACTCTTCTACTCTCAATAAGTCGGGATACCTCTTCTACCCATAAAATGAATAAGTCCTAATGCACATTCCTATAAAATAAATAAAGAAAGGAGAAAGAAGAGAAAGGATTCTTAGATAGAGAGGTGAAGCAAGCAACTCCATCAGGGTACTATCCAAACTCATTGGAAGCAGAGAAATTTTTATGTTCTTGTAGTGACTCCACCAGGGTAATGTCTAGGCCTGCTGGTAGCGGAGCAACACCAAAGATGAAAAAACATACTCTAAAAATATTATGCTTGCGAACATCACTACCCTTCCCAATTCGAAACTTTATGATATCACTATATATTATGGTGTGTTCAACCAAGAAAGGTATAGAGGGTACCATGTTTATTCATGCGGTAAGGGGAGACAAAGGTAATCTACATGATGAATCAATACTCCCCAAAGAACTAAGACCTTGCACAAAAAATTTACCCGAGGAAGAGAAACTAGAATTCTACCAGTCTGTCGCCAAGTGTTATCCCTATTACAAAACCTTCCAAAATTTTGTCTTACACTCAATTTTGGAGCCTTCCTTGGTCTTGTACATTTCCATCAAAAACTTTGAAACTAATTCCATGTGTTTTCTTAAGTTTTTGTCCCCTTTGCAAGATAGAAAAAATGTTGTATTTTCGCATGTTGGATGTCGCATCATGTATATAAGACTTTTCTATAGTTTTCAAGAGGTAATAATTGTCTAAATGAGTTTTTATAACCATGGAACCACCTATCGCACTTGCTATAGCCTAAATCTACCTCAAGCTGAGAAAGGCAGGATCTAGGGTAACATCAAACCACGCTTAACCTGGTAGCTAGCCCTACGAGGTCGGGAGAGGGCTCTCTCCTTGTCAATATCAGGAAAATATGATCAATAAAGCTTGAGATGACTAATTTAAAGACTAATTTTAGGCTAGATATATGCTCAGATGAGTTTGATTGAATTGAATGTTGGTTTGCTAGCTCAAATGTGAAAGGCAGATTTGGGTCCGGGGAATGGACACAGTCTTGCAGAGGTTTTTGTGGGGCGAGGTAGGAAAATGGTTTAGTACTTTGAAATTGAGTGAGATGGAGAGTCTTAAGACTAGTGAGGAGTTGGAGAGGAGATGAAAGTCTCAGAGATCCTCTTCAAACTGCTAAAAACATAGAAAACTAAACAAACCCCAGGTAGAGCACTACAACATCAATGAATTCTACCTTTATCCTTGATTCATTTAGTTAAGATGAATAAAGAGAGATGATGGCATACATAAGCACATGTAAACTTGAATTATAGAAGGAAAAACAATACCAAATCAACTTGCCACAAGAATCCCACAAAACGCTGCAAACCCTAGTCTATTCGTTTGCCAAATTGCAGAGATGAATGTACAATAATGCTCAAAGCATTCACAAAAGTCCAACCTTTACAAATGACTGAAAAACTACTAGATATAGGCAACAAGCAACTCGTGCTAAGCTTTAGTGATCGAATTCGTGAGTTTAGGAGTTGTTTCAATAAGATTTAAACTAAGAACTGAAAAGTAGGTAGTGAAACAACTTGCCTCTAAAATCTAGGAAACTGATTCATTCAGTTTCAAAACTACCTTTTCATGATGTATCTACCTCTATGAGTGAATTTTCAACATTTTTACAACAAATTCCATTAAGTTACATCATGAGTTTGACCATGAGAGAGAAAAAGGTCAATCTGAGAAAAACTGAGCTAAAAACAGAGTTTTTTGGCAAAAATGACAATTTTCCATCCTGTGCGCCGCGCCAGTTCCCTATGCATAGCGCCTTTTGGCAGCTAATTTTGGAAGCCTTCCCGTGGACAAAATTTTCTCTAAGTGGGCTTGTTGGAAAGGCCTATTTGTCTACTTTCCAAAACAGGTGGAATTTCTAAATTGGGTGTCCATTTGCCCCTCCAAAAGTGAGTTCTCCCAACACTGCTTCCTGTGTGGCCAAAAAGGGGCAGAAAGGGCATTTTTGAGGTGTTTTTGACCCTTTTGGAAGCTCAAAACTTGACAAAACTTTCTAGACATTTCTAGGAATTCATAATTTTGCATGAGGAATCTAAAAATGCTGAGTTTTCCTCCAGAGGAGGTCTTTAGCAAAAGCGAGCGCCAGGTAGTGCTATGCACCAGGCAGAAAAATCTGTGTTTTGCTTCAAAAATTCAAAATTGATAAAAAGTGTGCAAAATTTCTTGAAATTTGGGCTGCGTGACCTGCATCAAGTACTATGTTGGGCTAAGGAAGCCTCAACCAAAATTTTGAGTCTTTCTTCGTCTTTTTTCCTCCTCAAAGTTTTCCTTAATTTCGCCTTCAAGGTCCTTATTCTCACTTTGCAAATCTTGTTTCTCTCCAAATAGTGATAGGCCATGTGCCTCAACATCTTTTTCTTTTTTTTGGCCTTCTCCAGCAGCTTCTCCACATGCATATTTTTCCTTTCTAGCCAAGATTCATGGTCAGCTTCAATCTCTTGGTCTAGTGGTGTCAATTTGATTTTCCTCCTCTTGGTTGCTTGCCGGTTTTCCCTTCTAGTTTGCAGCTCCATGATCATCTGTTGATCCTCCAGCTGCTTGTTCCTTTGCTCAATATAATTGATAATTCACTTAACTCTTTCCAGGTTAAGAGCTAAGGCATGAATGTAAGCTTCTTGTTCCTCAATGATCTCTTTAAGTTTTGAGCTTTGGGAGCCCAAATCAATGTCATCATCCTCAATGAGAATGAACTCCCTCTCTTGACCTTCTAAAGGCCCCTCATCATGCAATGGTTGTTTACCTTTGTCTTTTACCTACTTTTTTGTTGAAGGAAACGATACCCCTTCCACCCCGAGTGGAGATAGTACTCGTTTTTCTGCTGCAAATAGCCTCCTTGTCCCCTTTTGGTAAGTGATGAATACTGGCACACTGGTGGTTTGAGTTGCATGCACTTCTTGCTTATGTGAAGGCCCTCCTGCCTCATGAGAAACTAATGGGGTCACTTGAGGACTTGTGAAACCTCATGCGAAATGAAATCATCCCATGGAACATTCAGCGAGCTCAGCTGATGCAACACCACAATCTTGATCAATGCAAAGTGATAAATGTTGTTGTACTGTTGATGAGGAGGCTTTCTTTTCTCAAATGTGGTCATTTTCTCAATATTCTGGAACATGAAATAGGGGAGGTTCATCATCCTCACCCTAGTGAAATGCATCAATAATCTGATATGGTAGCCGTATAAGCGAGAAAATATACCTTCACAGCTGAAATATTTGATTATGAGCTTCATCAATGGAGCATATGTGTCCCGTAGGTATCTGAAAGGGAAAACTCTATTGATCTGCCTCTGATAGCTAGCCTTGATATAAGGCTCATAATTCTCTTTGTCAACCAGTTGTCCCTTGTGTTACACGAAAAATTGTCACCATGACTTTCTGTAACCAATATGAGTTTATCACCACTCATTTATACCTCCTTTGCAAGTCTTAAACCTCAACTCTACATATCAAGCTTTGAAAATGAGAGAAAGTCCTTAAAAATCTCTAAAACTCTGGTTTTGCACTTTCTCTTAGCATTACCTGTGGTGCCGCACCCATTGTTCACGTCCCCTGTGCACCTGACCGCTCTGTATCTGCATGTATGGGTGCGAACCCTTGTAAAATTTAAAAAGCCATGAGTTTATTCTTAAAAACTCACTTTGAGTCAATTCTAGAAGCTTCTAGATGGAATCTTGTGCTGGCAAGTTCGTTCCTTGAGGGTGCATACATCCCATTCCTTAAGGAGCTATCCCCTTGATGTGAGGAGCTTATCCCCTTGAAGGAGGACTCTATCCCTTTAATGGTGGACCTGGTAACCTCCTTCCTTTGCACTATAAAATGAGGCTTTGGGCTGGTTACTTGGGAAGTTGAAAGCTGAATATTTTTTAGGGTGTATGCTGCTGGAACTTAGTATTCCTAATTGAACTTTGGAGAGGAAATATCACATACCTTTTGATCTCATTTGGGAGAGAGTGAGGCTTATCAAAATACAGGAGATTCCTGCCTGGACCCTGGGAAGAGCTTGTACAGCATCAAGGCATCAAGGTTGTAAAGTTCTTCTTTCTCAAAGTTAATACAATCAAGTTTATTTTTCTCAATAAGCTGTGTTTAATGGTTTATTTCATAGACTCCTTGATCACTATGATGAACATGATTTATTATATTAACTGTGCAGGTGTTCTTTGATGTGTGCTTGTTTGTGTTTGCAGGTTGTCAAAAGGAAACTCTTTGGAGCTGTTGGAGCAAGGCTGCCACAAACTAGCATTGGACTTAAGGTAGGGTCTAAAACACCTCTTAGTTTGTATCAATGAATCGAAATATGTTTAGAGAAAAATAGATTTCCTTGTCCTGCTTGTTGCTAGATATCAATTGATACTAGGGATATCGGTCTTGTCCGCAAGAACGATTTATCCACTTAACAAATTGGTGACTCCGCTGGGGAACGGGATTTGATTGTTTAATTTTCCTTTATCTTTGATTCGAGAAACTTGATTTTTAGTTTCTGCTTTTTACTTGATGTGTGTGGGATTGGGTACTTTGTCAGTCCTGGATTGATTTTTTCTTTTTAAGGAATTTTTATGAGGACCACATGTTTTGTTAAAGTTACAGTGCGGATCTGTCCGCACTGTTACTTTACTACACAAAGCAGTACTGCACCTGGTTCTACTGGGGGCCTATAGACCCTGTCAAAATTTTTGAAAATCTTGAAGTCTTTTCATCAAGTTTAGTTTAGGTTCTTTTTGTTACTTTTATCCTCTGCCCAAATCTGCATAGATCTTGTAATCAGTCTCTCACAAGTAGGTTCCATTAGTGTTGTGTTTTGAATGAATTTGTAGAGGTTTTTGCATGCTTGGTTTGGTCTTCACTCAGTCTATTGAAGTGACTTGAAGCTTAGAAGCTTAAGAGACCTTAGATCACCCTGGAATCTTTTGTCTTCTTGATAAGTTTGGTTGGTTTGTGAGATCTCCCTTTAGTGAGAAATTGATTTTGTTTCTCTTTGCAAAACTTTGAATGAACTTGGTCATAAGTTGTGAATTTCATTTTTTATAAAAAACATAGCTGGGTATTTTTGGTTGATTTGTCTTGCTGAATGAATTAATCCTTAGCTTGCTAAATAGCTAAGTAAAAACATCCTCAAAAACATTTGAAGCTTTTATTTCAATTAGTTAGATCTCAAGATTAGATTTTTCATAGTTTTCAATGTGTTTTCTAGGAATTCTAGTTTCTCTTTTGAAAATTTGTTTTAAGTTTTGAGTGTTGAAATGAAAAGGGGTTTTATTTCGTGAGCATAATTAGTAGCTTCGTTTGAGTGTATTGAAAAAGGAAAAAAAAAAATTATTTTCGTTTCTATGTTGAAGGAAAGTTTTGTTTTCAAGAAATTGCATTCTCAACTCTTCCTTTAGCTAGAGATTCATTGAACAAGAAAAAGAATTGATCATCTTAGGTGCATTTTTTAGCATTTTGGAGTTGAGTCTTCACACCAAAAAGTTTCATCTCCATACCTTTTGACTTAAGAAACAACCAATAAAATTAACGCTTAATTAAAATTTATCTAGCAATCTTTTTATTTCTAGGGCTCTTATTCACAAACATAGCTTAGGCTAGTATCTTGGAGCAGGGAGTAATTAACTCTCCAAGACAGTTTAAACAAACAAGTAGTCAATCTTGCGGTAGGAAGAAAATCCAATTGTTACATCTATGCTCCGGGAAAGCTCCTCTTAAAGGAGAAGCACGAGATCATATCTGAACCAGTGGTGTAATCAATCCTTCCTCATTGGGAATGATAGAATATATTCACGTATTAAGAACAGTAAACCTCGGATTGACCATTGTCGAGGAGCCTGGGGTCACTTGTTGGTAAACCTTGGATTATGTCACGGAGCTTTCAAGGGGATTGAGCTTGTTACTCTACCCTTGCGTGCGTATCGGATCGTAGACTGTTCCCCCAGGTATATTTGTTTCCGTTGGTAACCTTAGTGGCCATAATCTTTAGGATTCTTCCTAAGGTGACGGTGGAGGGAAGATCCCACTGTACCTAGAGCAGACATCGACTAGACTCACTTGGACTTTCTGGGGGGTTATCTTCACTCGAGACGGTTTTGTGGAGAAAATTGTACTAGTCTGTTCATTAAGCAGGTTGTCGGGGTAACTGTTCCAACCGCCATTTTGTATTGAATTCTGCAAGGTTGGATTTCATCACCAACTAGTGTTTCGGTACGGAAGAATATTGTTTGTGTGTGGTTTGAACTCTTATATTGTTAGATGTGTGATTTAATTGTTTGGTTCTTTAGAGACTTTAGGTGGTTTTCTTGATATTTTCTTTGTTTTCATGTGAAGTAATTAATTAATTAATCGTGGCTGAATTACTGAGACAATCCCGTAGACTTCAGGGGTAGCCTCCCGAATATACACCAAGTCAGCTTAAAGGGCTAAGAGCTCTTGTCACACCTAGTGAAAGTAGATTTGGGTCACCAAAGGCTGGAGAATCATCTTTAGTTATTCACCCTGATTATCAAGTTCCAGCAACAGAGTATATTTCTGGACCAATTTTAGTTTCTGAATTTACTGGTAGTATTTCACCTACTAGTGAAGTCGTTGAGGAACCTGAAATTTCCGAACTTGAAACTAAACTTGCTGCTACTCCATCATCAGGATTTGCTTCTCCGGTTTCTAGTGGTCCTAGTTCACCCAGGATAGGAAGTGTTATTACCCAGAATCTTCCATGTGGACTCATTTCCATTGAAGAACTCGTTATTCCAGATGAGGATATAACTCCCCTTGAAAATCAACCGACTATAGAACTTAGGGAGCATGAATCTATCTTTTACAGTCCTTTTCGAAGTGACGCTTGGTACGTATCTTTGACGAAATTTTTAGAAAATCCAGGTCTCGCTGCTTCACCACCTCGTATTCTATTTCATCCAACGCTCAGAGGTTATTATCCTCCTTCGAATATGTCAAATCAGTCATCCATGTTTTCTCAAAATACGAAAACATTTTTGTATAGCGGTCCTTTTGTTCCGTTTGGGTATCAGTCAGTTTCTAGTACTTTTTCAGGAGCGTCTCCTCAACCCATTGAACATGGGATATCAACTGGTTATAATGGAACTCCACCGTTGAGTGTAGAAGAAATTCTTATGATGTCTAGTGCTATTCCAAGTCCGCAACCCCAAGGTAGTCAAAATCCACCTAGGGGGCAGCCTCAAGGTAATCAGTTTCCGCCTGGGGGGCAACCTTAGGGCAATCAAATACCGCCTGGGAGGTAACCTCAAGGCAATCAAATTCCGCCTAGGGGGCAACCTCAAGGTTAGTACATACCTCAGGGACAGTACATGCCTCAAGGTCAACCCCAAACTCAATTTATGCCTCAAGGTCAACCTCAGACTCAGTATATGCCTCAAGGTCAAGCCCAATATCAGTTTATACCTCAAGGTCAACCCCAGTTTCAATACGTGCCTCAAGGTTATCAACCTCAAGGTCAGTATCAATCTCAAGGTTTCCAACCACCTTCTGGTCAACCATTTGTTCAAGGAACTGGAAATGTACCTTTCAATTATCAGTCCTACACTCAACCTGGTTATGGTCCTCAATATGCTCAACTTGTTATGGGTCCTTACCCCGGAATGAATGTGGTGTGGGAATCTCAACCTCAACAGATTTTGCAATCCAATGTGCAGTTGTCACCTCAAACTGGACAACCTATGGTTTCTGGTTCAACCCAGCAACCCGTCCAGCCTACTATTCAAACTTCTGCACCTGGTGTAGCTCATCAGTCTGGGCCTAGTTCGGCTCGAACTCCGTCTCAATCGACTGCTGCAACTACTGCAGCTTCTGTTCAATCTACCCCACCTATTTCTGGAGTATCGACAGCTCCTGTTTCTACTATTCCTGTATCAACTCCTCAGACCTCTATATCCCAGTCTGGACCCACAATCCAGACTTCGGTTCAGATGCCTGTAGGACAACCTGGTCCAAGTACAGTTGTCACAAGTCAACCTCAATTTACTTATCAACCGTACCAAGGACAGTATCAATACGGTCTTGTTGTGAAAGCCCCAGTTTATCAGTATCAACCGTACCCTGGGTATACATATCAACAACCTCAATCTCAACAACCCCAGTTTGTTCCGGTTAATCCTGGTTTTCCGGGAGGATATAATATTCCAAATGCAAATCCGATTCTAGGCTATCCTGGGTATCCTCCTCCTGGAGCTAGTCTTGTGACCCAAGGTTTTAGAGACCCTAATGGTCAGTTACCGTTCAATGCAACTTTGGATTTACCTGACTTGTCGCACCTTACGAACGATCCAATTTATTATCTTCCGTATTGGCCGCCAATGCCCCATAAGTTGCCCAATGATATTCCGAAGTTTGAGGGTAAACCTGGAGAGGATCTGTCGAACCATGTGATGACTTACCACCTCTGGTGTGCATCAAATTCTATTATAGATGATTCAATTCGCTTAAGGCTTTTTCAACGCACTCTAATTGGTCTCACGCCTAAGTTGTACATTGAGTTTCCACGAAGCTCTTTTTATAATTTTAGTCAGTTAGCTACTTCGTTCTTAACTCATTTTCAATTGCCTGTCAGATATGACAATGGCACAGAATTATTAACTTCGTTAAAACAGTCAACATCTACATATATTTCAGACCATATTCATGAATGGCGGTGTTGACGACATTTAGTGAAAGTTTATGTCCCGAATCAAATTTTGGCAGAATGGTTTGTTAAATTCTTATTACCAAAAATCACTGAGGATGTAGCTAAGGCCGGAGTAGTTATTGAGGAACAAGTAATTGCTCAAGCTCAATACCTTGACTTAGTTTATACGCAGTTGGGTACTTTACACGAAAAAATTCCTAATCTTCCCAAACAAAATCAAATAACAGCAACTCATTCTGTGTCTCATGCCGCTGATGGTATGATTGGTACAGTTAATACCAAAAGTAAGAAAAAATCTGCAAAGAATTTTTCTCCTATTATAACTTTACCAGATTCCCCGATGGGAGAAGCTTCTGCTGAAGTTCCTGCTGATATTCACGTTGTAGAATCTTCTACGGCCAAATCCAAATCCGGCGGTAAAAAGAAAGGGAAGAAGAAAAATAAGAAAAACGCAAAAGAGAAACCATAAAAAACTGAATCTACTGACGAGAAACGTAAACCTCGCTATCCTTGTCTCATCTATGATGAGGAGCACCTTACAAGAGATTCTCCACATCGAGCTGAGGTTTCGAAAATCGTCAAAGGTTCGCAAACACCTGCTGTCTTGAAGGATCCTTTTCCTAGTCAAGATAGTAAGATGATAGGTTCTTCCTCAAATGCCTCAGAAGAACCAATTATGATGATGTCCCATGTCAGGATTGCGACGCGATCGCAAGATTATGGACGTAAGAATCTTATTGGTGGTAAGGTACCAGAATATTTTAGTTCAAACCCATCAACTTAAACTCCTCCTGGTTCCGATCCGTTACAGATTGAGAAACCTAATCCAGACTTAGTAATCAAACCGCTTGCTAAAGGTATACTTCAAAAGTCAGCTTTCAATCCACATGCAAGAGCTGCTCAGAACTATAACATTGTTGAAGATTTAGCTATACCTCCTTCAGCAATGTCGACTTTGGAGGTGTTGCAATCATGTCCAGCACAGCGTAAATTACTTTTTTCTGCTATAGGAGCCGTTGATGTTCAGGATTCCAATCTTATGATCTTTGATTTGGAAAATAGTACACCTCACTTACCTCATCAAATGGTTTTCCAGATTCCAGTGTTAGTCAAAAACAGCCCTTGTTTTCGGATTGTGATTGATGAGGGAGCTTCATCGTGTATTATGTATTATGAGGGAGCTTGGTTCTCTGACACCTAACCAATCCCCGACAATTTTGAAGGCTTTTGACGGCCGAGGGTTTCATCCTTATGGCATTCTGTATGATTTACCTATAGGGGTAGAAGGCAAAACTGTTAATCTAGATGTGGAGGTGGTTGATGCCCCTCTAGATTACAACCTTCTTTTGGGTCGCAGTTGGTCTTACACAATAACTATTGTTGTTTCATCGGTCTTTCAGCTCATTAAATTCCATCATAATGGAAAGATCGTTACAATAGATCAGTGGAATTATTTTTCATCCGACCCAACCTCTTCTGAGAGTATCCAACATGTCGGTAAAACAACTATCCCTTATAAGGATGTTGGAGTGGGATTAATTAAAGGTTATACTTTACTAGGAACTTTTTCCTTTCCTCCTCCGAACGTATCACCTCCTTTTGCAACCATTCATATGATTTCATTGGAACCTATTGTTCTTGATGATCCTTGGATCATTCCTTCCTATTCCATGGTAGACTCATTTGGTGATGCCATGCCCTTGAGTCCATTTGAGGTTGCGTATCAGGCGGTACAGTCGTTTTCCGACCATAGTTCAACCGAAAATGATCCAATGAATGTGGTCCATGGGGAATCACTTTCAATATCAACCTCAGAGTCAACACGCTTTTCTGAACCTGTTCATACGCATGAGCAAATTCAGGAGATTTTATCTGTTGATGATTTACCATGGGAAGATCTTCATCATCGATCTTTGTTTTTACCTGAGTTTGATCGTTTTGAAAATGATTTCTCATCTATTTTTACCACTAATTATGTCAAAGAACCACAAAATCCATTGAAACATCTTGATTCTGAGTTGAATTTGGGAAACATTTCTGGAACTGTTCCTATTGACATTTCAGTGAAACCCGGAATTATTGAAAAAATTCATATAGGTGATTCTTGTACGGATGAGGAAATGCAAACTTATAAAGCCCTATTTCAAGAATTCCGAGACGTGTTTGCTTGGTCATACGAAGAAATGCCAGGAATCAATCCATCAATTTTTGTCCATGAAATCAAAACTTACTCAGATACTAAACCCTTCCAGCAAGGTTTGCGTCAGATACACCCAATAAAAGTTGCTGCTATTAAAGCTGAAGTTGAGAAATTACTTAAAGCAGGTTTTATATATCCAATCCCTTTAACGGATTGGGTATCGAATATTGTTCCTGTTAACAAAAAGCAAGGAATGATAAGAATATGTATTGATTATAGGGATATTAATCGAACTTGTCCAAAAGCAATTATCCAACTCCCTATATCGATCAAATAATTGATGATTGTGCCGGTAGTGAAATGTTCTCCTTTATGGATGGATTTTTGGGATACAATCAAATTAACATACTCCCTACTGATCAACAAAAAATGGTTTTCATTTGTCCATGGGGGACCTTTGCTTATTGCAAATTACCTTTTGGATTGAGGAACGCCAGAGCAACTTTTCAAAAGGCTATGTCTTACGCATTTCACGACATCAAGCACATTGTGAAACCTTATCTCGATGATTTACCTGCTCATTCATTACGTAGAGCCGATCATCTCACTCATTTATGAGCCATTTTTATGAGATGTAGGCATTATCGAATTAGGTTGAATCCGCACTAATGTGTTTTCTGTATAGAAACGGGTCGCTTACTGGGATTTGTTGTTTCAAAAGCTGGCATTTGTGTCGATCCCTCAAAGGTTGAAGCCATTGTTAAATTACCTCCGCCTTCGATTCTTTGCCAACTCCAAAGTTTGCAAGGGAAAGCAAACTTTTTATGTCGATTCATTCCTAACTACGTCGAAATAACGAAAGGTTTTACTAGGTTGTTGAAATAGAACACTCCATTCTTTTGGGATGAGATAGCTTAGAAATCTTTTGATGCACTTAAACATGCGTTGACCCATGCACCGTTATTACATCCTCCCAACTACAACCAAGATTACTTTTTGTACCTCGCCGCTTCCCATTCCACCATTGGAATGGTTTTAGTTTAGGAAGATGAATTCAACGTTGAACATGTGATTTACTATCTTAGTTGAACTCTGAATCCGACTGATTTGAAGTATTCGCATGTGGAGAAATTGGCTCTGGCAGCTGTTCAAGCTGTCCAACGTTTTCGTCACTACATTCTGCTACGCAAAACCACAGTACTTTCGGACTGTAACCCTATGACATATATTTTGAATAAACAAATGCTAGGGGGAAAGTATTCCAAATGGATTGTTATCCTACAGGAATTTGACCTAGAGATTGAAAAATCCAAGTCAAAGATGTCTTTGGTTTTCACGGAATTAATGTGTGATTTCCCGCGTACTGATACCGAAACTGTGGCAGAAGAATCCCTTGCAGATGAATATTTGTTTCTTATTAGTACTCTTGATCCATGGTATGGGGATATAATTGTCTATCTCCAAACCCAATCTTTTCGGCTTGAAATTTCACGAGATCAACGAAGGAAAATTCGTTTCCAATCCCAACAATACAAAATTATTGGAGATACACTCTATCGTCGTGGGGTGGATTCTGTTTTCCGTCGTTGTTTAAATCATGAAGAAGCTGAGAAGGTTCTAAATGACTGTCACTTTGGAGCGTGTGGCGGTCATATGTCTGGGTATGCCACAGCCCAAAAGATATTACACACTAGTTATTTCTGGCCGTCCTTATTTAAAGATTGTATTAATGTAGTCCAGAAATGCCACAATTGCCAAATTTTTTATTGAAAGATGTGTGCACCACTTGCCCCTCTCCACCCTATAATTGTCGTTGGTCCTTTCGCAAAATAGGGTATCGATTTTATTACATGTAACCCTCACTCGGCTAGGGGGCATGCATATATCATTTTCAAGTGGGCCGAGGCGATGCGTACATTTTCGGTAGATGGAAAAACTGCTGCTATTTTCGTTTTCAATCATATCATTGCTAGGTTTGGTGTTCCTCAAGTGATTATCACTAATCATGGGTGCCATTTCCGAAACATCATGATGACTGAGGTAGCAGATCAACTTGGCCTGCGTCATGATAGCTCTACTCCATATTACCCACAGGCTAATGGTCTGGTTGAGGCAATCAACAAAGTTCTAGTCACCATTATCCGACAAATCATTGGTATTCATCAGTCGAATTGGCATAACATGTTATTTTCAGTGCTTTGGGCATACCGAACCTCAGTCAAAACATCAACAGGTTTCACTCCTTTTCAGCTTGTTTACGGGTCAGAAGTCGTGTTACCCATTGAGTGCGAAATTCCGTCGTTGCAAATAACCATAGAGTTGCTTCCAGCTACTTCTGAAGAGGAAAAACATTTGTTATACTTAGCTCAATTAGATGAGAATCGATGTGACGTTGCATTAGCAATCAAGACTCACACAAAAAGGATAAAAGCTCAGTATGATCGAAATGTGACACCTCGTAATTTTTCGGAGGACGGCCTAGTTTTATTATACGATCAAGCTAACCATAAGCTAGGGGCTGGAAAATTCGTACCCATGTGGCATGGTCTTTTTGTTGTTAAGCGCAAGCTGGCCAAGGGGGCCTATGAATTAGTAGATTTTGACGGTGTCTCTTTAGGTAAACCCAGAAATGGGCTTTATCTGAAAAGATATTATGCTTAAAGTTTGGTGTGGAGATTCAGGTTAGGATAGATTTCTTTCTAAGTTGGTGAGTCTTAGATTAGTAAGTGTGCCTAATTTAGAGAGTGTTTTGTTATTATTCCTGCTTATCTTGGTTTTACTCTTGATATTGCAGATGTCGACGTCTTCTCAAACATACATTGGTTTTGCTGATGGTGCTTGTCGTAGTACACGAAATATTTCTTCTGCAGCTCGGGTTATCTATTCACCCTCTGACGAGTTAGTATCTATGCATGGGGTAAGCCTTGGTCAAACAACAAATAACATTGCAAAGTATAGTGTAGTGATTGAGTTATTATCTGAATCCATCTCATTTGGGATTCAGAGTTTGATTGTAAGGTTAGATTCTGAACTCGTTGTATTACAGCGTAACTGGGTTTATGCCATTAGAAATCCAGTATTATTAATATTATTTTTTAGAGTTCGTCTCTTGGAACGTGAATTTGATTACATTAAATATCAACATATTCCAAGATATTTAAACACATTAGCAGATGCAGTTGCTTCTCAAATGTTAAATAGACATTTGCAATAAATCAAGACAGTAAATTTAAAAGCATCCCATAAACATGTTATACAAGATAACCAGTAATAGTAATATATCATAGCATAGAAGTGTGTCAAAATATACATCGTCTTCGATCATAGGTTGAAAAACACCTTATGGTCGGCAAAAATGATAGCGCAAAAAGATATAAATGTCATATGAAGTCTACAAAGGTGATCATCCTATCCCTGATGATGATCACGATAAAAAACTATCGCTCAGGCCACCCTACAAAGGAACCTCCTAAAAGGTCCTGGAACCCCAATCACATAGCGCTGTAGCTTAAGAGGAATATCATCTATAGTAGTCTCTGGGATGTCTCCTGTCAAGCACTCTAGGTGATGCTCCAATTCGGTCAAGGTCTCTGCTGATTGGTCCTGTGAGGCTGGTATTGCGGCAGCAGGGTGTCTTCGCTCATAAAGCTGAAGAGCGGCTGGTCTCCGTGGACCCACATCTGCATTTAAAACTTTTTACTATCAGTTTTGGACGATTTAAAAACAACAAAAAATAAAAAATTTAGAAAATATTGGAAACAATTTTACCTATATCATCCCATTGCTCTCCTGGTGGAAGAGCCATGTCTGGATCACCATGATAATCCATCCCAGCATATGGAAAATCCTGTATCATGAAAAGTTTGTTTTCTAACCAACGAAAATACTCGGGTGAGAATCGAACAACCTCAGTGCCCTCCTCAGGATGACGGGCCATGACTGCAACCCAACGCATAACCCTAGGATCTTAGGGAAGTCCAGCCTCAACGGTAAGTTGCTGTGGAACCAGCTTAGGTACCCTCTCTAGGGCAAAGCTCAAAACTAAATAACCATATCCAAATTTATTTATTTGTCCATTCTTTGCCCTAGTCAATTGGCCTTTCACATTGGCCAATACAGCATCGCACCAATTGAATATGGTGCCTTGGAAGTAGTCTACTGCCATGCGCATTTGGGAACCGGTAGCTAGATGCAATGTTGCGCTCCCGCACAGTCTGGTGACAATAAATGCGATCAATTTGAGCTCAGGACGGGTAATGGTCTTAACATCTATCCGTTTGTCCGCAGTTTGGACATTGCAAAACTCTAGTCGGAGACTAGTGACAGACTGGCCACCTGGCCTAGATCCGAATAAATATAATCTTTTGCCTCTCTTCAGCAAACCAGTTAGAAAATAAATGTCCTTTGGCTCGATTTCAAGCCAGTGGCCACCAATGATGAAACACTGGTCCTGCGTGCTCCACCTGTCAACCATCCATTGTAGAAAGTCTACCTGTGCCCTCATGCTAGGTATGGCCCAAAATTTTAGTAGTATGCATGATTTTAAAGCCTGTATTGAAGGTGGATGGAGTAATGTGGCTTGATCCACATCTTCGTATTCTCTTTCCCGCCAAACAGGCATCTTGTATATCTGCATGACAAAATAGGCAGATTAGAATCTTGTAATTTCAAAACATTTGGGCGGAAATGAGAGAATCTAGGGTTTCAAAACGCGTTCTGCGGGGTTCGCACCCACCGTGTTAGGGACAGTGTGTAGGTTCATACTCATCCTTAAAGGTAGGTGCACAACCCCGACTTCTTCCCGTGTACGAAAAAGTCAGGGTTCGCAGTGTACGCATGGTACGCTTGTGCAACCACCGCGAGAGATTTTTAACCTAAATTTTCTTTAAAAAACGAATTTTAAAGCCCTAAAAATGAAAATGAAACGGATGAAATGCAAGTCAAGGACGATGTGGATTACCTGAAGTGGATGGTTTTCGATTCCAGGGGTCAGATTTTCTGCAATCTTCATAGGAAGTTTTCTTACCAAAAGCTCTTACTTTTTACTCCAAAGGCAAACGGTAAAAATGAACTTGTAAAAGCCCTTTTTATAAGATTTTTTGAATAAATGAATTTTTAATTTATTTATTTTTCACTTTAAAAATGTCACTTTTGGTACATTTTTATTATTTTTAAATAGATATGAGTAATGTTTGCAGTTTTTGTGCAGAATATTGGGTGTTCAGGAAGAATTGATCATTTTCAACCAAAAAACATAGGAGTCCTCTTGAAGCTCTTTTCTGACTCGTAAAATATGAAAAGATTGCCGAGTTTTTCTTTTTAGACTCGTTAAAACGGAATTAAAAGGACGGTCCACTTACAACTCTTTTCTGACCGTATAAACATGAAAATATTGCCTGACTTTTGTCGTTTCAAGTTCGATATTGGTAATAAAACGACGTGTTTTCGATCGCTTTTTTACTTTTTCATATTGAAGGCACTGATTATGAAAAGTACTCCTTGATCGTAATGGTCAAGCAGTTCTCTCAAGTATTATTTTATACTTTTTCGGGCTTGGGAGACACAAATTTACGAAAAAGGACAACCATGGAGTTTTCTTAAGTTTTTCTTTT
>APFE030223456.1:14345-51837 GCA_000404065.3 Pinus taeda | reverse complement strand
GGGTTCGAATTTTAAACTAAGTTGGACTCATCCGAAGGATGAGCTTATAATCAAGCAAATGTTATCCTCCTCAAGCTTGTCAAAAATAAAGAGGTACTTGCCAGAAATGGTGGGGGAAAAGAGAGAAAAATGAACCTGATTTTCATACTTTGTTTTCTGAAAAGCAGTCAACCACTCTTGAACACGACACTTTTGTTCACCTGGGTTGGGAAATCCTTTACTTAACAGTTAATCAAACCTTATTAAAATACTTCAGCTGGTTTCCGGGTATTAACTTTGGGTCAATTGTAACCAAACCATCTGCAGTGTCGTTATGTGTTCAAGAGGTCAGTTCAAATAAACCATTCATTTGCAAACTATCTGTCATCCATTTTGACCATCCCTGAGTTAGTCCTTGCCAAATATATTTCTTCAAACTTGATCTATGGTTTCGTGTTGTGGGCTTGCCTACGAAGGATCGCTTTCTATCGACTCCGACTCATTATCTAGAAAGATGATCTAGAAATCGTCAGTACCTTGGAATCTGCATGCCTCAATGGCAGGTTTCTCACCTTTGACGAGAGGTTGCATCACTGACCTTCGATCAAAGGATTCTGTGATGTGTTCGACATCGACTCATTCATTCACATTTCATGGATTGTGCTGAGTACTTTGAGGGCCATTGACATTAATGGTGGTTTCTCTCACACTTCTTAGCAGTTTACATCATTGACTGGTAATCAAGTGGTTTCTACCATGTTCGACTTCGACACATTCATTCACATGAATAGAATCGTACTAGTTCGGGAAGTAGAAATGAAGACCCTGGATCTAGTTTCCAACATCCAGGCTGCGAGGAATTTTGTTATTCATTATACAGTGGACTATTCATAAATAGATGGTTGCGCCCATACTGTGTCTACATATGTCTATACTTGTGATGTATTACAAAATCATTCCTGTATCAGAGCAGTTTAGATAGTTTCTAGTCAGTTTTGATCTAAGTATGGGAATTCCTACCTCAGCAATGATATGATGATATATATATATAATATTATATTATATATATTATTATATATATATATATATATATTTATATATATATATATAGTTATATATATATTATATATATATATATATATATTATATATATATTTGCATTGAATGTTTTTACAGGTTTCGACTGGGGTATCCACAGGAAGATCCTTGAAATGATAAAGCACTTCACTCTTCACAGATGACAAAAACCATCCTCATCTATTATAGACTTCACGCTTTAGGGGGCCATCTGTTACATGAAAAATTGTCACCATGACTTTCTGTAACCAATATGAGTTTATCACCACTCATTTATACCTCCTTTGCAAGTCTTAAACCTCAACTCTGCATATCAAGCTTTGAAAATGAGAGAAAGCCCTTAAAAATCTCTAAAATTCTGGTTTCTCACTTTCTCTTAGCATTACCTGCAGTGCCGCACCCACTGGTCACGTCCCCTATGCACCTGACCGCTCTGTATCAGCATGTATGGGTGCAAACTCCTGTAAAATTAAAAAAGGCATGAGTTTATTCTTAAAAACTCACTTTGAGTCAATTCTGGAAGCTTCTAGATGGAATCTTGCGCTGGCAAGTTCGTTCCTTGAGGGTGCATGCATCCCATTCCTTAAGGAGCTAACGCCTTGATGTGAGGATCTTATCCCCTTGAAGGAGGATTCTATCCCTTCAATGGTGGACCTGGAAACCTCCTTCCTTTGCACTATAAAATGAGGCTTTGGGCTGGTTACTTGGGAGGTTGAAAGCTGAATATTTTTGAGGGTATATGCTGCTAGAACTTAGTCTTCCTAATTGAGCTTTGGAGAGGAAAGATCACATACCTTTTGATCTCATTTGGGAGAGAGTGAGACTTATCAAAATAGAGGAGATTCCTACCTGGACCCTGGGAAGAGCTTGTACAGCATCAAGGCATCAAGGTTGTAAAGTTTTTCTTTCTCAAAGTTAATACAATCAAGTTTATTTTTCTCAATAAGCTGCGTTTAATGGTTTATTTCATAGACTCCTTGATCACTATGATGAACATGATTTATTATATTAGCTATGCAGGTGTTCTTTGATGTGTGCTTGTTTGTGTTTGCAGGTTGTTAAAAGGAAACTCTTTGGAGCTGTTGGAGCAAGGCTGCCACAAACTATCGTTGGACTTAAGGTAGGGTCTAAAACACCTCTTAGTTTGTATCAATGAATCGAAATATGTTTAGAGAAAAATAGATTTCCTTGTCCTGCTTGTTCCTAGATATCAATTGATACTAGGGAGATCGGTCTTGTCCGCAAGAATGATTTATCTGCTTAACACCTTGTTCCATTGTTCTCCCACATTCAGAATACCTATTGCTTCAGCTATAGTTTCAGGTGTCAAAGTGAATGTAACACCTGCCAAATTGACCTGGCCATTGTGAAGATGGAGGACAAACAATCTTGCAAGCTCATGGTGGTATTTGACTCTTTCCACCCTCTCACAAAACTGGTAGCAAGATTGATGCTTGAAACATGCTACAGCAAGAGGACAAGCCAATAGCTCTATAAGTGTAGTGGGCTCCTCCCAGATGTGTTTGCCTCCCTTGTGACATTTCCTTGGTGCATGAATTTCTTGGGAGGAATCACTTACTGTTTCCTCATCTCTTTCATAAGGTGAATCTGTCTCCATGTTTGCCACTGTTTGGGTTGAAGTGATGAGTATGAAGAGATTTTATATGAACAATAGGTGTTTGTTGTTCAATGAAAGGGATTGATGAGTGGGGACTGTGAATGTGGGAGTTTGTTGCTGACTATAGGGTTTTTTTGGGAGGTGATAGGGTTTAGATATACTAATTAGGGTTTGGGAGTAGTGGGATTAGGTATTAGGGTTTTTAGGTTTGGGGATAAGGGAATGAATGAGTGTGAATGAGAAAGGGGAGGGAAACTGAAATGAGGGGAGTGTAGTGAAGAGGAAAATGACAATGAGGAAGGAAAATAAATAGCAACAAAGACAATTTTTGAAAACCCTCAACAGCTTTTTCAGTGTCACTATGTAGCAAACTAGGGTTTGTACTTTCACCAATTTACACACTATGAAAGACGAGAAAATCCCTTGCAATGGCAATATGAGATGCTTGACTTACTTGGAAGGAAGAAGTTTGCAAGATTTGGAGGCTGATGAGATTATTTGAATGAAGTTCGGGCTTGAAAGACAGGTGCGCCGCACTTCTCTTGTGCGTCGCGCCTGATAAAATTTCAATGCTAAACCAGTGTTGCATGTGCCGTGCCGAACAGGTCTGCTGCACCTAAACCCAGGTGCGCCGCGCCTCAAGAACTTTCACAGTTTTGCTGCAAATTCACTCCTTTGGCCTCAAACACGATTTGGCTCTTGTTTTTCTCTTCTTTGGCACACAAATGTACTCTTGAACATAAGAAACACTTTATATATCCTTGACTTTAATTTTTATTTACAAAAACCCACTTTTCTAAAGTTTTCTTTTTCATTTGTTCTTTAAAACTTTGTTTTGGCAGTTTAACTTGCTTTTTGCCTTTGATGGACTAAATGCTTTGAATTTTTGACTCTTCTGCAGGAGCTGGAATGCAGGAGCTTGGCAAGGTGACTAGGGTTGCATCTCGGAATTATTACATATAGGAAAAATTAAATTACATGAAATTTTGTATATAAAATATAGAAAACTTTGTTTTTCCTCAAAACAGGGTTTTGAGGAAAAATCAATCACTGAGCATGTGATTATTGTAATTTTTGTTGTTGAGACTTTATTTGACCTCCTCATGTGCCTGCTGACCACTATTGAGCTTTTACAAGACCTTGAGGACAAACCCTAGACCTAATGAGACCTAAAACCCTAAAATGACTTTTGCAGATGTAAAGACATAAAATGACTGTAAATGACTTGAATTTCTGAAAATAAGCTAGCAGGTAAAGACCATGAGGGAAAAATGATAAAATTCCACTGCCATCAGATGATCCATATTGATCCTAATGGAATGTAGCTGATCGGATGAGACACCTAAAATGCAATGCAACAAGATAATTTTGATCACTGATGGAGGAATGAAGATACCGACACTAACATTGGCTCCAATGGGGATGGTAGCTCCTTGGAGGTGCCAAGAACTACAGATCTCTAGGAAAGCAGGCAGTGCCTTCGTCCATTGGGCTATGGAGTCAATAACTTCAGCAAACCAAAACCAATATCTTGACTCAAAACCGACTCAATTTCAAGACTGAAATCTGACTCAAGACCGACTCAATTTCAAGACTGAAAACTGACTCAAAACTAACTCAAACAATCCACACCAAAACTGAAATCAGACCTTCAGTTTTATAGCCTTCACTTTGGGCCCCAAACTGAATGAATGATGACAGTACACACTTGCAATGAAGGAAATAAAATGGTATGTATAGTGATACATATGACAGTAGAAAACATTTCAAAGATAGTACCATTTGAGCAGCCGACCATTGACCGGCCCACCTGGACAATATTCTCCATTCATTTCTTTCAGCAGGAAAGCATTTTGGCCCCGATATGCAGCAATTTTGAATGGAGCTTTCCACAGATTCTCGAACTTGCCATGCTTGCCTTTGTCTTCGTTTCTACCATCCCATTTCAGCACTATGTCTTCAATCTGAAACTTGTCCGCCTTTGCCTTTTGATCATATATTTTCTTGATTCTCTCTTGCAGCCTGAAGGTATTCTAAAAAACTTCCTCTCTCGTCTACTGTAAATGGATCATTTGATTGATTCTTTGCTGCAAGTGATCTTCCTCGCTGCCATCTTCCTACAGAAGTTTAACAACCGGGACTGTGGGAGATGTCGGCAACACCGTGTCAACACCATACACGATCTCAAAAGGAGACATGCTTATTGATTTCTTCTAACTTACTCTATCCACCCATAGTGCATTGACCAATTTCTTGTGCCAGCTCTTCTTGTTTGTTTCCAGCAACTTTTTGATAATGTTGACCAATGATTTATTTGAAGATTCCGCCAATCCATTACCTTATGGATAGTATGCAGTTGAGTGCTCCAAGGTAATTTGATATTTATTACAAAAATCAATCATCTTTTTAGATTTGAAAGTTGTTGCATTATCTGTAATCAGCTTGATAGGACAGCCAAAACATGACAAAATATTATTTTCAAGAAACTGAATGATTACCGAATCAGTGGCCTGCCTAGTGGGAATCGCCTCAATCCATTTAGTGAAATAGTCTGTCGTTGTGAGGATCCACTTGTGCTGTGATAAAGAAGTAGGATGGATCTCACCAATGAAATCTAAACCCCACTACTGAAACAGAGCACTTACTTCAACCGGCTTGAGTGGTAAAGGCTATAATTTTCTCCTACCTTGAAAAATCTGACATTCATGACAGCTTATAACAGTTTTGTACACATCAGCAAAGAGGGTTGGCCAATAATATCCTGCTCTCAAAATTTTATTGGCTGTTGTCTTCCAAAATAGATGACCTCCACAATCTCCCTTGTGGAAATCATCCATGACCTGTTTTGCTTCTTCTTCAACCAAACAATTCAGCAAGACACCACTGGGATCTTTCCAATAGAGTGCATTATTCATTATACAAAACTTGGCAGCCTTTAATTTTAGAGTCCTACTTTTGTTCCTAGCCATTCCAAGTGGCGGTGAAAGATGTTGGAGCACATAGACAATATTCGAATACCAAGGAGAAAGAAGAAACATTTCTGATACCTGAACAAGCGAACTTTCTTCATCTTCTTCAAACATAGCTACAATCAGATTTATGTCCAAGGCATGCAAATTAGACTCCGCCATTAGTTTGGCCAGCCCCTGCCCCTTGATGAGCTTTGTTGGTTTGATCTCCACATCATATTCTAACAAAGATATGATCCATTTTCCTCGTTTCCCTTCCGGATCTATTTGCACTAAGACATCTTTAACGGCAGCGTTAGGGACATAAGCAAGGATATGAGAATGTAGAATATAGACTCAAAAATATTTTAATGCTTTTACCAAGGTGAGAGCTTGCTTTTCAATAATATTGTATTTTAAGGCTGCATCTCTTATTGTTCTGCTGAAAAAAGCAATTGGCTTCTCAAGTTGGTCCCTTTTCTGCATTAAGACCACTACCATAGTATGCTCTGAAGTGAATGAAAATAAAATAAAATATTGGTAATAATGAGGGCTGATCAAAATTGGATCTGAAGAAAGGGCCAACTTTACCAAATTGAAAGACATGATAGCTTCTTCGGTCCACTTTACTACACTATCCTTCTTTAACATGTTTGTGATTTCCCTCAAATGTTCTGCTAGATTTGGCATAAAATGACATAAGAAAGTCATCTTACTGTTAAATGCTTGGATCTCCTTTTTACTTCGTGGAAAATCAATCTTCTGAATGGCTTCCACTCAAGCTGGATCGATGCAGATGCCCTCCTTGGATATAATGTGACCAAGAAGCTTGCCTTCATCCATGGAAAACAAGCTCTTCTTTGGATTAAGTGATATGCCATACTTTCTACACCGTTGAAATACAATATTCAAATGATAAAGGTGCTCTTCATCTGAATTAGAAAAAACTATCAGATCATCAAGATAAACAACTAAAAATACATCTTTCTCATTTGCAAATGCAATATCCATAGCCCGCTGAAAGGTTGTACCAGCATTCTTCAATCCGAATGGCATCTTGGCATAATGGAAAGTTCCCCACGGAGTGGTGAACGCTTTTTTGTCCCTGTCATCCTAATGGACTAGAATTTGGTCATAACCGGAATACCCATCGAGTAGCGACATACGAGATGCTCCAACTACTCTTTGAAGTATGTGGTCCATCTTTGGAAATGGATAGTTATCTTTCAAAGACACCTTATTCAGATTTCTGAAATCAATACATAATCGAATCTCACCTATTTTCTTGCATACGGGCACCAAATTAGAAATCCAATCTGAAAATCTTATGGGAACGATTATACCAGATTTGTACAAATGATTCACTTCCTTCTATATTGAGGGTAGCAGCTTTGGATTTATCGTTCTTAGCTTCTGTCGAAATGGCTTTTGATTTGGCTTGATCAGAATAATGTGCTGAATTATACTCTTATCATATGCCTTCAAATCTAAATAGTCCCATGCAAATACATCTGTAAATGAAGACAATAAAATAATGTATTTTGCCTTTACCTGTGGAGGCAATGCTTTTGATAACTTCACCATTTTTGGATTGTCTGCTAATCCAATGTTCACATCCTCAACTCCTTTCTCGGTTGGCACCAAGCTCGGTTTCTGGGCTACATCATCTTGATCAAACAACTCCTCTAAAGGTATTAGACCTTTAGGAATGACATTGTCCTTCAACTGTAAAACTTCCATCTGATTTACCTCCATGTCCGCTTCACCATCATCATGCTCTCCATCGATAGAAGTATCTTTGTACTTGCCTTCATTTTGCAGAAATTCTTCGATCTCTTTATCATCTTGAAACACCTACCAATATCTTTGATTATCAGGGACAGTCGTGCGATGTTTCACATGAATTTCAAACTTATTGTTTGAATTCATCAGCATTTTCAAATTACTTGCAACTGCTACAAGGGAATCTGCAATAACATTCTATACATGAGGGACACATGTCAAAGTGTAATCTGGAAACAATCTCAAAATATCTAATACCGCATTACGGTAAGCGCGCATTCGAGGATGTTTAGCTTGGTATTCACCTTTCACTTGCTTGATAACTAACTTGGAGTCGCCATATACTGAAATTCTTTTAGCATTTAACTTCTTGAGGATTTTCAAACCAGCAATTAAAGCCTCATATTCAGCTTCATTATTGGAACAATCAAAAGCCAACTTGTATGAAAAAACTCTTACATTACTCGGGACTTTATTTGGTGAGAAAACAGGGCTGCATATCTAAATACCAATTCCAGCACCTTCCTTACCTACTGCACCATCAAAATCCATGCTCCACAAACTGACTTCTTCTTCCAAATGCTAAAATTTTGCCTGTTCTTCTACCTTTGCTTGCTGTCCATCCATTTTCTACTACTGTTGGAAAGCTAATTGTTCAGCGGTACTATCAAGCCTTTATCTTTCTTGATCTAGTACAAGTCTAAAATTTTCAGTGATCTCTGGAATATCTTCTACTTCAACTAATTGACTATTTACATCATTAAAACTATCAAAAATAGAACAAAAGATTCCAAATCAGTATGTACATAAGTGATTGGATCATTTAGGGGTTTCTCCTTGCTAGTGATCATGTACTTCATCTTTTTCTCCTAGTATAGTTTCCTCATCTGACCAAACACGGGAATAGTAGCATATGAGAAATCAAGATGCAATGTTCCTTTGAGTTTTGCTCCCCAAGATCTCGAAAGAAGCATGCTAAATCTAGGAGGAATGTCGGCCACAACCACATCCATGAGAACATTTTTCGCTGGAATCTGATCCAAACTTACAACCAAATATTTAATGAGACCAATAAATCTTACTCTACCAGAATCAAAGGAATAAAGGTCATGATACTTTCGAGTAATGTCCAACCCCAATTTTTCCATGATTGCCTTTGGCATTAGGTTGTGAGATGCTCCGGAATCGAACATGGCATTGTGCAAAACATAATCATGAAATCTAAGGCTGATGTAAAAAGGAGCTACATCACTATCCTCAAATTGACCTTCTAATGTCGGACCAAAGATAAGTTCAGGTTGGTCATCTTCCACACTTACCATATCAGACAAAAGATCTACATTCAAAATCTTAGCCACTTGACCTTTATAACTGTTGTTCTTCATTAATTCAGTCAAAGGTATTGACACTTTTAACTTAGCAATTTCATTTTCTAAGCTAAAGGCTGTAGTTTTCTCTACCTCTTTGACTTTAGCATCTTTCTTTTCAATGTTCTCCTTTGTTGCACTTGGCTGATTTGACTTTTTGTTTGCTGGTTGCACTTTACTAGAAGTTGGATCTGCTGGCTCCTTTCCCTTTTTTTGCACAATTGGAGAATCGTTCTTTGGCGGTGTCACTTCCTTCCTCTTCTGAATTGGATTAATGGGTACTTCTCTACTCCTGAGTGAATATTGTTGTTGTTGGGCTATCAAAGCATTCATGTATCCCCTCTGATATTCATCGAATTCTTCTTCAAGAATTGTTTCGTTTGCCAAGATGAAATATTCATCCTTTTGTACAACTGGGCTTTCTGCATACACCTCATCTTCAGTAATATAAATTGGCAGATCATCAAGTGTAAAGAAATGATTCTCCTCTCCAATTATGTTCTCATCATCATCTGATTCTAGACCATGTACAAAATTCTGTTGTAAGGGTGTCTTAACTTGTTGTTGTGCTGCTTGGTCTTGCGCTCTTTGTTCTCATTGCTTGATTCTGAATTGTGGTTGTTGTTGACCATGAAAGTTTGGATTTCTAACCTATGTCTCGGGCTTATCAATGGTTAATCTATCAAACATCTTCTCAATCTTATGGAACACTTGATCTGAAGTGGAAGCTTCTTCCTTTATAGTCACCTTTTTCTCGGCCTTTGTCCTAACTCTCTTAGCTAACAAATTTGCTTCAACACTCACTGCAATATTCTACATGTCCTCCAATGTAGCCGAGTCTCTTTCTCTCAACTGATATGCCATATTGGGATCAAAAATATCAGGAAATTTGATCAAAGCCAGCCCCATATGTGGCTTGATGTCAGTTGGAATGGCATTATAAACAGTATTGAATCTAACACAATAGTCCTGGACACTTTCACGAACATTTCTCTTTACGTTTTCATATTCGGAAAGGATTTGAAGTGGATTTTTCTTTACCTCCCAGCGATCCAGAAATTGTCTTTGAAGTACCTCCAATGAATTGATTGTTGCAGCAAGCAATGCTCTGAACCATTTTTGCACTTCACCTCCAAACGTTTGCACAAATAATCTCATAGTTACATTCTCCACATCAATCTCATGGAGATCAAATAAATCACTCATCCTATCAACATGCCGCTGTGTTGTGACACCTTGGGAAGCATCAAACAATGGGATCTTACTTTGATAATCAGTGGGCATGTTATCCAAGTTCTGTGGCAAAACAAGAGGTGCATATCTGCTAGCCATTGCTTGAGGTGGATTTACAACTATCCTTGGGGATGTAGGAGGAGTTGGAATGGTTGGTGTATGAGGTGTCGAAGGGGGTGAAGAAATTTTTTATGTTTGAGGTGTAGAAGGAGTGGATGGAGGTGAAAGCACTGCAGATTTCTGATCAGAGATGGAGGGTTGCACGGAAATGGTGGGAATAAAAGGAGCTTCAGTAGGAATTTCTAAACCAGACACAACGGCAGATGAACCAAGAGTAGCAGATGTAGATTCTAAGAACTCAGGAATATTGGTAGCCACAATTGAAGATTGAAGATTCAGAATATAAGCATCAATTGATTGATTTTCTCTTTCGGTTTCAAGATCTTTGACAAACTTGGGATTTAGAGTAGTAGCACCAACTACACTTTTAGACTTAGTCTCAAACAAAGATAGCTCAAAATTTTCATCAAACTCAAGATCTTCAAGATATTCAAAAACAACTGGACATGAATGAGATCTAAACACAGGAATCACTGAACTTCCTTGGAAGGAATAATATTTGGGTTTTCGTACACAGGAGGAGGATCAGGATATGGATTGGCCCTGGTGTATCGTCTGGAAGCCAGTGTGTTGAATTATTCCCAAAAATCAAATGGACATTATCAACTTGTTTAGCCTACTGAATTCTAAACTCATCATCCAAAAGTTTAGAATTATTTAATGTACTGGGGCAATTTGCAAGTCAGATGTTCAATTTATAAGACTAGACAGGAGATTGACTGAAGTAGCTTTTATCTACTTATGCACTCACAAAGCAATGTGCAGTTCGAAGGCTTCCTAGCATAACTTCCAACTCTGTCTGTAGTTTATAAAACAAATAACACTAACAAACAAATAAACTTTTCTTCCCCAGTACGGTCGCCAATATGTTAGGGCCTAAATCTACCTCAGGCTGAGAAAGGCAGGATCTAGAGTAACATCAAACCATGCTTAACCTAGTAGCTAGCCCTACTAGGTCGGGAGAGGGCTCTCTCCTTGTCAATCTTAAGAAAATATGATCAATAAAGCTTGAGATGACTGATGTAAAGACTAATTTTAGGCTAGGTATATGCTCAGATGAGTTTGATTGAATTTAATGTTGGTTTGCTGGCTCAAATGTGAAAGGAAGATTTGGGTCCGGGGAATGGACACAGTCTTGCAAAAATTTCTGTGGGGTAAGGTAGGCAAAAGGTTTAGTACTTTGAAATTGAGTGAGATGGAGAGTCTTAAGACTGGTGAGGAGTTGGAGAGGGCATGAATGTCTCAAGGATCCTCTTCAAACTGTTGAAAACATAGAAAACTAAACAAACCCTAGGTAGAGCACTGCAACATCAATGAATTCTACATTTATCCTTGATTCATTTAGTTAAGCTTAACAAAGAGAGATGATGGCATACATAAACACATGTAAACTTGAATTATAGAAGGAAAAACAATACCAAATCAACTTGCCACAAGAATCCAACAAAATGCTGCAAACCCTGGTCTATTCCTTTGCCAAACTGTAGAGATGAATGTACAATAATGCTCAAAGCATTCACAAGAGTCCAACCTTTACAAATGGCTGAAAAAATACTAGATATAGGAAACAAACAACTCATGCTAAGCTTTAGGGGTCGAATTCATGAGTTTAGGAGCTGTTTCAACAAGATCTAAACTAAGAACTGAAAAGTAGACAGTGGAAAAGCTTGCCTCTAAAATCTAGGAAACTGATTCATTCAGTTTCAAAACTACCTTTTCATGATGTATCTACCTCTATGAGTGAGTTTTCAACATTTTTATATCAAATTCCATTAAGTTACATCAAATTACATCATGAGTTTGACCATGAGAGAGAAAAAGGTCAAACTGAGAAAAACTGAGCGAAAGGCAGAGTTTTTTTGGCAAAAATGACAGTTTTCCATCCTGTGCGCCACGCCACTGTCCCTATGTGTAGTGCCTTTTTGCAGCTGATTTTTGAGGCCTTCTCTTGCACCAAATTTTCTCCAAGTGGGCTTGTTGGAAATTTTTATCTGTCTACTTTCTAGAACATGTGGAATTTTTGAATTTGGTGTCCATTTTCCCCTCCAAAAGTGAGTTCTCCCAACACTGCTTCCTGTGTGGCCAAAAAGGGGCAGAAAGGGCATTTGTGAGGTGTTTTTGAACCTTTTGGAAGCTCAAAACTTGACAAAAATTTCTAGCCATTTCTGGGAATTCATAATTTTGCATGAGGAATCAAAAAATGCTAAGTTTTCCTCCAGAGGAGGTCCCTAGCAAAAGCGAGCACCAAGTGGCGCTACGCACCAAGCAGAAAAATCAGTGTTTTTCTTCAAAAATTCAAAATTGACAAAAAGTGCGCCAATTTTCTTGAAATTTGGGCTGAGTGACCTGCATCAAGTACTATATTGGGCTAAGGAAGCCTCAGCCAAAATTTTGAGTCTATCTTGGTCTTTTTTCCTCCTCAAAGTTTTCCTCAATTTGGCCTTCAAGGTCCTTATTCTCACTTTGCAAATCTTGTTTCTCACCAAATAGTGATAGGCCATGTGCCTCAACATCTTTTTCTCTTTGTTGGCCTTCTCCAGCAGCTTCTCCAAGTGCATATTTGTCCTTTCTAGCCAAGATTCACGATCAGCTTCAATCTCTTACTCTAGTGGTGTCAATTTGATTTTCCTCCTCTTGGCTACTTGCAGGTTTTCCCTTATAGTTTGCAGCTCCATGATCATCTGTTGATCCTACAGTTGCTTGTTCCTTTACTCAAGATAATTGATAATCCACATAGCTCTTTCTAGGTTAGAGCTAAGGCATGAATGTCAGCTTCTTGTTCCTGGATGATCTCTTTAAGTTTTAAGCTTTGGGAGCCCAAATCAATGTCATCATCCTGAATGAGAATGAACTCCCTCTCTTGACCTTTTGAAGGCCCCTCATCATTCAATGGTTGTTTACCTTTGTCCTGTACCTTCTTTTCTGTTGAAGGAAACGAGACCCCTTCCACCCTAGGTGGAGATAGTACTTGTTTTGCTGCTGAAAATAGCCTCCTTGTCCCTTTTTGGTAAGTGATGAATACTGGCACACTAGTGGGTTGAGTTTCATGCACTTCTTGCTGATGTGAAGGCCCTCCTGCCTCATGAAAAACTGATGGGGTCACTTGAGGACTTGTGAAAACCTCATGTGAAATGAAATCATCCCATGGAACATTCAGCAAGCTCAGCTGATGAAACACCACAATCTTGATCAATGCAAAGTGATAAATGTTGTTGTACTGTTGATGAGGAGGCTTTTTTTCACAAATGTGGTCATTTTCTCAATATTCCGGCACATGAAATAGGGGAGGTTCATCATCCTCACCCTAGTGAAATGCATCAATAATCTGATATGGTAGGCGTACAAGCGATAAAATCTACCTTCACAGCAGAAATATTTGATTATGAGCTTCATCAATGGAGCATATGTGTCCTGTAGGTATTTGAAAGGGAAAACTCTACTGATATGCCTCTGATAGCTAGCCTTGATATAAGGCTCATAATGCTCTTTGTCAACCAGTTGTCCCTTGTTCCATTGTTCTCCCTCATTCGAAATACCTATTACTTCATCTATAGTTTCAGGTATCAAAGTGAATGTAACACCTGCCAAATTGACCTGGCCATTATGAAGATGGAGGACAAACAATCTTGCAAGCTCATGGTGGTATTTGACTCTTTCCACCATCTCACAAAACTGGTAGCAAGATTGATTCTTGAAACATGCTACAACAAGAGGACAAGCCAATAGCTCTGTAAGTGTAGTGGGCTCCTCCCGGATGTGTTTGCCTCCCTCGTGACATTTCCTTGGTGCATGAATTTCTTGGGAGGAATCACTTACTATTTCCTCATCTCTTTCATAAGGTGAATCTGTCTCCATGTTTGCCATTGTTTGGGTTGAAGTGATGAGTATGAAGAGATTTTATATGAACAATAGGTGTTTGCTATTCAATGAAAGGGATTGATGAGTGGGGACTGTGAATGTGGGAGTTTGTTGCTGACTGTAGGGTCTTTTTTTGGGAGGTGATAGGGTCTAGATATACTAATTAGGGTTTGGGAGTAGTGGGATTAGGTATTAGCGTTTTTAGGTTTGGGGATAAGGGAATGAATGAGTGTGAATGAGAAAGGGGAGGGAAAATGAAATGAGGGGAGTATAGTGAAGAGGTAAATGACAATGGGGAAGGAAAATAAACAGCAACAAAGACAATTTTTGAAAACCCTAAACAGTTTTTTCAGTGTAACTATGCAGCAAACTAGGGTTTGTATTTTCACCAATTTACACACTATGAAAGAGGAGAAAATCCCTTGCAATGGCAATATGAGATGCTTGACTTACTTGGAAGGAAGAATCTTGCAAGATTTGGAGGTTGATGAGATGATTTGGACGAAGTTTGGGCTTGAAAGATAGGTGCACGATGCCCACTAACAGGTGCGCTGCGCTTCTCTAGTGCGTCGCGCCCATTATAATTTCAGAGCTAAACCTACGTTGCATGCGATGTGCCGACCAGGTGCGTCGCGTCTCAAGAACTTTCAAAATTTTGCTGCAAATTCACTCCTTCGGCCTCAAACGTGATTTGGCTCTTGTTTTTCTCTTCTTTGGCACACAAATGAACTCTTGAACATAAGAAACACTTTATATATCCTTGGACTTTAATTTTTATTTACAAAAACCCACTTTTCTAAAGTTTGCTTTTTCATTTATTCTTTAAAACTTGGTTTTGGCAGTTTGACTTGCTTTTTGCCTTTGATGGACTAAATGCTTTGAATTTTTGACTCTTCTGCAGGAACTGGAATGCAGGAGCTTGGCAAGGTGACCAAGGCTGCATCTCGGAATTATTACATATAGGAAAAATGAAATTACATGAAATTTTGTGTATAAATATAGAAAACTTGATTTTTCCTCAAAACAGGGTTTTGAGGAAAAATCAATCATTGAGCATGTGATTATTGAAATTTTTGTTGCTGAGACTTTATTTGACCTCCTCATGCGCCTACTGACCACTATTGAGCTTTTACAAGACCTTGAGGACAAACCCTAGACCTAATAAGACCTAAAACCCTAAAATGACTTTTGCAGATGTAGAGACAAAAAATGACTATAAATGACTTGAATTTATGAAAATAAGCCAACAGGTAAAGACATGAGGGAAAAATGATAATATGCCACTACCATCAGATGATCCATGATCCGAATGGAATGCAGTTGATCGAATGAGACACCTAAAATTCAATGCAACAAGAGAATTTTGATCACTGATGGAGGGATGAGGATACTGACACTAATAGCACTCATTTCCTAAGTTTTAAGCACTCTCACATAAGTGTCGTCATGGTTGTTGCAAAGTGTATCTTAAGTGTCGCACAGAGGGAAATCCATTGTCATGTGTCTTGGATGATCTATTTTGTCATTTTTTCAATTATTCTAAGTGTGCGATCATAGTCGAAGTTTTATCACTGTTCACATTAGCCTCACTAATCCCACACTTAGTCACTTTTCTTAAAACAACCTGACCAAGCAACCTAGCTTCACCTGGCCTCCATAAACTGCACACTATGCAGTCTCAGTCCTCTGCTATGAACTTTCCTCTTAGTACTATGCAACGTGCATTTATTTCCTCCCAAGTGTGCTTCACTATTCATTTTTTGTGCTCAATCCCTCGCCTTGACTCCCAGAATTATGCAATTCCTTCTCCCAACCTGACCTTAACTGTGCACTACGTAGTCTCTAGCCTCAATCGCATCCTTGAGCTCCTAAACTATGAAACTGTGAAATGGCCCAACCTCTCTTTATCTCCCAAAACTATGCAATTTTCTTACCCATTTCTCATCCCCTCGTCCTACGACACTTTTGATCAAAACTGCGCAGTTCATCCCCTCAGCCATGCCTGAACTTTGCACTGCATAGTTTCAAGGCTCAAGGCTCCCCTTGGCTACCTAAAATATGCAACTATGTAGTTACTAAGACCCTTTCCCAACCCTCCATCTGGGTCCGTCTCAGTCAAGGGATTGGTATGCATAATCTTAAACTAGGGGGTTTCGGATTGATATCGTCTTGTTATGAGTGAATTTTAGACATAGATACCTTATTATGCCATGGAAAGATGATGAATAAGGAAGTGGAGGGTAACATGATGAAATAACATCTTGTAGTTGAGTACACAAGTTGATCAATCGAGAGAAAGCAAAAGGACACTAGTTTGCAATCACCATTCAAGACTTGACATTATTGAAGATCCCTTATCACCAAGCCATCCAAAGGTGAAAAGAAGAGAATTCTCCAGAATACCCACAAAAAAAGTAGCAATAGTGGCTTGACATTTCCACATCATCAAGCATTCTATGTCAGTAGCATCATGTCATGTCATGTGATTATTTGTCACATGCCACACCATTGTGGTCAATGATTTAAATTATGTTTCGAAAATCTATATAAAGTGGAAGTCCAAAGGACATGTATGGAATATGAAGGGTCATGTAAAGTTGAAAATTCATAGGAAGTCAAATATTCATCAGGCTAGATGTAGATTCATAAGGAAGGTGAAGCATCACTTCCTCATTGTTATATATACACCCTCATTGTAAGAGCAAGGGCATTTTCACCTGGCTCCTCCCACAATGCATTAGAGAGATAAGCTAGTTATTTTAAGGAGCAAGGAGTCGGTCCAATGCTCCACTATTCAAGTTATTGATGTTCATTGTATACATGTGTCTTGGAACTTTTACTTAACATAAGAAGCCAAATGGGCTAACACATTCTTCATGCATGGATTATGGATATTTGTTTGACTATTTTGTGAATGTTTGTAATTCATGTTTTCTTTCACTTGTGCTAAAATAATTGAACTATTTTGGTACTTATCACATTGAGAATGTGTTGTAATTTTTATTATTGTTGTCACATCCACGTAGACTATTTTGCTAGATATTAGACAAATATTCCTCATTACATTGGTCGCACCCCCTCTCGCATATTTGTGGACTATTCTGATTGATGTTGTACAAATCCTTCTTGTTTATGCATGTCTCTACTAGGATGGTACTACTACCTTTATTTTAGAGGCTCACTTTTCCTCCCTTCCATAGTGAAAGAATTGTCACACATATAATCGAACACTCACTAGGCACACCCCCTTTCATTTTCAAGGCACATTTGCATTCCTCTCTCTTGCTAACAGTTAGAGCCAAGACATATCTTTAAGATAATCAAAAATTGGGCCATAGTCCGGATGGGGATCCTATCCCAAATGGTGTGAGGTCTAATTGGGACCACATATTGGGGAGATCTCTTAAATGTTGGCAATTCCAACATCATCAACACCTTACTATCACTAGTTGATGGTTTTTCACTGACATGATCTCTAGAAGCTCACGAAAAAGGCTGATGTCAGCCACTAGACAACACTTCTAATACTTGTGGAATACCAAGACAATATCTTATAAGGAGATCACCCTTACAAAGTATGAAAGTGAATTTCACTTTGTGAGGCTGATTGTAATGTTTCTCCATAGTAATTTCATTGGTAGCAATGGTTGCTTGGTTTCCCCCTTGCTTATTTTGCTTCTTCTTCTTCTTGTTCTTAGCTTCCTGGTTACTAGAATCAAGACTTTCACCAAGCGAGGAGGAAGAAAGGAATGAAGAAACAATAGGTGGAGAAGGAAAAGGATCAATTATAGGATCAACTTGAGGTTGATATTGTTCAGGTGGAGGAGAACTTGGTTGAGGAGAAGTTTGGACATTCATAACGATAGGGGTCGCAAACAACCAAACTGGAAAACCAATGGTAAATCCATGAAGGGATAACGTTTCGATATAAGGAGCACCAATACTCCAAAAGAAGGAAAAGGATCAAGATTCCTATGAGAGGAGTCTCCTTGATTGGTAGACTCATGAACCGTTGCCATTAGTCTCAACCTAAGATCTACTAAGGAGTTGTTCCATGGTAAGGATGTTACTATGCAGTCAATTAATTAATTTTGAAAATTAGACAAAAATTAAAACAAAGGGGTAACTAGGAAAATGGGTTTACCAAGCAACTAAGAACTACAATATACCACCTTTGAGAACCAAGGATTTAAGTATGGGTATGCAATCTACCTGAACGTTATGTTCGGTGTATCAAAATATACAAGGTGGTTAACTGGGTTACCTTTGGTGAAGATAGCAACCTATGGTGGACTTCCAAAATATAGTCAATGATACATGGAAGTGCAGTCTAAGGTAGTGTTTTTTAATGCATAACCATTTGATGAGATCATTCCCATATACGTTTCATGTGTGGAGAGCCATGCAATATACTTGAAGGTACGTGGAAAACAGTCGAATACACTTGCATACATGGAACAAGATATAATCTCAGGATTGCAACGCTAGAAGAAAATAACAACTCCTACATTTAAATATGCCAGAATGCATCTCTAGCCTAGAGCTCTATGTATGTCCTTAAATTTCAAATCGTCACTCAGTTAATTGTGTGAATTTTAGAGTTTATCTTGAATTATGTTTCAATTTTCAAGGCTCAAAACTTGATGTCACCTGAACACACCTATGATGCAACTAATATGATGAAAATAACTCTTTTCAGTTTCATTTTAACAATGAAAGGCCTAACTATGTAGGGGAAAAAGAAACCAATCAACAATGCAACAAACAAGAAATGAAAAAATCGATCTCCTCAACTTCACTTTAATTTTTATTTTCGATTCCATTTAATTTTGAGATGAAAACTAAAATAGTTTCCTAATCATTGATAAAAGAAATTATTCAAAACAATGACTGAAGCATTAATTCCTTCAAGAAACCCAATGATCAAACAATCAATTTTCTAATGCCCTGATGACAAGGAGAAGAAAAATATAAATAAATTCTTATCAAAGGCACTCAAAACAAAAATTAAACAAGATGAAAGCTTTTGAGAGACCTAAACACACGGAGGGACACAAGGAGGACCAATTGGAACCAAGTTAATTAGAGAGAAAAGCATTAAAAGGAAATCTTTTGCATGCAACTAGGGTCAACACATGTTCTTAAAGGGCGAAAATGCTTTGTAGAGCAGGTGCAAAGAAGGCTAGGGTGCTTTGCATCACTCTGTCTATAGACTAGGGGGTTGCTCTGATCCAGGAAAAGCCAGTTTCTAGCACAAAAAATAAAATAAAGCTCAATGAAAGGTTTTCCTAGTTAATTCCAACTGAGTGAGTTACTAGAGGTCTGTTCAAGAGGTGTAACAAGGGATACAAACAAGGAAACCACTAAGGGAATGAATCGTTCCCCACTGGATTCGCCAATTTGTTATACATAGTTTACGACTGTGAACACAAATATCTTCCCTAGACTTAGTGGCTTGGTCTAAAATAGAAAAAATAAAACACTCTAAAGTTCTCCTTAAAGAAATTGGAGAATGGAAATATGTTTACTTGTGATCCATCGCAATCTCTTCTCTCCTCTTGGCTTGTAAGCTCTAACCATAGCTCTGATCACTATAATTAGAAATTGCACAAAAAATCCACATAAGCCAAAGATCTATGACATATATGTAGCATTATCCAATAACTCTATTCAATGGACCATCATAGCATTGAAATATATGCATGTAAACATAACATAACACATATAGGAAAACAATATACTATTTGTATTAATATGAAAAGGAGAGAATTTACAACCGAAAGTGGAAGCTGAACATGTAGAGATCTCCCCAACATGACTTATCCTTCCTTGTCATAATGCTCACTTCAATGTCACCCTAATGCATGTAAATGATAACTCTCTTATGATCAAAGCAACATAATGACGATATGATTAGGCTCCAAAATCGAACCCCTATCTTGTGGATGGCAACAAATATATAGGAGAGGATGGTAGTTCAAAAATTCTTATCCATTTAATAATATAGGCTTGAGATCCACATAGGAGGGGAGGATGAGCTCAAGGGATAATACGTGAAAAATCCAAGGTAGGATCAAATAGGATTCGAAGTTCTTATCCAAGGTAAATGGTTGTAACAACTCCTAGAAGCTTCTAGAAGAGGAAGCTTTGGGATTATTTTTATTTTTCCCAAATTTCTAGAATCAACACACCCCCAACAAGGGATAACCCATTGTTGATTAGTGTAGGTGCAGAACTAAGTAGCATGTTACTTAGTAACAAAGAAAAAAACTTGGTGCAAGGAGTCATATGTGGATATTCTTGGGGTATTTAAATACCTCCAAAGCATATCGTCTCTATCATGAAGTTAATAATAAGTTTGTTGTATTCTAGAGATGTAATATTTCTTGAATCTTCCAACTCTGACAATGTTGTTGAGTTGGTGACTTGGATAGATTCAGACATGAAATTTTTTTTCAATAATTTGATAATCAGATTCCACATCTTGAAGGAGGGATTCCTATACTGGATCAATCTGTGGAATATTATTCTAAATCACTCTCTCCCCTACATGAAGCTCAAGCCACTGATGATACTTTGAGTGACATGATTGAAAAAATTGGGAGACTCAATCTTGATTCAGTCCCAACTCAGTCAACTAAGAAGCCTGGGCCCTCTCAAAAAGGTCCTCCAAAATGGATGACAAATACACTTGAAAGTGTGCATCCTGATGAGGTTGCAAAGACAAGAACAAGAAATTCAACCAGGAAAAATGGAGGTGATGTAGATGATTCTGATTCACCTGTTGATATGGATGTTTTTTATGATTGTGAACTAAGTGTGTCTACAGATTTTGAACCCACTTCCTCCAAATAATATGCTTCTCATAGGAAAGAAGTGATGTAAAAAGAGTATTATGCATTGATAAATAATGGAACTTGGAAGCTGGTTGATCCTCCATTAGGAACAAAATGAAATGGTTGCAAATTGGTCTACAAGGACAAGTATAAATCTGATGACTCACTTGACAAACACAAAGGCAGGCTTGTGGAAAAAGGTTTTGCACATAAGGAAGGGGTCAATTATGAGGAGACCTTTGCCCCAACAACAAAATTGGCTACCATCCAGATACTCTTTGCCTTGGAAGCTCGAAACAGATCTTGACGATGCAACTTTGTTTGTCATGAAAATTGGCAAAATAGTTGTATATCTTGTGCTATATGCAGTTGATATTTTGGTGACAAGGAACAATGATAGCTACATTGCATCCATAAAGAATGAATTGAGGAAAGGTTTTGAAATGAATGAATTGGACTATGTTCACTACTATCTTGGTATTGAAGTAACTCAACATCTGAAGTCTATATTCCTCTCTCAAAAGAAGTACATTGGAGATCTGTTGAACAGGTTTAGCATGGTTGAGTGCAATCCTTTGACTACTCCAATGGAGTAGAACTTGAAGCTCACATCCAATGAAGAAAAATAATGTTGGGTTGTGCTATATTCTTTCCATGACTACCCAACGCGTGGGGGGGTCATAGGGGGGGAAGTAGCTCCCCTGTACATTGCGCAAGGCACTACTGGGGGGTCACAAGGGGGATGGCGACCCTCCCTATCGAGGGTATGTAGGGAGGCGATAGCCCCCTTGCATGGGGTTTGGGGAAGTGCCTCTAGAATTTTTTTTTGGACCCTATATTAGGTGGGTGGACCTACCCATGGTTTTGTGCATGGATTTCGCACATGGTTTTCGGCATGATGGTTTTCAGTCCATCATATTTTGTAGATCTGGTCAAGGGAACTACGGTTATGTTCTAATCCAAGGTTAGTGGATTTGGGTTTATGGATGCTTCAGCATGTATAGATATGTATTGTAACATTGAAAGGAACATAATGAAAAATCAATCTGGTAGTCCCAGTTTTGGGATCCAGGGGAAATATCTGTTTATATATGTTTTATGCTATTGCCATTGTTTATGTTTCTTAGAATTCATATGCTAGTAATTTGTGTATGGGGTTAAAACCTACATTTGGTATCAGAGCATAGGTCATATTTAGATACACACCCATCTCATGTCGGCGGGGGGGGACATTATTGGACATTGGATAAACCAATGCTCCCCATGTGTTTTGCAACATGGAATAACTGCCTATCATGGGTCCTTATCTCTAGTGATACGATCGTTGACTAATGCCTGTGGGTTTTGGTCTAATGGAAATCATGATTCCCAACAAGTGGTATCAAAGATGTTTTGGCTTCAAGGGGACGACTTTGCTACTGAGGGGTTTTGATTAGGCTTGTGGTAGACCTTATTCAGTGGGAGATCTGTGGGATCGATTCTTGTGGTGAAAAATCATAGTGAGAAGTGGACATATAGAGATCGATAAATTTAATGGTCAGATTTTTGAGTTTTGGAAACTCAAGATGGAGTACCTACTGGTGGATAAAGATTAGTGGATGATGGGAGATCTGGATACTAAACCAACAACAATCTTTACTGAAGACTAGGTGAAGTTAGATCAAAATGCAGAGAGCACAATACGATTGTGTGTCTCAGATTCAGTATTGTTGAATGTATCAGGGGAAGATTCAGTGAAGGCTTTGTGGGAAAAGTTAGGGATCTTGTACCAATCTAAGTCTCTAGTGAATAAATTATTCCTACGGAAAAAGTTGTATAACTTGAGGATGAAAGATGGAGACTCGGTGACAGCGCATTTGAATGCAATTAATATTGTGGTAAGCCCGTTATTATCTGTTGATATTAAAATTTCAGATGAAGATAAGTGCATCAGTTTGTTGTGTTCTCTACTAGATTCATGGGATAGTATGGTTGTTGCAATAGGTAGCAAGGAAACTGCCTTGCAGTTTGATCAAAGAGTCTCATCCTTGCTATCGGAGGAGATGAGACAGAAAAATATGGAGGATCAGAATGGTGATGCCTTGTCTGTACGAGGATGGTCCCAGAATATAAACAAAACTAAGTCCTCGAGTGGGAGATCTAAATCTAGAGGGAGATCTAAATCTCCAGGAAAACCTATAAAGGTGTGCTAGAAATGCATAAAGGAAGGGAACTTCAAAAGGGATTGTAAATCTAAAGCTCCTAGGAAAGGAAAGGGATCTGATGATGCTCCTTCTACAGAGGTGAAAACCACCTCAGATGAAGGTGGGGATGTGTACTTGGCTTCTTCTTCAAGTACACATGTTGAGATCATGAGGCATGGTTGATTGACTCAGGTGCATCCTTTCACTTCACTCCCCATAGAGAGTGGTTCTTCGAGTATGAGAAATATGATGGTGGTGATGTCTTCTTAGGGGATGAAATGAAGGCTAAAATCATTGGTCATGGAAAATTCAAGTTGAAGTTGCAAGGTGGAAGGATTAGAACACTTTCAGGTGTTCTGCATATTACTGCATTGGCCAGAAATATGATTTATGTGAGCAAGTTGGATGATGCAGGTGTAAAAATAGTGTTCGAGAAAGATACCTGTAAGATGGTTCAGGGAGCACTGGTATTGATGTGGGGAGTTAGGATTAGAAGTATGTACAAGCTTCAAGGTAGAACTGTTATTGATGGGTACAATAGTTCTATGGTTCCTGAAAGTGGAGCAGAAAATCTAGTGGTCTCTAGAGAAAAGACAATGCTATGGCATCAAAGGCTTCGACATATTAGAGAGAAGGGCCTTCAAGTACTTCATGGTAATGGTATTATAGAAGGTATGTTTAATTTCTCTTTGGATTTTGATTTTTGTGAAAATTATGTATATGGGAAGTAGAATCGAGTGAGTTTCCCCTCTGGTGCTAAGAGGGCAAAATTGATATTAGAGCTTGTGCACAATGATGTGTTTGGACCTGTATCAGTTCCATCACTGGGTAATTCTATGTACTATGTATCATTTATAGATGAATTCTCAATGAATACATGGATATATTTCCTAAGGAAGAAATCTGAAGTCTTTGAAAGGTTTAAAAAATTTAAGGCTTTGGTGGAAAACCAAACAGAGAAGAAGATAAAGGTGTCAAGGAGAGATAACGGTGGAGAGTTTTGCAAGAAGGAATTTGAAGAGTTCTGTAAGAAGTGTGGTATAGGAAAACAAAATACTACTCCATGCACACCTGAGAAAAATGTAGTTGCAGAAAGAATGAACAAGATGTTGATGGAAAGGGCAAGAAGCATGCTCAATAGCATCGAGTTAGGATAGGAATTTTGGGCAGAGGCAGTGGAGACTGCATGTTACCTGGTCAACAAATCACCTTCATCGTTGTTGGAGGGTAAGACTCCATAAGAGGTATGGACTGGTAATAAAGATTCTCTTTCACATCTGAGGGTATTTGGATGTGATTCATATGTACATGTTCCAAAGGATAAAGGAATAAAATTGGATAGTAAATCTGAAAAGTGCATCTTTATTGGGTATAAGGATGGTTTAAAAGGTTATAAGCTTTGGAACCTAGAAATAAGGAAGGTTGTGTACAGCCAATATGTTGTGTTTAGAGAGGTCAAATATGTTATTAAACATGAAGTCCTACCAAAGGAACCTGAGAACATATAGTTTGAGCTAAAGGAGGAAGAATCAGACTCTACAACAGAAGAGGAATCAAAAGATGAAGAGCCACAAACTCCTACTATGAGAAGATCACCTAGAGAAACAAAGCAACTAGAAAGGTATAGTCCATCTTCTTTTCTTTCAAATTTTTATTTATCTATTACTGATGATAATCCTCGAACTGTGAGGGACGCAGTAGATTCAGAGAATGGAAAAATATGGAAAGAGGTCATCGTTGATGAAATGACATCTTTGCACAAAAATGAGGCTTAGGATCTGGTGGAGTTCTCGGTTGGAAGGAAACCCATGGGCAACAAATGGGTGTTTAAGAATAAGGTGAATGCAAAAGGAAAGGTGGAGAAAGACAAAGTTTGGTTGGTAGAAAAAGGTTATTCCCAGGTGCCAGGAATTGATTTTGGTGATATTTTATCTCCTCTTGCCAAGGTAGCTTCTATTAGATTATTTTTATCTGTTGTTGTTGCTTTTGATATTGAGGTAGAACAAATGGATGTGAAGACAACATTTATTCATGGGGATCTAGAAGAAGAGATCTACATGAAGCAACTGAAGGCTTTGCGGTGAAGGGTAAGAAAGAATTGGTATGCAAGTTAAAAAAGTCTCTGTATGGGTTAAAACAGTCACTAAGGATGTGGTATCAGAAATTTGATACATTTATACGGGGACTTGGCTTCACCGAAAGCAAAGAATATCAATGTGTGTATTTTAAATTAATTGGTGACTGTGTTATTTATTTGGGCTCGTATGTGGATGATATGTTGCTGGTTGGAAATGACAAAGAAATTATCCAGGATTTGTAGACCCAATTGTCCTCCAAATTTGGCATGAAAGATCTTGGTGTTGTAAACTATATTTTGGGCATGCAAATTAAATGAGATCGGGCAAAGAGGAAGCTCTAGTTAAACTAGAGGAAGTATGTCGAGGCAATACCGCAGAGGTTTAATATGCAAGATAGTAAACCGATGAAGGTTCCTATTCTTGTAGGTGTAAAGTTATCTATTGAATAGTGCCCCAAGACACAAGAAGAGGAAGAGGACATGTCCCATCTTCCATATGCAAGTGCATTCTATAGTTTAATGTATGCAATGGTTTGTACTAGACTAGACATTGCACATGTAGTGGGAGTATTGAGTAGGTTTATATCAAAACTAGGGAAGGAGCATTGGACAGCAGTGAAGTGGGTTTTTAGGTATTTGCACAGCACTAGTGATTATGGTTTGTGCCTCCAAGGAAGACTAGGATTGGACAGATTTTTGGACATTCGTGGCTTTATTGGTGCAGATTGGGCTGGAGATTTGGATCAAAGAATATCTACAAGTGGGTATGTGTTTAACCTATTTGGAGGTACAATCAGTTGGATGAGTAAGAGATAGTCTATACTGGCACTTTCAATTATAGAGGCAGAATATATGGTAGCCACTCATGCAAGCAAGGAAGCAGTTTGGTTGCAAATATTGTGTTCAAGTATGGGGTTAGTACAATGAGCTATAAGGATAGACTATGACAACCAAAGTGAAATTTTCTTGGCAAAGAACCCTACTTATCTTTCAAAGACAAAGCACATTGATGTTCAGTATCACTTTGTGATGGATATGGTTAAGGACAAAAAGGTGTTGTTGGTAAGGGTGGACACCTTGAAGAATAATGTAGATGCATTGACAAAGTTTGTGAGCATTGAGAAGTTCTCTTGGTGTAGAGAAACAATGGGTGTTGCAGGGCTGGATCAATGGCTAAGCTCTCCTGTGGCCCCCTATGGAAAGAAAACAACAAGTGGGAAAATTTTGGGTTGTGTTATATTCTTTCCACGACTACCCCATACTTGGGGGGTGGTAGCCTTCAGTGTACATTGCACAGGGTGTTGCTGGGGGGTCACACGGGGGGTGGCTATCCCCCCTGACGGGGGGTAAGCAGGGGTGCGGTAGCCCCCCTACACAAGGTCCGAGGCAGCATGGTCAGGGTCATGATGGTTTTCAGTCCATGGTATTTTGTAGATCCAGTCAAGGGAACTACGATTATGTTCTAATCTAGGGTTAATGGATTGGGGTTTATGGATGTTTTGACATGTATATATATGTATTGTAACATTGAAAGGAACATAATGAAAAATCAATCTAGTAGTCTCGGTTTTGGGATCTAGGGGAAATTCTTTGTGTATATCTGTTTTATGTTTTATTCTCTCACCATTGATTATGTTTTTTATAATTCATATGCAGGTAATTTATGTATTGAGTTAAAGCCTACAAATAATTTGAGGATGCAATAAATTATAGACATCTTGTAGGAAGTCTCAACTACCTGACTACTACCAAAATGAACATTTCATTTGTTGTTGGAATCCTCTCCAGGTTTATGCAAAAGCATTGTGAGGGACATTGGGATTTTACAAAAATAGTTCTAAAGTACTTGAAGGGAACTCAAGACTTTGGACTCAAGTATACACAGGTGGGCGACTTTAGCTTGATTGGATACTATGACTCAGACTTCGATGGAGACAAAGAAATTGGGGTATATGCCTTAGGTTATGCTATGAGTTTTGGATTAGGAGCTATCTCCTAGAGATCACACAAACAATAAGTTGCAACAAATTCCACAACAGAGGCAGAATATTTGGCAGCAGTTGGGGTAACAAAGGAAATTGTGTGGCTCAAGAAAATTCTAGAAGATTTGCAGGTGAAACAAGTGCATTCAACTCCACTCATGATTGACAACACCTCTACAATAAAGTTGTCCAAGAACCCTAAGTTCCATGATCGAATTAAGCACATCAATACAAAACACAATCTGATTTGACATCATGTTGAGGCTAAGACAATCCATGTATGCCATTGTTCCACTAATGAGTAGATTGAAAACATCTTCACCAAAGAGCTTGGAAGAGAAAAGTTTGAAAGGTTTAGAACGATGATTGGACTCACCAAAATCCCTTCAGATTAAGGGCGGGAAATTGACACCTAATCATTGGGAATATGAAGACAATAATGGAGAATAGAAATATGAAGAGACACTGGGAGGTGAAGCCCAAGAGCCTCTACCTCCTTGTATATATCCATGAGAAATATTAATGCAGATACACAATTTGTTTTGAGGAGTTATCTCCTGGCCTCATATTTACATATGTAGAAATTAATCTTTAAAGCTTTTATGTTATCCCAAGGTTTGATCTTTCAAAAATAGATTGGTAAACTTTCACATTTTGGATATCAAATTTATTTTTTCACATCATGAAAATTTTTTTGTTTGAATTTTAGTGTCAAATGAAGTATTTACTATCTTGGATCATTACTCATTACTGATGTTGGTGTGAGGTAAATTATCTTTAAGTATTTCAAATATATTTCAAGTTTTCCTTATCTAACTTCATTTCTTGGAGTGATTATATTGCATGATTGTGTATAAGAAACCCCATTGAACTAATAAAGTAAGATAAATATTCCCTTTACAATATTTAGTTCTCTTGATATTGAAGTTCTTATCTATTTGTGATAAATTAATATTTATATAGTAAGAAAATTTATTCTTCAAATTGCATATCTTCCATATTTGGGAGAGAAATTAAATTTCTATCTTCATTATATCTAGGGATAGTCCCTTCGGTTGTTGGAAAATTTTAGTTAACCAAAAGCGGGGGAGGATATTTTCTGCATATGGTGCTCTCTAACAATGTTCTTTTCCATAGATCTCTCTTGAGAGGGGAGGATATTTTCTGCATAGAGTGTTCTCTAAAATTGTTCTTTTCCGTAGAACACTCTTGAGCAACAACAGATAAAATCATACTTATAATTTTATATTCAAAGTTAAATAACAAAGCTATTTAAAAGTAAACTTGTGATAATAATTTTATATGGTTCATGGGATGAGTCTAGAGAAACAATATGCAAAAACATGATAATTGTTTTATATTCAACACTAAATAACAATGTTATATAAGGAAAAAATCATGGTAATCATTTTTTTGTGATGCATTTGTAGTATCTCTATCATAACAAGAAGAAAATTGAAAAAATAACTTTGCCCATTTTACATCATGCTACGAACTTTTCTAATGTTGCATTCTAACCTTTGTATTACAACGAAGTTTTTCAATATTGCATTTCAATCTTGTATATTGGTATCTTCTAAAAAAAATGAAACAAATATATTATTTTATTTTTTTTGTCATTCAAAAGTGCTTTCATTATATTTTCAAAATAGCATAGCTTACAAAAAAGATCTAAATAGTCCCCGCTCTCTTGGTACGGACAGACATTGTGAGATTGGGGACTAGAGCATACCAGTGAGGACATATTACTTATATTATTTCCGATAAGTGTTGAAGCCTTAGCCTACTAAAATAGAGACAAAAAGAAGCCTAAGTTGATAACAACAAATCAGGAGGGGGTTGGGTAGGCATTACAGGAGCTGTGAAATACCCAACATGGTCATGAATGTGGAAGTTGATGTGATCTACTTGAGCTTCCAAGTTGCGAAGATGGTCATTGGTATGTCATTGATTACGCCAGAGGTTGTGCAATTTCTCCAAGAATTCATTTTGATTGTATTGAATATTTGTTAGATACACCATAATCTCATTGTGGTCATTATATCTGTGGTCACTGAGGATATTGGTATCAAGATGAAGGTGGTGCAGTTTCTCTGCTATAATGTCCATTGAGGCTGGGTCTACAAGGTTGCATGGAGAATTTGCTAAAGAAATAGCCTCAGCATCCTCAGTTTCTCGACTGGCTGAATTGGGGGAAGATGAAGAGTGCTTAAGCTTAGTATGACCAGCCTGAGTTGGAAGACCCCTCCCTCGGTGAGGAAGACCCCATTGGCGGGGCATGTTAAAATCAACAGTAGATGATGAAAAACAATGGGAGGAAGTTGTGAAGGACGTTTTATCCCACCTGCAAAAGACGCATCCAAAACCAAAACCACAGGGCCACTTCCCTACTAGCATACAAACTTCCAAATTTGCACCAAAAAGCAAAGAGGCAAATGAATCTAAGACCTCCTAGACCAGAGCACAAGACAAAGAAGTTGTCGTAGGAAAATTCACAACATACCACTTGCTGCAAGCACAATCCTAATTGGGTGAGAGGAGAGTGCAAATTCATGCATGGAAAGAAGTAATACCAAAACCATGAAACCAAATTCCCAAAATTAAAACACCATCCGCACACTTGAGAGAACCCAGACGAGCTTGCGCAGGCAAGGGGGGAACCAACAATGGCCATCGTGTTGTAGAAGCCTTTGAAGGTGAACCCTGACTGTCCAGGTTCCACGGTCCCAAGGGCCGACCAAGTGGTAGTATACAACCCACACTCGGAGGCATACCATAGCTTCTTTTCTCCTTAGCTGAGATCAATGCCCCAATGGACACCATGACCCCAGAACCGAAACAAATATATTATTAAATTAGAGTGGCTATATTGATTAAATGGTAGGTAAATTTCTATAAACATCAATCTATAAGAGAAATTAGTGACACTTATGTTATGATACATGACACTTACCTTATGATTTTTAAACAAGTCTGATATGCAGAGTTGTTGCTTAGTACCCATCTCTTATGAAAAATATAATTGATAGCTAAATTAAGTAAAACCAATAAATAACTAAAATTACATATATATATAAATGCTTTCAACAATGAAAAATATAAATATTAAAAATATAATTACTTTATTTACCTAGAAAAATGCAATTTATTACTTTATAATAATAATGGAATTTAATTACAAGGTCCTTTTGTAGGTTCTATACATGTAAATTTTATACATATTGAAAATCATAGAGGTCTATATAAACAAATAAAAAATTATTTAGCCATTTAGCAGTTATATAAAATGCATTACTCATGAAATTTCTATTCTAGACACATAATTTCCTAATATTTGTAAGTTTCCCATATAGTCCACTTGTCTCAAAAGGCCCTTGGATCCAAATTTAGGTGAGAAATATATCTTTTTAAATTGGTTTATAAGTAAGCAAATATTAAAATAATTTTTTACATGACGGAAAGTGTTTGAAACAAATAAAATTTTGCTCTAGGATTGAAAAATAAATTGTAAGATGTAACGTTGTTTCTAAGATAAAAACTCCCCTCATACCCATGCACAAAGATCTTAATTTTTTTTAATTACTAATACTTGTGATTGGCAATATTCTATTTTGTAGGTGACGTTATAATTAGATCTTCTTCAACTTTTGAATTTAGGCTTCTACTTCAGAATATTAAAACAAAATTTCAAAATATTAAAACAAATAAAAATTTTAAAGTTTTTAATTAGGGGTATTTTTATAGATGAATTCACAAAGTTAAGATACAATAAGTGTTTATTTAAAACAATGAAATTTCTATTTTGCATTAAAATCATTTATAATAAAAAAATTCCATAACAAATGACATCAATTTGCTTTTATTTGTTGTCTATGTTCTTAAATAACTAATGCATCTACCTTTGCTTATAAGTCTTTACCTTGCATTATTTGGAAACTTTAAATTTCAAGGCCTTATATGGCTCCTTCACAAGTTTCCCATAAAATCAAGCTAGCTATTAAAAGTAGGTAAAAATATTTGAAAGGTAAGTAAAAATGTTTGAAATATGACTATTAAGGCCTAGCCACTAAATGTAGGCTTTATATTTTTGTAGATTCATAAGTGTAGGGTAAGCTTGTAGGTAGTTATACTTGAAAGAAAAATATTCAAACCACAATAGTTGCATACCAGTCTAACTCTATTACACATTCTTTTAATGAAATGTATACCAATATTGTTCAATTAGAAAATGTACCTACTTCAATATTTTTATATTATTTTGTGTTTAGAAAAATCTTATTTTAGTCTATTCACCAAAAGTATTGTGACAAAAAATAGACACATTTATCATAGATCTACCAAAAAATAATGACCAAAAAAATAAGTTCTTCAACCGATTGTCTAAGTGACTTTCTTTCTAAATCACTAATGATGTTCAACTGAAATCATTTTTTTTTAGTAAGAAAAAAACGTTGAGATTTGTATTATAAACCAAGTATCAATAAATATTCCATCAGATCTGATGCCTATAGCATCCACCTAATTTGTCTAGTAATCCAAACCACATTATAACCCAAAATATATCCTAGTAGCAAATACAAGGAAATATGAAGTAATTCTAAGATAAGTAAACATCCATATTTAAATCACACCACGAGAAAAAATGGATAATTCCATGAAATAAGCAGATTCAAAACTGACATAAAAACAAGAAAACAATAATATTAAATAGTTCGTCAGCCAATTTAACCATATCAAGGAAAAGAGAGAAAGCATGTGTCCAATGTAGTGCCTCCCACCAGAATCTCAATATGTATCCCATCCTGCTAAGAATGTATGCCTATTTTGGGCATCTTATTTGCATTGATGTTGTACTTCCTACCAATGTGTTGTATGGAAATGTGCCTAAATGTCCTCCATAAGAGCATAATTTTCCTAAGCCAACCTTGTAGATGTGGATGTCGAATGCACATGATGCCTTAAATGTGGTTGATGATAGACTGTGAATCCCCATATCTGTGTATGGAGGGAATGCTCAGAAAAGAAGTAAACCAAAGAAGACCCCACAGAGCCATGGCCTCCACTTTCATATTTGTTCTGCTGCCTACCCCCCAATGTACCCAGTATTTATGTTCTAAAGAGAGAAAGATCCAAAAACCACATATGCATCTACCTCCTTGTGCGGCCCCATTAAAAAACATGTCCAAATAGTTAATCACGGGACCAACATCCGAAAGAGGAGACCGATTAGGCCGAAATGGAGTAGATAGTATTGGATTTGTCCATCCTAGAATCCGGTTAACGACCAGTGCCAAGTCGATCTTCGATCCTTCAAATATAATATGATTCCGACATCGCTAGATTTCCTAAAAGAATATGAGGGGAATAGATCTCCAATGGGACAGTTTGTGACTCCACCAAGTTAAACAAGAAGTGTTTTAGTCGAACTGAGCTAAGGGTAATTTTAACCTACCTGATAGCTCCAACTAGATCTTATATGCAACTATAATAGATCTTACCTACAAATATATAATAAAGCAAATATATCCAGAAATAACTAGAGAGGAATAGATAAACTTAAGATCTTTATTAATATCAAAACCCTTGAGGTAGGGCAAGACCATACAATCACTCCTTAAGGAAGGATAACACTCCACAAGGCATATGCTTGCCAATACAATATTCCTTGACTTCTATCAATGGGGAGTCTCTAGCCTCTATATACATTACCATGGTTCTCTCAGTACCATATATCTAATACCACGGGCTTGCCTTATAACTATGGCCCATCCCATTATTACATTATTCCCTTGGGTACCTCCCTCTATACCCCATACTATCCCCCCTAGGTATACTACATTCCAACCCCCTTAAACATCTTTCGTCCCCGAAACAAAAGAAGAACACAAATAATAAGATCTACTCAAAAGAGTAGTCCACTAGTACCATGCACGTGCCTCTAACCATCTAAGAGACAAGTGATTACTCAATCTAGCTAGTGCCTCGCTCGCCTGAGATGGAAGTTGACTCAGGTGGTTCCTCTGTGTTGATGTGTTGTGGTTGGATTGTCGCACTTCTTTATCTGTCATGTAGGGTTTTTTGTTCTTGTTGCTAACTCATTGCCATCTTGTTGGTTGTTTTCTTGTTGGGTGATGTGGGTGGTGATATGCTAAAGTTTTAACCAATGGTGTTTCTTGCTTTAATTCACCACCTAATTGAGCCTGATTGGTATCTGGTACATGTTGTGGCACCTGGTGTTGTTCCTTATTTTCCAATATTATTTTAACCATGGATTCCTCATCTGATGTGTCAGTCCCTGGAACATCTTCTACTTTAGCCTCCTTGGACTCTACCTTTTTATTGATGGAAATATCCTGTAATGTATTTTTCTTATTTTCATACCAAAGCTTCGCGAATTTCTTCTACACATTAATATTGATAGTACCAACAGATTCCATCCAAGGGTATCCAAAAACAACATCCACATTATCCATAGCTAAAGCATAAAAATCAGAATGCAATACATACTTATCCATAGAAACCTTCAAATCTTTATAAACTTGAACATCCTCATTATCAACCTGTGTGTTTTCCATGTGTTTTGTTGTAACTTGCAATTTTTTTTCCAAATTAACATTTATAAGATTTTGCTTGCAACTAGGATTTATAGACACAATGACCTTCTCCTTTTGAATACATCCATGAACCTGTAATAAGGAGATACGAGTAGAAAATAACCCCATATTTTTCTCATTATCTTGTTTTTTAGCATGAGACCGTTTGTCTAAAATGATTTTTTCAAATTCTTCATCTGAAAGTTTGTACAACTTCTTGTTGTCAAGCGATCTCCACCATATGGCAGCCTTACCTTACCAACCAAGCCATACGAAACCTTTCCAATCTTTCCCATATATTCATTTTTCACTGCTTATGAATTCTTCAATAGTAGGGCTATCATCTTTTCTTGTAAAAAACAACTTGCTAGAAGCCTTGAAGAGGGGTTTGAAAAGAAAAAAAAATCACTTACTTGGCGAAAATTTAAAATGGCCACAGTTCAGTCAATATTGCTCAGAATCCTTATTATGATCTATTTTCGGAAATGGAACAATAATTTTGCATCTTCCCATGTGATAGAAATCCCGATCTAGGCACTGGAATTTCATATTTGCGCTGCGACTCTCTTGCCATCACAAAACTTTATCAAAAAAATGTTGATTTTAAATCAACGATATTTCCCTCATCCAAACTTCGATTCGACCGATTTTTTTTTTGATCTTGGGTAATTTTTTAAGAGGATCTCACATCTGCAATTAGTTTCTCAAAATTCTCCACAAAAGCGACCAAACCTAACTAGATATCCGTCGTCCACAAATTTTCGTTAAAAAATTTCTGCAACATAGTTGATTTTTAAATCAATGATCGCTCCCTCATTCGGACTCCGATTAGGCCGATTTTGTTTTTTGAATTTGGGTATTTTCTTGCAAAGAATCTAGATCTGTAATTATATTTTGTAAATTTTTCACCAGAAGTTTCATATCTGATCTACAAACTCGCCGCCCCAAAAAACATTTATGCAAAAAGAACAAATCTCCGCTTGCCCAAGAAAGTTCTCTAATACCACTTATAATAGATCTGGTCTGCAAATTTATAATAAAGAAAATATACCCAAAAATAACCAGAGAGAAATAGATAAAATTCAGATATTTATTAATATCAAAACCCTTGAGGTAGAGAAACACCATACAATCACTCCTTAAGGAAGGAGAACACTCCACAAACCATATGCTTGCTAATGCAATATTCCTTGACATCTATCAATGGGGAGTCTCTAGCCTCTATATATGATTCATGCATACAATATCATGGGTCATTACCATGGTTCTCTTAATACCATATATCTAATACCATGAGCTTACCTTATAAATATGGTCCATCCCCTAATTACATTATTCCCTTGGTTATCTCCCTCTGTACCCCATACTATCCCCCTAGGTATACTACATAAACCGCGCATTTAAGAAATAAATGTAGATTATTTTCCACCTCCTCCCTGCACAAAATACATATACTAGGTCCCTTCCAATTCCTCTTTTGTAAATTGTCCCAAGTTAAATTCTTGTTTTTCCAAACAAGTGAGGCAAAAATTATGATTTTGATGGGTATCTTAATTTTCTAGAACTTGATGAACCAACTTACCTCATTTCTATTGTAATAGCTATTGCAAATGGCTTTGTAGGTGTCAGACCGATATATCCCCACACTTCATCTCCCCATTGCATCCCATCTGGTCTCCATCCTCCCCCCTACATATACTGGATAGTCGCATGTCTCTTCTGATTTGTTCCCATTCCAAAGCTTTTGTTCCCCTTAGGCCCATCTCCCTCGCTTCCTTCCAGATAGGGATATTACCATTCCAAGGTTTAATGGTCTGGATCCAAAAGAAGAGTCCCGAGTTGTTTATATAATGAATGAGCCTATCTGAAATGTGATATTTCAGCCTCACTCCTATTATGTGATCCGCACCAATGAGAATCTCATTGCCCAGTCCAAAAGACCAACAAGTTCCCCATAGGAACAAGTGTTTGGTTTTGTTCAGGCTAATCCAAATGGAATATCCCATCTGAATACCAACTAGATCCCTGCGCATCCAATATGATTTTTTTTACCCCTGAGATATGTTGATCTAAAAATGTTCACCCAGATGCCATTACTAAAAATGCCACACCATATTTTTTTGATCAACAGAGCCCATCTAAACTACTGCAAATCCATAATGCCCCATCCTCCCATGCACTTAGGAATAGTGATAGAATCGAGTCTCGTTAAGTGATATTTTTTCCCGGTCCCCGATCCAGACCATATGAAGTTAGCCATGATCCTATTTAATTGCTTGATGATGGTGCCCGTTAGACAATATAAATGAGCCCAGTAAATCACCAACTAGGTGATGATATACTGTGTGAGAGTGATGTGGCCACCAAGATATGGACATCTATGCTCCTACCTCATCGTCTTGATGTAGAAATGATCCACCAACCACATCCAATCATTAACCCTGTAGTTGTTGGGTTCGATATGAAAACCTAGATATTTCATTCCTTCCTCAATTCGCTTAGATTCCACTGTGAATATGGATATAATGTATTCAATGACCTATGCGTCACCATGGACATAAATGAATATAGATTTCTATTGATTCAATATAAGGCTTGTAGCATTCCCAAACTTGAAATATATATGGTAAAGCGTGAGCCATGTGAACCTTGTGATCATGCCCATAATGAGAATATCATCAACGAAAAAGGTGTGTGATATCTTGATGCCACTACCCAGGTTGAGGGCCTGAAATTATCCCTTCCCAATAGTTTTTTTAATGTGCGGACTAAGGCCATCCATGGCCAAGATAAATAACAGTGGAGATAGAGAACATTCTTGCCTTAAACCCCGGCCCACCCCAAAAAACTGTGTGGGATAACCATTTATGATAACAACGAATCTTACATTGGAGGCACAGGCCATAATCCATTCTGAGTTCCTTGGTTGGAGTCCAATTTTATGCAAGACCATCCACAGGTAACCCTAGTCGAGATAGTCTTAATCCTTCCGCAAGTTAACCTTCATAACTGTCGCTTTAAATTTTTTGGACTCGATGGAGTGAAGGCACTCTTGTGCAGTAGCAACCACATCATGTATCTGCCTATCCTGCAGAAAACCAAATTGCTCAGGTGATATATGCTTTGACAAAATATGCTTAATCTGAAGAGAAATGATTTTGGAAATTAACTTATATATCAGATTGCACAATGATATGGGCATATAGTCAAGAAAAGACCCAGTGAGGTGCCACTTTGGGATGAGAGAGATATAGGTGGAATTGATGTGGGGATGAATGTATCAATTCAATCGATAATCCTCAACCATCTCCAACAAATCTCCATACATGACATCATAGAAATGTATAAATAGCTCCACAGTCCACCCATCAAGGTCCTGACATTTGTCCCTTTTAAAATATTTAAGGACTTACTGTGTTTCCTCCTTTGTGGCTGTTATGAAACTAGCTCAGAAAAATATAGAAAAGATAGTTGAACGCCTTAGAATTCATCCTCTTCGAGAGGGAAACCTCCTTTACATTACACAAATGAAAAATTATTGGATGATACAAATGACAAAACCTCCTTGCTATATATAGGAGTCTAAGGGGACACAATATAACCAAGCCAACCTAACAATAATAATATAAAGCCACAAAAATAAAAAGAGGGATCCTATGGGGCACAATAATAACAATATGGGGACAATAGGGGGACAATAGTAATGGGGGAATCACTAGTATTATAGGGACCTAACATTTGTATGCCATAGTACCAATATTTTGCAGGAAGCTTCAATTTGTATGCCATAGTACCAATCTTTTGCAACACCTTGTACGGACCATAATACTTTGGTGATA
>APFE030223456.1:0-11681 GCA_000404065.3 Pinus taeda | reverse complement strand
GTCTTCAATCCAACATTAGAGTCTATGAAATCATGATTAACATTTCTTTTGTTCTCATCATGAGTTTCCTTTACTACCCTTTCACCATTAGTGACCATTTCTTGTAGCAAATTATTCAAAATTATCTTCAATTCTTCCATCTTATCGTCCATGCCATTCATCTTAGCTTCCATGCCATCCATCTTAGCTTCCACGCCATTCATCTTAACTTGAATTCCATTCATATTAGCTTCCATGCCATTCATCTTGGCTTCATTTACCTTTAGTGAGAGTGAAATTTGTTGTACTTGGTCCTGTAATTTTGATATATCATGTTGCATTTCTTCCTCTTCTTCACGAGTCATGCTAGAGCTTTCAAGTTGCTTACTAGGCATTTCCATTTTCTTTCTGTGGGGCATTAGTTAATGCTAATAATTCTTCACTATTCCCTTTGAATTCCTTCAAACTAATTTTTCAAACCAAGCTTATGAAAAAATTTAAAAAAATCTACACACCTTTTTTCACTTTGTAGGAGCTCGATATTGCATCTGATGTATCTCTGTAGTTTTGGATATTCCAATTATGAAATTGCGACCTGCAGTAGCCCTCTGCATCCTCTTTCCAATGCCACCAGTATGATCTAATTTAGATTCTCCAAGAAAGAGTTATGCACAATCTCCCAAGATGACTTGATTATATACATTTTTAAAAGAGTGAAATTGTATGAAGTGCCACGTGTCACTGTCTTAACCTTAGTATCTAAACAATATATACAGGAAACTATAGTCCGTCCACTTTTTGTAACTTCTTACGAAATTTTAATCTAATGCTCAAAACAAAAGTTATGACAGTTTTCCCCAAGTCACCTGTTTGGAATGTAATTCGGGAGGCTGCAAAAAGACCAACTTCCTCAGATCATAGCTCCACAAATATAGTGCAAAAAACTCTAAAATTTGAACCCAAGGTTCAGAACGATTTCAACCCAAATGAGTTTTTTTTAGCGTTTGAAACATCGCAAAAAAAAAAAAAAAAAAAAAAAAGTTATAGCGCAAATTCCATGATAACCTATTTGGAGCAGCGAAACCCTAAAATCCAAAGGTCTGATACCAAATGTTATGAAACCAACTCACAAAAAGATAGAAAGATAGTTGAACGGCTTAGAATTCAGCCTCTTCGAAGGGGAAACCTCCTTTACATTACACAAATGAACAATTCTTGGATGATACAAATGACAAAACCTCCTTTATATATATAGGAGTCTAAGGGGACACAATATAACCAAGCCAACCTAACAATAATAATATAAAGCCACAAAAATAACAATAGAGGGATTCCATGGGGCACAATAATAATAATATGGGAATAATAGGGGCACAACAATAATAATAAGGGATACAACAACAATAGTAATCAGGGAATCACTAGTATTATAGAGACCTAACAGTGACACACTTATATAGTGCTTCATTTGAGTCCTCATCAAACATAGAAGGGTATATCTCCACCCCCCAAATCTGATCTTCTATGCAATCTGCCTCCCTATGTCTATATGCCCTTTCAAAGAATGAGACCACCTCCTGTTGAATTTCTAGGAGAGTTTGAATCAGGTTACTACTTCAGTCCTTAATTTCCAAAATGGTATTAATTCCCCTTTTGCACTTGTAATATGAGTATGTCCAATTCATCCGAAATATCCTGGAGGTATTTGTGAATTAATTTTTTCTTCTTCCTCTCCCATCCTTTCACCACCGATTTTAAAACATGAAGCTTCTCAATGATCGCCCCCATGGGAGATGGCTCCTTAGCCAAATATTATGACCAAAAATCCCTGACAAGTGAGTTAAATTTTGGGTCCTCAAGCCACACCCTATTGAATTTAAAAGGCATGCCCATTCTGTGGTCTTCCCTATTCCATTTTATATAAATGATTTGGTGATCAAATATAAAGGAATTTATGATCGCCGAGTGAATCAAACCCAACCTATCAATTAAATTCTCATGCAATAGAAATCTATCAAGCCTTTTTGCAATATCATGTTCTCCTGACCTGCCATTATCCTTGGTAGGTGTCAGTTTTTGAGGGTGGATGTCCACAAGATTATAGTCACTAATGATATCTTTCAGACAATCATCCATAGGATCAAGCCCTCTAGTCCGCCCCCATATTTTATCCTGCCGAATAGTAGAGTTGAGGTCCCCCCCCCCCCCTCATCATGAGGGAGTCCATGCTAAAAATCTCAGTATCCATCAATTTATCCAAGAAAATGGATTTGTCTCGATATGGGGCATAAATGTTGAGAATGTGGATACGCCTCAAGAGCACTCTCATCTTTCCTGCTAATAAAATACCAACAAAAGAAGAGTAAGCCTTAAATTTTGCCCATCTCGGGTTCCATAGTGTAGTCAATCCCCCGGATAGGCCAATTGAGTCCGTAGCAGCAATGTGCTGTTTGGAAAACATTTTCCTAAAATATGCAACCACCTTTTGAGCAGGATGCATAGATTCTTGAAGTAGTATAATATAAGGATTAACTAATAGGAAGATCTCTTTGAAGGAAAGAAATTTGTGAGTGGTCCTGAACACGTGAATATTCAGAGAAAGAGCAAGATTTATGTCGCCCCCGGAATGGGCTCGTTTTCTTTAAGGGCCCTCGGATTTGAAGAAGATGCTATTAGAATGTCAATAAGAGAAGGGGTGTTAGAAGGGGAGAATGGGAGAGTTCTATGTCTACCTCGAATGTGCCTGATATCCCGATGTGTGTCCATTAGACCGTGATATTACATGCCAAGGAAGGACTGATGTGGGGCAGAAAAGATGGACGAGGTTTATGAATAGTAAGGGCTCGAAGATCCAAAGTCTTTTTGTGGAGAAAGTAGTCAATATCGCTGTCAACAGAGTTTCTGGGAGAGGAAACATGTGAATTCGACGATTATGAAGGAGTGCCCGTAACGAGAGATGCATGGGGGATTAGTAGAAAGGGGGGGGGGGGGGGGGGGGGGGGGATGGATGTTGGGCAATGTGAACAGGAGTATGTGAATCAAATTGCGCCAGTGTTAGGAATGGGATCGACCCATAGTGGAGAGGGTCACTGCACAGTGGTAGGTTGCCCATGTCAAAGGATGAGAGCATCACATCGTCGACTTTTGGAGAAACAATTCCATTGGACGTCCATGGGGAAGATGGAACCTTAACAAGGGAATTTGTAATCGGATTGTCATAAATATTATCAGAAGAAAGTTAAGTGAAATGAGAAGAAGGAATACATGTAGTATTATTCTTCACATCTGCATCAAATCCATCTGCCTTATCGCAACCGACCATGTCTCCATGTCCCGCCACAATTACCAGTGACCCATGAAGCGCCTTCCCATGTGAGTTTCCATGTCCTGCCAATCTATGCAAACATTGGGCCATAAGGTGGCCAATATGATAACAAATAAGGCATCTGAATGGAATGCCCCAAAAATACAATCTCTGAAGTAAATGACTATGTTCCAAATGTGGTTCAATGTGGTAAGGGAAACCTCCCATATACTCTTTCTCGATCAATATCCAGGAAATTCTCTTATCCCTCACCCCCAGACACTAAGGATCAACATAGACGAACTTACCAATAGCGTTACCAATTTCAATAAAGACTTGCCTCATCCAAAATTCGATCAGAAGGTTAGGAAGCTTAACGCAGACCAGTCTGTTCTTGGGCATTTCCTTCAATGGCTTAAAATAAATATACCATGGGTGTAAAGCCAAAAAAAAACCCTACCCCTTATCCATGGTAAACCCCTGATCATTTCCAAATCTTCTTGACACAGCAAATGAAATATATACCAAATGTTCATCAGTCTAACCATTGTGGGCATATATCCCAGAAGAGATTTCCACTTAGTTTCCACCTAGCTACGCATCTCATCCTCCTTTAGTTCGGAAAAATACCATTTACCTACAAGAGTCAGTTTATGTAAATTGTTTACATGATCAATCAGAACATTGTGACCAAAACTTAGTAGTGGTGTCGGGGTGGTGATATCAACCACACATCTACCCCTCCTATGTTTAGTGCCTCCAGGAGTACCATGTTGTGTGCTAGGTGATCGAGATGTTGCATGTGCTCCACATGGAAGAACCCTAGCCTGGCCGATCGCATGCTTCGTGCCCCCTGGATGGCCCACCGCCAAGTCCATCCACTCGTCCATCAGAGTGTGTCCATTTGACATCCATCATGGCTCTGATATATGCTTCATGAGCCAATGTGTCCAATTAAAAGGGATCCATGTAGGCCATGGTTAGTCAAGTGAGAGGGAGTAGGTAATAGTTAATGCCCGATATGCACACCAATCTGGGGTAGGAAAGTAGCTCAGTTCACCAGTAATTACAGAAAATAAATATAGTAGGTCTACTGTTAGAGCAGTTGTCCCGACCTGTATGAATAAACAAATATTATATGCCACTACCATCTCATCGGAAAATAAACCACATGCCACATCCTGCCTACATGCCCACATACCCATATCGTCGCTGTTGTTGATAGCCTGAAATGGAAAATTAATGTTGCCCAAAATATTTGAAGATTTATGCCCGATCCAAGGGGCAATTTGGCTCCAAATTCAAGTCTGCCAGTGTAAAGATGCTGATATTAGATCTACGAAAAGGAATAAATGGAAAAGACCTCTTCTTGAAAGGAGGAACCCATATCATTAGGCCCATCCACCCAAATTTTAAAATCAACCGAACTTGATCCATGGTCACCAGAAAAAGTTAACGAGAAATTTCGACCACCCCAACGCCCTGTAAGTCGCAGGCTGAACCAGTGATAGTGAAAGCACCAAGGAGCTCCAATTATTATCCAGATCATCACAATAGTAACCTCAACCCTCATAACAGAAACAACAACATCATCCAAGGCATGTCGACCACCTATTACAAAACATAAAACCGAAATCTTTGCAGGGTCTGGAAATGATGAAAAAGTAGACCCACCTATGCCAAAGGGTTGTGTAATTAGTAATTTCAAAGCATGATCCCTCCTCTTGGAAGTTCCTAGATGGGCAGGCAAGTTCTATAATATCAGCCCAGATAGGCATGTGGCCTCGTATTGTTCCGAACAAAATGATCCTGGATCATGCATAGCAAGATATAGACCGCAATAATAAAAATAAACACAATTTGAAAGTTCTTCGAGTTTAAAATATGTATCATTTTGAGGGGTGTATGTGCAGTGAGAAAACAAACCCTGAACACAGAGTTTCTAACTCTATCTCCACGACACTACTCATTTAAGCACAAAATACTACTGTCATTCAGTCTCGGAAACTACCATACACAAACATATCTGGTAATACTGATCGGCACAACGATCTAAATTCGAAGGTCAATATCAGTAGTGCCACAGAACACAGTTTGTTCCAAAACAGGGCACAGAGTCTCTAACTCTATCGCCATGACACTGCCCTTCTAAACAAATACTTTTGCCTTTTTGTGCGAAACACTACCATACACGAACATACCTAGTTACGCCGATAGGCATTCTCCCTATTAGAATCGGCAAGTTAATTATTTTCTTAATTAATCTTTTTTATTAGATGGCCTGAATTGAAAAATGCCAGTGTATTATTGTATTCCTCACTAAATCAATGAATGAAATTCACTACAATAACTTTCTTGCATGTCTAGAACACATACTTAAACCATACTTAAATTAATTTTTTACAAAACATGATTAAAAATTTACGGTGCTTATTATTTATGGACACATATAAAGATTAGGACAATTAAAATTTAAAAAAAAAAAAAATAATGAAACATGCATGATCATTTAATTTCGTTACATTAACCTAACGAGGCGTGGATCAAAAATGAACAACTAAGCGACGGTTTCCCTCAAGTTTGTGAAAAGTGCATCTTATACCTCTTCGTATTCTGAAACGCTATTCGCATGATCATTTCATTTCATTACTTTAACCTAACGATGCGTGGATCAAATATGAAATGCCGAGCGACCATTTCCTCAGGTTTGTGAAACATGCATCTTATACCTCTTCGTATTCTGAAACGTAAGGCTATTCAACTGTTTGCCATATGTTTTCTCCACTAATTTAACAATTACACGACTTGTCACACTACTTAGAAGGCAAATAGCAATTCATGGATACGAACTGAAAGCCAATAGGTCCATCTAGGGGATATTTGTAACATGGTAGAATTCAAGCACGATCGACAGTTTAATATGGCTAAATCTCTCCAACATTGCGCTATGATGTAGATATGCTTTGTCGAATTATAACGGGCGGTGGTTGAATTTGCAGAAAAAATCAGGTCTTTGCAGGCCTTGATTTGAAATACGTAGGAACATGTGATTAATAGGATTTGTGAATTAATGTTGCTGACTGCTAGTGTGGCCATTGCAAATAACTTTTACCGGCCCACTATCACTATAATCGCTTGTAAAATTATTGATTGTCATAACGTAACAAGCAATCATCTAATTGAATGAATCCGGAAGTGTTCTGGCATCCGTCAACAAGCCTGGATTTCACCGTGGATGCGCACTATTGGCAATCATTAGAATTTAAATCTCCCCTACTCTAGAGAGGGGCATGCACATAAGCACACACACTGTAAGTAATATAGCGCTGATTAATGCTTTCATTTTCATCGCCATCGCTATGAACGCTCCTGCTAGAATAGTGGAGAAGAATTCCAACACTAAGGCTTTTCATATAACTAAGTGACCACGTTTTAGAAATATTGAATGTGGTGATAAGTATAGGCGTCACTTTTCACAACCTTTTCGCCGTTTATTCCTCTTTGATACACGTCTCTTAGATTAATGCAATGAAAATAAATGATCAATGCATGTTTCATAATTTTTTTCTTGGATTGTCTTTTCGCTAATTTTTATGTGTTTATAAATAATAAACACGGTAAATTTTTAAATTTGATTTCTTTATAAAATATTTTAAACCTGCAAAGAATTTATTATTTTCACCGGTCCCTCACAACACAGGCAATCCAAGGGGCAACTTGCATCATGGAGAGTCTGACCACATGTGTCTTGGGCTACGAGGCTCATTGCAAGCAAGCAAAGAATTGACAAAGGGGAGGCATGTCTGGAACACGACATAGAAGGATTGTTTGGAAGCTACTGCTCTGTGGGATTAGGGCATAAAGAGATCCAATTTCAAACACATCTGAATATCAGATCTGAATGTCATTTTGAATGTGATAGCGATGGTGACAATTTACCCTTCATTTCTTCACTATGTAGGGCTAGATCTGAACGAGAAGTGTTGTGTCATGACTCTTTCAGTTTTTTTCATGAGTTTTCTCCCGCATATGCACCCATACAGGCTTGAATCTCTCAACACTGAGACGATGGGCATAGATCCGCCCTGATGATGGCCTCCCGCCAAATGTTAGAATACCTCCACCCTTATAGTGGCCCTTCCGCCAATTATCAAAATATCCCTGTTCTCGACAAGACCTTGTACTGGCCAAATTTATGGTTGACCTGCGCTATTGTACGCCACCTTGGGAATGAGTTAAGGTTTCGACGGACCCCTCCGGTTATCCACCTCCAGCTGTCGGTCTCCTCGCACACGGTGCTCTTTTGTCAACGCAAAACCCTAATCATTTCTCATTTTCACTTTTCACTGTCCCGCGAGCTGCTCTGTGACTGTGTAATTTTCTGGTTCGGTGGTTCTGTTCTCCGCGCGCTGCCTGTCTGAGTTCCTTTGGTTTCTTGACACTATAATGGTAAGCTTTGTTTGCCTGTAAACGGCTCTCTATTCAACACGAGAATGGCTGAAAGTTAGGTTGTATTGACTGGTTTCTGTCCATCTATTTGCTGCTTCGTTCCAGGGTTAATGCATTCGTTTTTTCTGACAGGTTCCTTCTTGACTCCTTGCGCTTCGGTCAATCTTCTCAGGTAAGGTTATGGTTCCTTGTTAAACACTCCCTGTTCTCTTTTTAACGACTCTAATCGTGTTCGGCACTGGTCTTTCAGGATTGTAAGTGATAAGGGTCTCCTCCGACTTATCCCTCCTTGATTCAGGTGAGAGTTCTTTAAACTTCGCTCGCTTCTTGCTTTCCAACTGTCATTTGGTTGTTGGTTGTGCTAACTAGCTTCTACTGTGGTTGCAGGTGATACAAGGTCATGGGTTTTTGCAGACCTGGTGTGCTCCACGACTAGGCCGAGTTCCCCTGCTCGTATTTCTCTGGGTAGTGTCTTTCCTTGTTTAGACTGTATTTAATCTAGGCCTTTAAGTTTCCATTTGTGGCTAGCTTGTCACTGGTGCATAAAATGTTGGTTTCTGTGTATTCCTTGGTGGCTCCGTTCTCTGGTTCTGTCCCTGCGTCGGTATCTTGTTACTGGTCGGGTGTTAAAAACCCTCCTTGAAGGTTCAACTGTCACGGCACTCTACTTTTGTGTCGACGTCTTTGTATTTTTTTCCTATGAAGTAAATTCTCAGGGTTTTGAAAACCCTCTGTCTGTAAGGTTGATTTATGGTCCGGTTCTGTGGAACCCCTGGGTTTACCCAAACCCTCATCTGTCGTTCTGTTGGGGATCTCTACCGTGTTCCGTCTGCTATCTGGTTGTAACATTACTTGTCGGACTCTTACTATTTTGGAAATCCGACGTTTTTAATGGAAGCTTTGTTCAAATGAAGTAAAATGACATTGCCTTGAATGATATTAGTCATGAGATCATTTGGTTATCGAAAAGATTTGCTGTAGATTTACTTCCTCCAGTAATTTGACAAGTTGATACAATGATGATTGTTCAGGTTTCGAATTACCTTAGATTTGCCTCCGTATGCCTGAATTCTCGTTTTATTTGGTAATGGTACTTTGTTCGTTTGACTTTCGTTGTTCGTTGTTTCGCTTGTATATGTAGTTGAGGACCTACGCAATTCCTGTCTTTGATTTGTAATGTCTGCTACAGCTAGTGCTATTTTCCTCCACGCGATGCTCTGTCCGTTACTTCACTTTACATTATTTATACAGAAAACATATTATGTTACTGTTAATTAGATTGCACAGTGATGTTATATTTCGAATTAGAAAAAATAAATGAAAAACAACAGTAAATGAGAATGACTGTGTCTATATTTCTTTTTCTCTGCTCTTCGGGGGAATCCCCTACAATGGTTCCGTTCCTGCTTTTAATCTAATGCAACATAACTGTTCTTGGTAAAATTGTCTCAACAGAAAACACTGTTTTGTCAGTTCTGTAACTGTTTTTAACCACTGTAACTTTAAGGAAGCTAATTAATTATTTTTGTCCTGTTACCAATTCCTAATAAACAGTAACAGTATTCCACTATAACTACCTTAATCCTATCAACCTATAGACAGATAAATAAAATAACATAAGTAAAGTAAAGTCATGTCACTGACAAGCCCAACACTTGTCCAATTAAAATAAACGACTATTTGTTCTGTTCTTTTCATGAGACTGTCAGCCCTTCATGTCTCCTAAGAGCTGGATGCTCCTGCATCACCTGAACTTGCGGAAAGGACTGATAATCCATTCAATGACTTGTAGTGATACATAAGATCTGGTCTCACATAGGTTGTCGGGAGTAGATCTGCAGTTTACAAAATTGTTTATCCCCATATTTATGAAATTATAAATGTTGAAAATGTATCTTTATAATAGCAAGGCATAAAATATAAAATTCATTAATAATCTGGTGTATCTATTAAATTATATATTTCCATATTTGTGAAATAGTAATTTTGAAGCTTATTTTAAAAATTTATAGTTTCACTAAACATAAATTTTAGAATGTAAAGTGCGGAAGAACAATACAATATTATAAATATACATGGTTTTGAAAGTGTAGAAAAACATTAAAAAATTTGATGTAAATTGGAAAATAACAACACATCATAAATATATAGATTCCAAGTTGTAATTATAACACATAAAATTTTGAAATATTATATTAGTTTTGTCTTTATTAAAAATAGAAATGTTAAAATATGAAGTGTATATTAAAATTAATCAGAAAAAAATGGATATGTATCAAATTATCCATGTTCATTGTGAAACAACAAATTTTGAAATGTAATTGTAAAACTTATTTTTATTAAACATAGAAATTTTAAAATGTCAAGTGGAAAATAAAAATAAAACATCAATTTAGTTTTAAAATATGAAGTGCATCTTAAAATTAATTATAAAAAAAAAGGATGTGCATCAAATTATCTATATTCATTGTGAGGCAACAAATTTTGAAATGTAATTGTAAAGTTTATTTTCATTAAATATAGACATTTTAAAATGTCAAGTGGAAAATAACAACAAGGCATCAATTAATAAATGATAAGTATTTATTTTTGAAAAATAATAAAGATTGAAATATAATTCTAAAATTTATCTTTGTTGAACATTAAATTCTTAAAATGTAAAGTAGATTAAATTTAATTTGAAAAATTATAGACATCAATATTGGTGAACCAGTGAACTTTGAAATATATTTGTTAAATAATAATATTCAAAATGCAATTCTAAAAAAAAAATCAAGATATGAGATAAATTAAAAAAAAAATGAAATAGATGATGAATATAATTAGCAGAATAAATTATGCATTCAAGTATAGATGTCCAATAAACCTTGAAATGTAATTAAAAAAAATCATATTTATTAAAACACACACACACACACACACACACACACACACACACACAACACACTATTATATATTATATATATATTTAAATTTAATAGGAAAAAAAAATATTAATATATAAATACAAAATTGGCAATCCCCATATTTATGAAATTATAAATGTTGAAAATGTATCTTTATAATAAAATTATTATATCCAGCCATAGAATATAAAATTAATTAAAGATCTTGTGTATCTAAATTATACATGTCGATATTTGCGAAATAGTAATTTTGAAGCTTACTTTTAAAAATTTATAGTTCACGAAACATAATTTTTAGAATGTAAAGTGGGAAAGAACAATACAATATTATATATATACATGGTTTTGAAAGAGTAGAAAAACATTAAAAAATTTGATGTAAATTGGAAAATAACAACACATCATAAATATATGGATTCCAAGTTGTAATTATAACAAATAAAATTTTGAAATATTATATTAATTTTGTTTTTATTAAAGACAGAAATGTTAAAATATGAAGCGTATATTAAAATTAAATCAGAAAGAAATGGAGATGTATCAAATTATCCATGTTCATTGTGAAACAACTAATTTTGAAATGTAATTGTAAAACTTTTTTTTATTAAGCATAGAAATTTTAAAATGTCAAGTGGAAAATAACAACAAAACATCAATTAATAAATGATAAGTATCTATTTTTGAAAACTATTAAATATTGAAATCTAATTCTAAAATTTATCTTTGTTGAACATTAAATTCTTAAAATGTAAAGTAGATTAAATTTAATTTGAAAAATTATAGATATCAATACTAGTGAATGGGTAAGCTTTGAAATATATTTGTTGAATAATCATTTTTGAAATGCAATTCTAAAAAAAATGAAAATATGAAATAGATTAAAAGAATAAATTGAAATAGATGATGAATATAATTAGAAGAATAAATTATGCATTCAATTATAGATCTCCAATATTACTATTCATAACATTTAATTAACAATATTAAAATGATTAATGACATTAACATTATTATTATAAATAATATCATGAACATTTAATATT
>APFE030223453.1:4754-19843 GCA_000404065.3 Pinus taeda | reverse complement strand
GTTAGGAGGAGGAAATTAAAAATTTCCTAGTAAACCAAAATCTTTAATCAATCCTACTCCAACATCCTTATAAAGGATAGTTGTTTTCCTGACATGTTGAATACTATCAGAAGAGGCTGGGTCGGATGAAAAATAATTTTACTAGTCTATTGTAATGATCTTTCCATTATGAGGAAATTTAATAAGCCGAAATACCAATGAAACAACAACAGTCATAGCGTAAGACCAACTATGACCCAAAAGAAGGTTGTAATCTAGAGGGGCATCAACCACTTCCACATTTAGATTTACAGTTTTGCCTTCTACCCCTATAGGCAAATCCTACAAAATGCCAAAAGGATGAAACCCTCGGCCATCAAAAGCCTTTAAAATAGTTGGGGATTGATTGAGTGTAGGAGAACCAAGCGATCTCCAACACTGAATCGACATAATACATGTAGAAGCTCCCTCATCAATCACAATCCGAAAGAAAAGTTTGTTTTTGACTAACATTGGGATCTGGAAAGCCATTTGATGAGGTAGACGAGGTGTACTAGTTTCTAAATCGAAGATTATAAGGTTGGAATCCTGAATATCAACAACGACAATAGCAATTTATGTTGTGCTGGGGATGATTGTAGCACCTCCAAAGCCGACATTGCTGAAGGGGATATAGCTAAATCTTTAACAATGTTATAGTTCTGAGCAGCTCTCGCATGTGGATTGAAAGCTGACTTTCGAAGTATAACTTTAGCAGGCGGTTTGATTACTAAGTCTAGGTTAGGTTTCTCAATCTGTAGTGGATCAGAACCAGAAGGAGTTGAAGTTGATGGGTTTGAACTAGAAGATTCTAGTTCCTTACCACCAACAGGATTCTTACTACCATAATCTTGCGATCACGTCATAATCTTGACATGGGACATCATCATAATTGGTTCTTCTTAGGCATTTGAGGAAGAACCTATCATCTTACTATCTTAACTAGGAAAAGGATCCCTCAAGACAGAAGGCGTTTGAGAACCTTTGATGATTTTCAAAACCTCAGCTTGATGTGGACAATCTCTTGTAAAAAGCTCCTCGTCACAAATGAGACAAGGATAGTGAGGTTTACGTTTCTCGTCAGTAGATTCAGTTTTATCTGGTTTCTCTTTTATGTTTTGTTTATTTTTCTTCTTCCCTTTCTTTTTACCGCTGGATTTTGATTTGGCTGTAGAAGATTCTATGACATGAATATCGGCAGGAATTTCAACAGAAGTTTCTCCTATCGGGGAATCTGGTAAAGTTATAATAGGAGAAGAATTCTTTGCAGATTTATTCTTACTCTTGGTACTAACTGAACCAATCATACCATCAGCGGCATGAGACCTTGAAGGAGCTGCAGTGATTTGATTTTGTTTGGGAAGATCAGGGATTTTTTCGTGTAAAGTACCCGACTGCATATAAACGAGGTCAAGGTACTGAGCCTGAGCAATTAATTTCTCCTCAGTAACTACTCCTGCCTTAGCTACATCCTCAGTGATTTTAGGTAATAATGATTTAACAAACCATTCTGCCAAAATTTGATCTGGGATAAAAACATTCACTAAACGTCATCGACGTTGCCATTCATGAATATGGTCTAAAATATATGTAGATGTTGACTGTTTTAATGAAATCAATAATTTTGTGCCATTGTCATATCTGATAGGAAACTGAAAATGAGTTAAGAATGAAGTAGCTAACTGACTACTAAAATTATAAAAAGAGCTTCGTGGTAACTCAATGTACCACTTGGCTACGAGACCAATTAGAGTGCGTTGAAAAAGTCGTAAGTAAATTGAATCATTTATAATGGAATTTGATGCACACCAGAGGTGATAAGTCATCACATGATTTGACGGATCCTCTCCTGGCTTACCCTCAAACTTTGGGATATCACTGGGCAACTTATTAGGCATTGGTGGCCAGTACGGAAGATAATAAATTGGATCGTTCGTAAGGCGCTACAAGTCAAGTAAATCCAAAGTTGCAATAAATGGTAACTGATGGTTAGGGTCTCGAAAACCTTGGGTCACAAGACCAGCTCTAGGAGGAGGATATCCAAGATAACCTAGAATTGGATTTGCATTGGGAATATTATATCCTCCCGGAAAACCAAGATTAACCAAACCAAGCTGGGGTTGAGGTTGAAGTTGTTGATATGTATACCCAAGGTACAGTTGATACTGATAAACTGGGTTTTGCATAGCAGGACCGTATTGATACTGTCCCTGGTATGGTTGATAAGTAAATTGTGGTTGACTTGTGACAACCGTACTTGAACCAGGTTGTCCTACAAGCATCTGAACTGAAGTCTGAATTGTAGGTCCAGACTAGGGTACAGAGGTCTAAGGAGTTGATACAGGAACTGTAGAAACCAGAGCTGTCGATACTGTTAGATACCTATACCAATAGGTTTCATATTTCATGATTGGAGATCAAAGGTCTAAATATGCTCTGCTTTGGTGATGCAAAGATCACATATTTCCTCAGAAAGGACTAATGCCTGTCTTAGTCTCTACATGAAATTACTTTTGAATGGATGGCCCAACAGTCTAATCTGGACCATTCCATGCTTTCAATTTATTTGTTGTAGAATAGAGAATGATATCTGTCCAAACTGTTTAATCTTGGCAGATCAGTAGATAGGTAGAGAAACAAAGGTTCCCAACTGTCTAAACTGGGGCCTTGGAAGGAATAAGGGTTGCATTAGATAGGAAATGAAAGAAAAAAGCCAGTGAAAAGAAAAGGCATCCAAAGGGTTTGCAAGTCTAAGTGCACCCTCTAAGAAGGAACAAAAAATGCTAGGAATCTAGTTGGGTAGGTAGCTGGGGTTGCAGAAATGGTGTATCTTCCAAGGTCAAAGTTGCTGAAACATCCTCAGGGAGAAAAGCACTAGAGCATGACTAACTCCCCTGTTCCTCATTTGTAAAGTACTCCTTACTAACTCCCCTCCCCAGGTAGCACAAGGCTTAAGAGATTCAAATGTTTAACATTCTTGTGGTTTGAAAAAGCCACATTTTTTGTGTAAAATGTTTCATTTTGAACCACTCCTCATTCATGTGTTTTCTCCATATTAACTACTAACTCTATTACTTAGCTCCCTATGCCCCATCTCTCCTATTATTATAAACACCACGGTGTATAAACCCCAAAATGAATATAAATATTCCCCCTTGGTGCTATAGCCATAGGTTCTGATTAAAGGAATCAAAATGACACCTGGTCACTTTGATGAACCTCCCAGGCTTCCCCTCTCATTCCACCTTATCTTGCTCATTAAACCCTCATTGTACAAAGAAAATCCTATGGAAAACCCCTTTTACCCCTAACCCAGCTGCAAAAAACCCTTTTTCCTTTTTCCGCACTAAAAACCCACTGTCCTAAAGTTTGAAAAACAAATTTTTAATTAAATGGCGCAGGCGGAAAACCCGACTAAACCCAAAACCTATAGTTTTTACCCTCCCCGCGCTCATTTATTAAACGTATTTTTTTAAATGCCCGGCGGGTCCCCCACTGAATAACCCACCGGCGCATCCCGATCACCGCCAGCCGTTGGATCTCCCGTCCCTCCATCCAACGGTGGGCGGTCGATCCGCCCACGAACATGCTCGAGCTTTGACGGCCGGGGGATTGGCGGTATTACTGCCGTACCCCTGCCACGCGTCAAGAGCGGAAGGTGTTCGCTGCCCCCCCCCTCCAAACCACTTACCGCTTAAGGGGCTGCCGGGGAAACCGCTTACTGCCTTTCTCACACCGCTCTGCCGCCACGTCACCCCTCCGTCATCGTGACGTCACCCTATTTCCCGCCACCCTCGTACACCCACGTCACCTCACTCCTTCGCGCCCCCGCGCCCCGTGGCCCTCCACTTAGCGCTGCCACCGCATCAGCCCGCCACCCTGCCATGCCACCTGGGCATCCACGTCACCTGCCACGTCACCCTCTCCGTACCTCGGACCCACCATGACGTCAGCATGACGTCATCACAAAAAAGCGCCAAATCACCCAAAATGCATAAAAAGGGCCAAAAAACTGTCATTTTTCCATATTTGCTGCCGATTGACCTGGAGCTCAGCTGAAGGCGAATTTGACTTCCAACGGTCGAAATCCAAAAGTAATCCGCCACAACTATTGCTGCGTCCACTGTCAACTCAACCATACCCAATTCGACCTGTTCAAACGCTGCAACTGCTCGTCCGCCATTAAAACAGGTATTTCGCCTCCGGCGCCCTCTTGCCTTCTCAATTGTCCACATAAACCTGTTGTCTGTTCAAGTATCGTTATAATTCAAAAAACCCTGTAGTCATTCGCCATCAAAACTGCCTGTGAAGCCTCTGTAGAACCCTGTACAGCGATAATTGCCAGTGACAACCCCAAGCAATGGAAGCCTTAGCTGTTCTGGATGCCTCATCCCTTAACCCACCCAACAGAGACCTAGAAGCCATACCTTTGGTGGATGATGATGCTCTCATCACTGACTTTGTGGCACCAAGAAACCATTTGAAGACCTACTGTCAGCTGAGAAATACTCATTCGGCCGGCAGTGACCGGTATGGCGTATGGCAATCCAATTTGCCTACTTATTTTCTGCCTTCGGTCAATGTATTCCCAGAGATTATCCATCTCTGTGCAGAGAATTACGACCAAGACCTCAGGGCCGTGAAGTCTCCATCGGGGAGTATCCTCTTTTACATTACTCCAGAATCCATTGACCAGATGCTCAATTACAGTCTGAACCGGCAGTTGTATCCTTTCACCATAGAGTTCTTGCTAGATGTGGGCTCCAGACTTTCCTCACAAGACATTGAAATCATAGCCAGAAAGTTCATGAAAGCGGAGTGCCAGCCCTCTGGGCCACCTCCTTTCTTATATAAGGACTTCAATGAAGTAGGCCAGCTGCTGATAGACATGCTGACCTCTGTGCTGGGTCTCACCACCAATGAACATGTTGACACAGCTGTGCTGGTAATGCTTTCTGCATATAGCCCCGGCCAGTCCCCAGAGATCAAGTATAACTATGCCAGGTACATTGCGATCAAAATACATGATCAGTTGTCCAGACTGAACAGAGAGGGAATATTCAAATATTCCTCATACATTTACCACCTGTTTTTGTACTATCAGACTGACAGCTTCCAATGCTCAGTCAGGAAGCTTGATTCAAAAGGGGAAAGAAGGTCTGTGATCTTCTGGTCTTCAATCTTCCACCAGGTTCAGGACTCCCCTTACTCTTACTGTGAGTTTGTGGACCAATTTGTATATCCAGTCATCTGCCTGCTAAAGAGAACTCCTCCTGCAAGGTTATCCAAAGACATGCAGAAAATCTTACAGTTGTCCAGAAACTACAAGATTGGTGACTGGTACTTGTACCAAAACCACTCAGTCATCAGGATTTATGGCTGTGAGCTCTGTCCATACAGACTCCCTAAGTATGTCCCCATGAGGCTGTTTGCTCTAGAATACTATAGGCAGCTGATAAATTCAGATTTGACACATTTCCACAGTGCCAAGAAGAAGGCCAACCTGAAATTCAGGGACCATCTAGGGCCATTCACAATGAACAAAAAGGATGGTTGGTAGGAGGCTGACCAAATGTTAGAGCAACTGAAACTCAAAAAGAGTTTCTGGTGGGTCCCTTATGACCCAGAAGGCTTCATAAGCGCAAGAAGGGTCAAATTCAGGCTGCACCCATATAACCACTCCTCCCTCCCACAAGTACAACCATTTGCAAATCAGGAAGAATGGATGCCTGGGACAATAGTGGAAGAATTGAGTCAAGAAGAACTAATGGAACAGACTGTGAAAGATCTTGAAAAGACTCTTGACTTGGATTCTTGTAAACAGGTTTTCAAGCCAATAACCCAGACAGAGGAGATCATCTCAGCCACACTGCCTATCCAAGAAGCTCCAGCATCAAGTGCCAAAGGAAAGGAGAAGATGGATGAGTACCAGGAAGCCGAAACAGGGCAGCCCTCTACAACAAAGGACCAGCAAACAACACAGGATCCTCCCCTGCAAACTGAACAACTCCAGACCCCTCTAAACACTGAGAGAGGGAAGAAAAGGGACAGGGAAGAGGTCACACCCCCTACAGGGTCAGTGCAGCAACCAGAGGCCAAGAGGCCAAGAACAGACCCCGAAGCCAAAGGAGAAATAAGTGAGGAGCTGGAACGCAGTCAAAACAGGGAAAGGCAAGCAAGCCGACCTATGACCACCAGCACAGTCAATCCTGAACAACAGCACACAGTGGAGGTATCCTCCTCCAGACAGCAGGTACAGAAGCCGCCCACAGTGAAAGAGGGATTCATGGAGATCAAGGCTCAGAATGAGCTACTAAGGGTGCAATTGTATGAGCAGTTCCTCAACACCACCCCAGCCAAAAAGCAGAGATTAATGGCTGCCTTTGACTTAAAGGATGAAAAGATGATTTTCACTCATCTTAAACCAAAGGTCCCACATCCAAAGACTCCAGAGGACTACTACAAAACTAATCTGGAGGTCTTCGCCAAGGACATACACCCCATGGACCAGATAGAGCTGCATAAGCAAACGGGGGAGATGGTGTATGCCACGCTTGCTGACAAGGCAATGTTAGCCCACCAGCTGAAAGAGTCACTAAAGCACACCAACAGACAGCTGGACTTGGAAAGACTGTCCTCCTCTGCCAAAGATAACAGAATAAAAACGTTGGAGGACATCATCGTCGAACAAGGCTACAACCCAAAGGATCTAAAGAGTGCCAAGGCCTTAATGAAGAAGAAGGAGGATGACATAGCTGCATTGAGGAGGCAGGCAAAATTGCCTCCTACAATCCACCCTGACACAGCACAACTAGCCCAAGAAAAACAGGTGGACCAAGCTATGGAATTGCTCCTAGCTATGAACCAGAGGCTGGCAGAGATGGAAGCAGAATTGGAAAAGGCCATGCAGCAAAAACAAAGGGAGACTGCCTCCCAGCCACCTCAGACCTCCACAGAGGTCCAAGCAGCACCTACTACTGCCACATCAGCAGCTGGAACAACAACAGGGACCACAGCACCAGCAGGTTCCAGCTTGAGCATGGAAAAGCTGATGAAAGAGGTCAAGGAGCTGGAGGGCCAGGTCTCAGAGATAAATGTCACCAAGGAGAAACTGGCTAAACTAGAAGCCAGCTATGACAAATCAAAGATGACTGTGGCAGAGAGGGAAAGGGAGGTAAAGGCCTTGAGGAAGACCATTGCGGAGCTAGAGAAAAAGCTCAATTTTGAGGAAGTGATTGCAGAAACAAGTCAGATGATATGGACTACCATCGGGCAAGAGGTCACCAATCAGTGGGAGTTCATTGCGGCCATTTATGAGCAGATAGGGCTCATAGGCAAGGCAAAGAAGGAGCTGTACAGAGAAAGAAATGATCTGGGCAATATGGCAGATATTGCCCCTAAGATGATAGAAATTTTGAATTATAGGAATAGTTCTCAGCTGATCCAAATGGGAATCGATAACAGGACTGAAACTATCTCCATGATAAAGAGGACCACAATAATGAGAGATTTGATTCAGACTCTGGACAGGAGGGTGCATGACATGCAGGCAGAAATAGCCAAGTTCCAGAACAGGTTTACAGCTCTACAGGACAAAGGGCTCCCCAGTTTGGAAGAGGCAGGAAGGCTCCTCTCTTATGAAAAATATATTAAGAGATTGAGTGCTGTTTCAGCCCTGCAGATTGCTGAAGGTCCAGGATCATCTACAGCAGGCCCATTAACAGGAAGAGGCCTTTTTGATAAATTAGATAATCTTTTTTCCATTAAAAATGAGGTGGCACATCTGTTCGACAAGCCTCCAAATTTGTACAAGTACACAGAGGCTGATGAGACCATTGGGGCAATTTTGAAGCACCAGCTTCCCCACCCAGAAACGTGGCAAGAACTGGTGAGGCTAATTTTGAATCAAAGCTAAAGAAGGAAACTATTGCAGCATAATTCCCATTTGAGCTTACAGGTGGCTGAAGTCAGCACAACAGGCATGAAGACGCTGAGCCCACTCAGCACAGGTACACAGCATCAACATCAGCAGGTACAGGCAACAGGAGCAAGAAAGATACAGAAAATCAGAAATGACAGAGTACTCCAGCACCATATTTAATGAAAAAACTGCGCAAGTTAACCCCGTAGTGTCTGAAGATCAACAAGTTATCTTGTCAGGAGTTAATTGCTTTAAAGAAGCTTGTACACTTGTAATAAATTTTCATCTACTCTCTCTGTACCATTGTAAGAGTTTTCCCTCTCAGATGACCTAATTCCTGAGGGATTTTTGTATAGGGAACTTCTATATATTCCCCCTCGCGTTTTGTTTGAGGGGTTGGACGCTGGAAGTAAGAAAAATCTCATTTTCTCTTCTGATACTCTCATGGTGTAAATGTTCAGACTGCTAATACAAATGGTGATGGGATTTCTCCAAATATTGTCTCTCATGATGGCTTGCTGATGTATGGTTTGCGTTTACAGGATTCCTGTGTATCCCGTGGAACAATAAGTTTTCTATTTACCCTCTGTTACATGTATGTTTGTCACTTTCCGTTGTGTTTTCTCACTGTTTTTCATGTGCTCAAAACTAAATGGCTAAGAAGAAGAATAGTTGCAGGATTTAATATCTGAAATACCCTGAGCTCAAGCTTAGTTATTCTTTATGTTTTCTTCAGCAATAGTATTTAAAGACTGATTCTTAAGTGCCACCTTTAATACTACATCACCTCATTTCTTTCACACCAGTCAGCTCAAGTAAAGAATATTTAAATGCTCTTTGCTAAGTTGCTCATTGTTTCACATTCATTCATGACACATTGTTTCACAGTATGCCTATAGGCCCCGCAAACACATCGGCATCTCAGTCAAGATATCAAGGGAACAGCACTCAAAGACCCCATTGCCCAATGGACTATTTTTCCTGAACACAGAGCCTAAGAGATATCAGAAGCATCCTCCCCAACCAAACCTTTAAAACAACCAAAACACATATCCTACCTAGCCTAAAACCTTCACTGCAAGCAGTGACCATACTAAATAGAGAGAGCCCTCTATGACTGCAGCTGGGCTAGAAGCTGCAGCCCAAAGTAGGTTAGTGGTTACCCCGGCCGTATCCTCTTGGGAGTCAAAGAGGACAACCTGGGTGTTAACATAAATGGCGACTCCACTGGGGACAACCCGAGATTTAAAGCCTAAAGCCTGAATACCAGTTAATACAGCCCTAGAACTAGACTTGGTTTCAAACTTTACAGTTATACAGAGCTATAGAAATCTTGACTAATCCTGGTTACACAAAGCATTCATAAATCTCAGTTCAGAAAACTGGCTCCCAAGAAAAACCTAAGGTACACAAGGAATAACCCTGATCCCAACCCTCCTACCATATTCGAAAACCCAAATACAGTCTTCAAGTTTGTTAGAAACCAACAAACATTAGACCAGCACACTGACATCAGTCCACAGGCAGAGCTTCCTGACTCAATCTCAACACCTGTCAAGGTCTTAGTGCGGTCTACCCCTAATTCCCCAAGTTCCCCTTCCACCTCCCAGAGTCCCCCACACGTACCCTCTTCTCCCACCCAAGCTCTTTCCCCCCACACTGTCATAACCTCTACACCTTTTACCCTTGTGACACCTGGTGTTCCTACTACCCCAGTTCTCCCTATTAATCCCCAAAACCCAACAAACATGGCCAGGTATGCACCCCTGCAATTACCTGCAAATCCAGTGGCCCTACCCCAAGACTATCAGGCCAAGATAACTTATTTCGACTCAACTGGACCGTATTCAGCCATCCAGCATGCCAAGAAAATGCAGGACTATTTTGAAAACTATGAAATAGATGATGAAACCATAAGGATGAGGATATTTGTCCAAAGCCTGACAGGAGACGTAAGAACATGGTTCAGATCTTTGCCTGCAAACAGCATCACTACCCCTGAAGAACTTTATCAGTCCTTCACCAACAGATGGGAGAAAAAGAAAGACCCCCTACACATACTAGGTGAGTATGATACAATTAAAAGAGGTGCTCAAGAAACAGTTCTGGAATATTGTGCTAGGTTCAACAATGTCTATAACGCTATACCTCAGAACCTAAGGCCCCCTCCTGATTTGGCACTGTACAAATTCCCAGATGGGTTTGATCCGGATATGGCCTATCAACTTAAAGAAAGGGACCCTAGATCCCTTGAAGAAGCTCAGAGGGTTGCTGTCACAGTGGAAGCAAACCTGATTGCCAAAAGGAATAGGGCCAGAACAGAGAAGAAAGTTGTCCCCAAAGAAGAAACCTCAGCTTTAGACCAAAAGTTAGATGCAATAATAGCTGGCATGAAAAGGTTGGGTGACAGGGTCGAATCTGTGGAAAGAAAATCCACATGGGAGGCACCATCAAACAACCCCAACAGAAATCCCAATTTCAGAAGGAACCTAAACCCTGGGGGCAGCAAAGCCAATATTGACTCAGAAATCAGACCACCATTCCATGAAAATTATGTAGAGGCCTCCACAGCAGAAGATCAAACAGAAGACACCCATATCCACCTGATGGGCCTTGATGATAGGGACCAAACCTTTCTGAGCCAAGAAGACCAGGATGAGGAAGACATCAAACAGTTTCATACTAGTTCAGGGGAATCATTTGATTTCAAGCAAGGCTATGACACTGCTGTTTATGAAGTGCATAAGCAGTATAAGTTAAGAAGCAGGACTGTAAATGTTACACAACCTGACAAAACAAAAGATAAACCACAGCTCAAAAGTGCCATAGTTGCAGAACCAAAAAGCACAACTGATTCACCCATAGGGGGAATAACAGTTGAAGATGTTACTGAACAATCATCAAATCCACAGCCTTCAACAGCTGAACAGTTCAAGCCAAGCAAAGGGTCTCAAGAGGTGATCAACAATTACAAACCTTTAGAGCAAGAACAAAACTCAAAGGAGAAAGACAGCAGACTCACCAAAATACCAACGGAAAAACCCTTTGACTTAGAAAACGAGATAGGCAAACTGAAGATAACTATACCCCTGGCAGAACTCGCCAAAAATAAGGTCTACAAGCAGCAGATACAGAGATCTCTCCAACTCCCCAGTGATAAAACCAAAGACAATGTGGACAATGTCAATGTGTTGGATGATACCCCTGAACTGCTGTTCGGCCCTGAAGTTGATGGAAGACCGGCAGACTCAGGGATCCTGCCTTTCTATGTCAGCCTACATGTGCATGACAAAATACTGCACAATGCAATGTTTGACTCAGGTGCATCTCACAACTTAATGCCAAAATCAGTGATGGAAAGGCTGAATCTTGATATCACAAGACCTTACAAGGACCTCTTTTCATTTGACTCCAGTCAGGTCAAGTGTTTAGGCCTAATAAAAGACCTATGTGTATCCTTGGTCCAATATCCCAACAAAACCATCCTAATGGATGTAGTGGTTGCAGATATTCCAGCCAAATATGGGATGTTATTGTCAAGATCATGGGGTGCTAAACTCCAAGGATCTCTCCAACTGGACATGTCTTATGCAACCATCGCAGTCTTCGGTCAACCCAAGAGACTGTATAGGGAGTCACTAATGAAATACATGGTCAGCAGTAAGGAGAAACCCCAAAACTTTCCCATATATGCAGTCCACTCTGATACAGACTCATACATCCTATTTAATGACAACATGGGCAACACCAAGGATGAACTTGTTCAGACAAATAAAACTGAACAAACTACTGGAAAACAAGACCCTGATATTCAAGCACATTTTGAAACAGACTATACTAATATTCTGGGTCACAAAACAAACACCAGTGAAGACACAAAACCAAAAGGAGAAAATGAAATAGGGACTCCTTCACAAAACAAAACAATTCCACCAAAAGAGAAGGGAGTCAAGCAAACCCAACCAGAGAAGGAATCCATGCCCCAAATCACAAATTCATGCCACATGGATATTACTCAAAACCCCCCAAAAAAGGAGCCTTTATGGTTCCTGGAGTTTGATGGTTCAGTCAATAAATTAGGGGCAGGAGCAGGAGTATGGCTGCATAATAAAGAGGGTAGCCATGCTGAAGGAAGAGCTTACAGACTGAGTTTTAGATGTACTAACAACATGGCTGAATATGAGGCCCTGCTATTAGGCCTCAAGTTGGTACATTCCCTGAAAATTACGAGCATATCAGTCATAGGAGATTCAGACTTAATAATCCAACAGGTCAAGGGTAATTTTGTTGCTAAAGACAACAGACTCAGGTCATACAGAGCTGCTGCCACTCAGTTGCTTAGTTCCCTTGATGATTTCCAGATCACCAAAATTCCTAGGGCCCAGAACCTGCATGCCCACAGCTTAGCCATGTTTGCAAGTACTTGCAAACTGCCTTTTGACCCTCATCAACGTTTCACAGCTGAGGTGAAACACAGACCCTCAGTCCCAAATAACACAACAGACTGGCAGGTATTTGACAATGACTCCCAAATCAAAAATTTCCTGAATCTACAGGAAGAATTTTCAGGCATCAATATAGATACTGAACCAGCAAGCCAATCACAAATACCAAACTTAAACAACAGCCAAGTACTGTCACCAAAAACAGTCCATCAATTGCTGAATCCTACAATCTTCAACCAAGATGACATCCAGGAAATCCAACAGGTTGACTGTGAAGAAACACACGAGGATGATACTGAATTGTTAGAGCTAAAGAGCAACTTTCTGCCCATAGGCCTGGCCCCATTGGAAGATATTTTTGATTCCAATGACGTCCCTCGTAAACCAAAATTTGAACCCCTGAATACTACAATTGAAGAACACAACATAGGGACAGTTCAACAACCCAAAATAATAAAACTGTCAGCTGCATTGCCTCCTGACCAGAAGCCCAAATACGTTGACTTGTTTAAAGAGTTTCAGGATGTATTTGCATGGAGTTATGAGGACCTTAAGTCCTATGACACTTCAGTTATACAACATACGATCCCCCTCAAGCCAAACCAAAAGCCCTTTAAACAAAAGTTGAGAAGAATAAACCCCATGCTCCTCCCAGCAATGGAGCAAGAAGTCCAAAAGATGTATGAAGCAGGTATAATAGCACCAATCAGGTTTTCTGATTGGATTTCAAACCTAGTCCCTACAAGAAAGAAAACAGGTGAAATTAGGCTCTGTGTGGACCTAAGAAACCTTAATCAAGTGTCATTGAAGGATAACTACCCCCTACCCAAAATGGACCACATATTGCAAAGAGTGGTAGGTTCTTCAAGGATTTCTTTGTTAGATGGCTTTTCAGGTTTCAACCAGATTCTAGTTCATCCTGATGATCAGGACAAAACAGCATTCACAACCCCATGGGGAACCTTCAAATATGTTAAAATGCCTTTTGGCTTAAAGAATGCAGGGGCTACATTCCAAAGAGCAATGGATATTGCCTTTGCCAAAGAAATTCATGACTTCTTAGTCATATATTTGGACGACCTCACACCATTTTCAAAATCGGATCAAGAACATCTAGATCATCTTAGACAAATCTTCCAGAAGTGCAGAAAATATGGAATATCACTGAATCCCAAAAAATCCATTTTTGGTCTGGAGGAAGGTAAACTGCTAGGACACATTATCTCCAAAGATGGCATTAGAATTGATCCAGAGAGAATCCAGGCCATTCAAAATATGTCCCATCCCAGAAACATAAAGGAACTGCAAGCCTTTTTAGGAAAAATCAATTTTTTAAGAAGATTTATCCCAAATTTGGCTGAGTTGAGTAGACTGCTTAACAATATGCTCAAAAAGGATTCTAAAGTTAAATGGACAGTGGATGCCAAACAAGCCTTTGAAAGCATCAAGCTTGCTCTCACTCAAACCCCTGTCCTAACCAGCCCTAAATTTGACAGAGACTTCATCATTTTCTCCTTTGCTTCCGAGCATACAATCGCTGCAGTTTTGCTTCAGAAAGATGACCTAGGGAATGAAAAACCTATAGCTTTCTTTAGCAAAGCCCTAAGAGATGCTCCCCTCAAATACCAAATTATGGAAAAACAAGCCTATGCCCTGGTCAAAGCTATCAAGGAGTTTAGGATTTATATCCTTTATTCTCATGTGATCGCATATGTGCCAAGCCCAATTGTCAAAGACATCCTTACACAGGAAAATTTAGAGGGCAGAAGAGGCAAATGGATAGCAAGTATTTTAGAATTTGACATAGAAATAAAGCCCACCAAACTCATAAAAGGGCAGGGCTTAGCAAAACTAATGACTGAAACAAACTTCCAAGCCCTTGACATAAACCAACTAGACAGTGAACAGGAGCTGGCGACTCCAAAGATCAATGTAGCCTTTGAGCAATCCCCTTGGTATTCTGATATCTGTTATGTATTGCAAAACCTGTGTGCTCCCCCAGGATTGTCTAGGACCAAGAGTAGGTTTGTGAAAATGAAAGCCTCTAAATTCTGTGTCATGGAAGAAAACTTGTTTTGGAGGAATCATGAGGGAATCTTGTTAAATTGCCTGACTGAAAATGAAGCCAACAAGATCATGGAAGAATTTCATGCAGGAGAATGTGGTGGTCACCTTTACTGGAAATCCACTGTAAACAAAATACTGAGGGCTGGATATTACTGGCCCACTATCTTTGCTGATGGCAAGAAATTCACCACTGCATGTCACAAATGCTAGGTGTTTGAAGGAAAAAGACAGCTGCTGCCTTTACCCCTGAGGCCCATAGCAACAGAGAAACCATTTCAGCAGTGGGGTCTGGACTTCATCGGTGAAATCAATCCCTCCTCTTCAGGGCAGCACAGGTGGATTCTTACAGCAACAGATTACTTTACAAAGTGGATTGAGGCAATCCCCTGCAGGCAAGCTAATGACTCCACCATAGTCCAATTTTTGGAGTCAAACATTCTGGCTAGATTTGGATGCCCTGACAAGATAATAACAGATAATGCTGCTGCATTCAGATCAAAGAAAATAGTGAATTTCTGCCATAAATTTCATATTACATTGGGTCACTCCACAGCATATTATCCCCAGGGCAATGGGCTGGCAGAATCCTCGAACAAAAGCCTGGTGAACATGATCAAAAAATTATTAGAGGAGAACAA
>APFE030223438.1:0-25657 GCA_000404065.3 Pinus taeda | reverse complement strand
CCGTATCATGCCCAGGCAGCAGACGAAAACATGGTACAACCACAACGGGACACCCAGTTCGAGAGCAGTCTTTGGAAGAAACAGTTACCGTCGGTTAAGACTCATGAAATTGAAGGAATTATCAACACACAGGTAGCTAAACGGACGCGTAGGAAAGAGTATCTGCGCTATCTTGTCAAGTGGAAGGACCGTCCCCTAGAGGACAGTTCCTGGCTCGACGAAGCACAGATTCAAAGGGCAGGTTATTCGGTGGAGGAGCTCATGGAACGGAGCCATGAGAACTCTCTTTTACCCCGGCAGCCTGATGCAGGAGCATCTGGACGACAGGGTGAAGACTGAAACGGGACACACGAAGTTTCAGAAAAAGACTGGGAAGACTAAGAAAATCGACAAGGGACAGCAAGACTGTCAGTTTCTTTTTAATTTTATTTTATTTCTTTTGTCAGAGTCAACTACAGTTATTTAGAATCTCTGCTAGTTAATTTTAATTAGTTTATTTTTATAGCTGTCAGTGAAAATTGTAATAAGTAGAATTAGTTTATTTCAAATAATGTACACAATCACCTTTGTGGGACCAGTGAAAGAGTAGTTAGAAGTCAGGTTCATAACTGACAAACAAGAAACTGAATGAACTCAGTTACCTAACTGTTTGTAAACGGGTGAGGGGACAGTTACCAACCGAATCCTCTCGGTGGCACAAAAGACCAAATCAAATGCATTACAGGGGTTCAGTTCAGCAGCGAAGAAATCAAAAAGGGAAACATTGTTATTATTATACAGAAAGAACTTCATTCCTCTTATTATATTTTCCTCATCTAGAAATTATTGTGCACGACAGAGTGAACTTATATTCTGAGCAAATCTTTATTTCTGAGAATTCAAACTTTTATGTACATTACTGTAATCAAAATAGCAGTATCGAAAGATTTTAATCCATAGTCAATATATGTAAACAATTGCACAGGTAAGTGAACATGCAGGTGAACAATCATAAGGAGTAGTTTCCAGTTACCGCACATAGAGCAACCGCAAACAAGTAACAGAGACAGCTAACCAAATATGGAGTGAGACGCAGGCAAAACTACAACAAGTAACCAGATAAAGGAGCGAACGAACAAGTCCGGGTAAGGCACCGAACCCAAAATAATTGAAATCGAATTCGAAGATATACAAGTGCATATATATTATAAATGTCAGTCTGTGCCAAAATAAATTAGTTACAGTCAACCATATGACGAGGGTCGAACCCTCTGCGCTTTAAACAAGCATGACCACAGAGAAATACACCGAGACCCATATACATTTAACAGACAAGTAACAGACCCTACAGAAGCCGTAGCCTACAGCAGACTAATGCAAATGGACAGTGCCGTGTAAGGCCAAAGACCACAGTAACTCTTTTTCTAAAAGACCGATATCATATATAGCTACAGGCAGACGAAATACCAAGACAAACGACAAACAGAAAAGACGCAGAGCTACCCGGGAACGTGAGGCCACCGACTATTGCAGACGCCCACAGTGCCGCCACCTGCAACAGTCAACAAAACAAATCGCAGAGTTAGGGTTTGGGAAAGAAACAAAAACCCCCGAAACTTATTAAGTGCCAAGCTTTAACAGAAGAAAGAAATGAAACAAATGCATGAGTAGGGGTTACGAGGAAGAAGATTGTATACCTGAAAGTGAGCGGACGCCATGACGCCGAGAACCCACCTGACCACAGAGGAGCCAGATAGGTTAGCAGAGACCCAATAAGCAAAAACGAAGTTATAGCAGGGAAAGTCAACTTACCAGTTGGAGGAGTTGAATGCCGATGCCGAGAGCAACAGGTCCTTGAGCGCACGTTGTTCTGGAGCAGAGCAAGGTCGTCCAGGCGGGTAATAACCAGAGAAACACCATATGTTCACCAACAGACCAGCAAACTTAGCTAAGGAGCAAGTTAACAGAGAGACCGGAGAGAAAACCATCGACAGAGACGCAGAACAGAGCTAAACTTACCAGAGCAACCGAGAAACAGAGGTACCGACGGAACCACGGTGGAAAACCACATCCTCAGACAATAAAATCACCAAACGCGACCACACACAGATAAATTCCTCCAAATACAGAGCCGAACCAAAAACCAGTTGCAGAGCGTCGAGTTCATAACACCAAATGACCAGAAGCGCGAAAGACGTCGACCATAAACAGGAACGGAGGATTAGGGTTAACCCTTAATCGAGGCGGACAGGTGTAGGCCGGAGGAGAAGTAAGGTACTGAGGGGTAGGTCAGCCAAGTACAGGAACCATAAATGGCAGTACAAACCAAAGCCGATTAAAAATCACCAAAAATCAATTCACCAAATCCGAAAGGTACCGGGTTGAGCGAGTCGAGGCAGGGCCACGTGGACGGGCCACATCACTAAGTTAAATCAAGACTTATAGGTGAAATGAATTTACAGGTGAAAGTAAAAGGATATTTACAGGTGAAAATAAAGGGGGGAAATAAAAATTACTTTACCAACCATAGAAAAATAGGACATGGGTTTCAAAATCCATGGGAAAGCAAAATAGGACATGGTTTTTAAAATCCATGGGAAGAGAAACAAGGCATGGATTAAAAAACAATACATGGATTTCAAAGCAATATGGTTTATTAAATCATTCAAATAAATATTTTGAAATTTTAATTATGAAATTAGTTTACAAGTTTAATCTCCCCCGCATATTTTGTGACAATAATGAAGTATTCAAAATATGATGAAAGGAAAAAAATGATAGAAATAGAACTCAAAGGGACAGCTAGTTGATACAGGTGGTAGAGTTAATCAGATTTGAGAGGGGAGCTAGTAGGTTTTGTGAAGGCAACTTCAACCTTTCTAGATTCCAAGGCAGAGGATCAACATTGATGAACTAATTTTCAGATTTGAAAGCTGAATAGTTTCCACCAGTTCTAAATTTCCTCCAATTTTTCAGTGATTGATTTTATTTTTAGTTTATTACTCAGATTTTTTTCTAAAAATTGTTAGACATTATTTTGTAATTAGTTCCTTTTTGGAATCTGATATTAGTTTAGTAGAAAGTCTATAAATATATTGTAATAAAGTTGAACAATGGTTGGAACTTGTATGAAGAAAGCAGACATTTTGATGTAAGTTTTGCATGTACTGAAGTGATAAAATTCATTAATACAGAAAGTTTGTTCCAGGAATCCTGTGTCAGGAAATTAGTGATGGCTTCTCTCATGTGAAATTGTTATTTTCTCAACTTTCCATATGTTTTTCTCTCTTTGTTTAGAGAATATTAAGGGCTAAATTTTTTTAAATACACTATACTCTAGCTTATAAACAATATTTATGTTTACACTCTGATATTAAGTATAGAATTAATCCTAGCATGCTTTATATTTAATTGAATCTAAATATTTCATCCCATTCACTCCACAAGTGCTCTAAAGATCCAAAAGATTGCCTACCTTTCCCTACTACATATGTTCTGTCATTTTTGTATTTGATCACCCCGAGACTCATGACTCCATGCCAATAGAATTTCCCTGCAATTTTCATCCAAATCTTCGAAAAAACCAAACTCGGAACTCAATAACTAGCCTAATATATTAAAATAACAAATCTAAATCAAAAAGAGAGATCCCTCTTTGAAGTTGGAAGGGCTAGATCCCAGCGTTGCAAGTGGCCTTATAGTTACCTCTGGGTTTCTCTCCACGGCCTTGGGAAATTACAAATGGATAATATTATGGCAACCATACTGGGGAATAAAGGTTTCATCTTCCATAGGAAAAACTATCAAGTTTCGGATTTGACTATTGATGGTGGAAAAAAAAATTAGACACATATGAAGGCTGAAACATTCACCTAACGACTCCAAACATTTTCAAGATTATCTAAAGACTCCACTAGCAACAAGATCCATAATTCAAGATGAGTTCTCAATCTATAAGGTATGATCCTATGCATCGCATTCGTATTCCAGGCTTTCCAAATTGCATGACTGGTGTAATTTCACATGCTTATTTACCTATATTCAAAGATAAAAAAGGAAATGATGTTGCTTTGCATCTGATTAGGTTTCATATGCACATTCATAAGTTTAAAGTTAAATTCCATTAAGATTGTCTTATGAATATGTTCATGGTGTCCTTGGAGGGAAATTTCCAATCATGGTATGAAATCTTGCCAGGTAATTGTTTATATTCTCTTAGTTATTTTCATGCAGTACTTTATGAGAGATATAAAGAACATCATCCGTCTTTGTTGCCTGTCAAAGATTGTTGCATACATGTTGAAAATTTTATTGAGGATTTGGAAAAAATTTATGAAGATCATCAATTTATGAATGATGAGATTATAGAGGCTATTCATGAGATACCTTTCATCCATGAATAAGATGAAGAAGCTAGCCGCTATAACACTCAAGAAAATTCTCAGTAAGAAGTTATTTCTCCCATTATTAAAAATGAAACAAATATGCATTTCACTGTCCTGCTTTCACATGAACTTGTTGATGACATTTCACAGCCTTTATACATTTTAGAAGAACAAGAGAACAAGTAGCCAAGTTGTAATGAAGAAACAGAGATTACAAATGATAGTTTGATGCAATCTTCTCAGATTTTCATAAATGAAAATGATCATTCTAATTGCCTTGCATTCCATTCATTTCGTGAGTTTTTAATTCAGGAAAATTTTTCTGAAAATCATAATTTTGAGTTTTCTAGCATAGAAACTCAGGAAAGCCATGACCCATCCATTGTTTTTAGCAATAATATGCAGTGAGTTTGTTCCTCTAATCTTAATGCCTAAATTTCTCAAGAGCATATTTATGAAACTACATGCACAAAGATTCTCAGCAACGAAATTATTCAGAATAATTAAGAAGTAGAGAATATTGTTCTAAACCCCGTGGGTGTAGACCCTTTTGTTATTCACGATGTCACTGCCTCAATTGAAAATTTGCCTCCATGTTCAGATAATGAAGAGTTTGTTGAAGAAGAATGGGTTGTCCTAAAACCTATGGATGTTATTTGGATGAATTGGTTGTTTCAAATGAAGATGAAAAGAATGATGAAAAAATTACTCCCTTTTCTATAGAAAGTGATCCTTTTGCAGATCATCAAAATGCAACACTTCATGTTTTTCAAGATCCTCTAGCCAACCTGTTGTAGTCATCAAGGAAAATGGTTGTTCTTATGTTTGTGGATTATGGTCAACAACTTCCGTAGCAGTTTGGGTTTCTAGTCTCATATCTTTTTTTCCTCCTCATGAGAAGTATGAGAAGAACTTGGTCAAGTAGCCATTTGATTGATTGGCTACATTGGAGAGAAGAGATCACCTTGTGTACATACTTTCAGTAGGTGTGGACAGCCATCATCAAAGTTTGAATTCTGAGGAGAAGGCCCTAAGACTTTGGTGATGTGTTGTCAAATTTGTGATTTTTTTTAATGTTTGAAGCAAAGCTTTAGTTTGTAGTGTACAATTCAAAATCCAGTTTGAAGAATGGATTTGGTTCAGTATGAGGATTGCAATAGATTATCACTGGGTTTCAGTTGCAGTGTTTCAAGGCAGAGCATGTTGCAGGTTTGGGATCATCCCAATGGATAACACTATTGATCTACTGTATTCTTGACACCTCACAGGGAGGATGTCATCCCCATTGGAGCCAAGCAGAGTTTTTAGTTTGCAGTGTATAGTATAAATTCCAATTTGAAGAATGAATTTGGTTCAATATGAGGATTGGAGCAGATTACCAGTGGGTTTCAGTTGCAGTGTTTAAGGGCATAGCATGTTGCAGGTTTGGGATTAGCCCAATGGATAAGGCTGTCGATATACGGTGTTATTAACACCTCATAAGGTGATGTCATCCCCATTGGAGCCAATGTTAGAATCCTATAAATTATAGTGATCAATTGATGATTATCTAGTTATTTATTTTGGGAATCTGTTGATAAAATTTAGCCTACAAATACAACAGGTCATATAGTCTAAATTTTCTTTGTACAGAGGTCCCTAGAAGGTCATCATTGAGATGTCACCAGTCAAGTGTCAAACTCCACCCTTTCCATTTCTGAAATATGAAATGTTCCTAAAGTTATTTTCAGTAGTTTTGATTTTAAATGAGTTTTAATTTTACAAAATATATATATATTTTGTAAATTATTTATTTGAAATTATTAAACTTAAATCTAAAATAACCTTAGAAAACCCAAAATATAAATTATGAAGCATATTTTCCTTCATACATCACCCAACAATAAATTTTAAATTAAAAAATCGAAAAGTCAAACAAATAGTTGTGACCCCACCCCACACTTAATGCATTAATTCTCCTTAATAAAAATTCCTCTTCTTCCACTTTTAACCTCTCTGCCGACCCCTGAAAAGTTGTTTTATTTTACCGCTCTTAACCATTTTGGACCCCCTCCCTAAACTACTTACTACCTACCCACGCACCCCTCCCGAAATACCATTATCCCTATTCATTTAAAATGTGGCGGAAATACATTTAAATTTGGGCTAAAAAGTATATAAAGGAAATATTTCATACATGTATGAAATGATTTTTACGGATGGGAGGCTAAGAAAAAATGAGAATCATCTAAATGAGTTTTACTAATAAGAGGATAAGTTAAAACAAGATTTATAAGTGAAATGAATTTACAAGTGCAAGTGAAATGAATTTATAGATGAAAGTAAAAGGAGATTTATAGGTGTGAATTGAGCTTAGAGGTGAAAGTAAAAATTACTTTACCAACCATAGCAAAATAGGACATGGGTTTCAAAGTCCGTGGGAAAGCAAAACAGGACATGGTTTTTGAAATCCATGGGAAGAGAAAACAAAGTATGGATTTAAAAACAACACATGGGTTTCAAAACAAGATGGTTTATTAAATCATTCAAATAAATATGTTGAAATTTTCATTATGAAATTCATTTACAGGTTTAATAAAAATATTTGGAAATATTATTCAAAATATTTTTTTCCCCAAATATTTTGTGACAATAATGAAGTATTCAAGATGATGAAAAAAAAAAACAACATAAATAAAACTCAAAGGGAGAACTAGTTGGTAGAAGTGGAACAGTTAATCAAATTTGAGAGGGAAGATAACAGGTTTTGTGAAGACAACTGCAATCTTTCCAAATTCTAAGACAGAGGGTCAGCATTAATGAACAAATTTTCAGATTTGAAGGTTGAATATTTTCGAGCATTTCTAGATTTCCTGAAATTTTCCAGTGATTGATTTTATTTTTATTTTATTATTTAGTTTTTTTCTATAAATTGTTAGATATTATTTTGTAATCAGTTCCTTTTTGGAATCTGATATTAGTTTAGTAGAAAGTCTATAAATATATTGTAATAAAGTTGAACAAGGGTTGGAACTTGTATGAAGAAAGTATACATTTTGATGGAAGTTGTGCATGTACTGAAGTGATCAATTTCATTAATACAGAAAGTTTATTCCAGGATTCCTGTGTCAGAAAATTGGTGGTGTCTCCTCTCATGTGAAATTTTTATTTTCTTAGTTTTCCATATTTTTTTTGTCACTATTGTTTAGAGAAGATTAAGGGTTGAATTTTTTTAAATGCACTCTGCTCTAGCTTATATACAATATTTATGTTTTCATTTTGATATTAAGTATAAGATTCATCCTAGCATGCTCTATATTTAATTGAATCTAAATGTTTTATCCCATTCACTCCACAAATGCTCTAAAGATCTAAAAGCTTTCTTACCTTCCCATGTTACATATGTTCTATCATTTTTGTATTTGATCACCCCAAGACATGTGACTCCATGCCCAATGGAATTTCCCTATAGTTTTCAACCAAATCTTTGAAAAACCCAAACTCGAAACTTAATAACTAGCCTAATATCTTAAAACAACAAATCTAAATCAGAAAGAGAGATCCCTCTCTAAAGCTAGAAGGGATGGATCCTAGATTTGCAAGTGGTTTTATGGTTAGTTACCTCTGGGTTTCTCTCCACAACCTTGGGAAATTACGGAATGATAACACCTCAATCAATTTTTCTCTTCTTGTTTCTTGCAATTGTGTTCTTAACTCGATAATTTCTTATTTAAGCCCATTTTCGTATTCTTCAAATACTTGAAGTAACTTCTCATTTTGTTTATTTGAACTTTCAAGATCGTATTTCAAAGAGATGATCTCAGCTTCAAGTCCTTCACAATATTTTTCTTTTCGTTAAGTTGTTCAGTCACTACACAAGTGTTTATTGATTCATCATGGTCCCTATTTTGATATTCCTACAACTTAACCTTAAGATTGTCAATCATTTTCAAAGCATAAATAAGTTTGTTTTTAAGTTTAAATACTTCCTCTAACCTCTCTTCTTCTAAATATGTAACTCCATATGATATGGTGAAGATTGTTTCATGATCACACTCATCTTCCAACAGAATACAAATTTCTTCTTCAGATTTTTGAATATTTCAAAAGAAAGATTACTTTTCGGTTTACCTGAAGAACAAAATTATTTCTTTACTATTTTTCCCTCTCCTTCATGGATGGCCCACATATTATTCCATACCTCCTTTGTGGTTTCATAGTGCATAATTTTCTTAATTTTTGAATTTGGTAAGCTATAAAAGATTTCATTTAATGTGTGATCATTCTTCTGCAATTCTTGATTTGATGGAGGAGTTTTAGTATAATCATTACAAACTAAATGTTAACCATAAAATCTGAGAGATATCATCCTAGACTTCATTTTTTCTTTCTGGCCTTGATAATTTGCATTATTGAGTGTAAAAATACCTAGCTTGACTTATTTTGCTATAGATTGTCCTTGATTGATAATTGTAGATACCGCCACTACATGTGATACATTGTTAACATTGTCATTATTTCCATGGATTGACTTATTCCTTTGAGTTGTCTTCCTTTTGTGCTTCTTTCCCATGGTCCCCGATCTACTCTTAAGCAGTTAAGCTTTACTGGAGAGAACCTGCTCTGATACCGATTGTTATAAATACTAAGCGTGTGGGGGGGAGTGAATCAATATTTCATGTAAGAACAATTTTACTTAGTTTATGCTTTGATTTCCAAAGTTATCTAAACCATATTTTCACTAGTAGCAGATTATGCAATAGATCCAGGCATATTCAGTAAATCATGAGTAACAATAAACGTAAGAGTGTGTAGAACATAAGAATGAAACACATCATCAATACATCAACACATAGGGACAATGGTTTTTTAGGTGGAAAACGCAACTAAGAAAAACCATCATTGTTGTTGTCTTTGTCTTCTTATTATTCTAAGGAAAAATATTCTTACATATTGCACTGGCATAAACTCTTACCAATATGCAGAGACTCCTACCTACTGGAGGCTAACACCTCCTCTTTTTTCTCCAACCACCACTGGAAGGAAGTTACTACTCCCTCATCAAACTTATCATCCACCATCAGAAGGGAGATACTACTCCCTAACTGAAGGCTCCAACCCTCAATACCTTTGTGGACCACATTTCAAAATACTTTGCACTGGATCCAGCTGACTCAACCACAAATCTTGCAGGCCATGTTTCATCCAATTTTCAAATTGGACCCACAAACAATAATATGCTCCATCTAAATAACTAAATACCAAATCCTCTCTACAATAAATCACTGATTAACCAACAAATATGCTCAATAAATCATCAAGCTTGATCTTTTTGCAATATACCTATGATCATCAAATTCTAGTCCATCAAATGCCAAAGGCCAAGTCATACATTCTACTCAGATAAAATCTCATCTGTCATCAACATATTCATCAAGACATCCTTTACAATCAGTAGCAAAACAATTATCAATAATGCCAAATCCTCTCCACAACAAATACAACCTCTAAAAAAAAATATCCCTCATCACTTAGCCATTAACTCAACACATCCATACATCTCAAAAGAACATGTGACAATTCTACAACAAGTATTTGTAGAAAATACTCAATATAACATCAAACCCTAGTTGTACCAGGATGTTAAGTACTGGTAATATCTAACTTATCAGCTAAGACAAAGAATACTCCCATCATACTTAATAACATATGCATACCCCAACAATAGGCTCACTACAGCATAACTTTGTTCAAATAAAATTGATCACTAGATCTTCACACCCCCAACTCACAAAAATTTCAAACACCCTTTCTGCTACAATTACAATCTCTGAATAACAAGATCCCTCATGAAACTATCACCATATTGTTTACAAACTGAATTCAAGACGGTTAAAGCTCCTTAGCATACAATATATCTATCAACTAGTTTCACCATAAACATCTAATCACATAAATCTTTATCACTAATCAAAGATGCAATGCATTAAACCAATGACTTGAATCCCAAATTCTATTCATAATCTATAATGATACATGAAAAAGCTTCTTAAAACAATCAATGGCATTTTACCAATTATCCTAGAGATAGACTCATAAGTTTTTCAACCAGGACAAATAATAACATGTTTAACACATCACCATCTAGAAAAATCCTAAAACAATACTAAGCTTAGTCTTTTCCTTCGACCCTACATACAACTTCTAAAATGACAAGCAACAACCTCAATATAAATATGTGCACTATGTGAATCTTTGCATATCATACAGACCCTTGCAATAGAACAATACTAGCATTTTCTGATGATACAGTAATGAAATAGTTTATCAAGTAAATAAGGGCAGATGTGGGTTGATGCAACAAGGTTAAGATCTCTACAAACACATTTCTGCAAAAACATTAAGGACAAATATTCTAAAAACTAATCACTCAAAGAATATAAGAATGCACATATGTATATCCCTACAGTGAAAGAAACTGATCTATACACATATTCCCATTTGATCCAAGTCATATAGGTCTCTGGCCTGCATATTTATGGAAATATTTAGTCACTATTTAGTAAGCCCGTATGCATCTATTAAACAAGAACTTTTTCCGTTACTATGCATGTTTCTATAATACTATGTCTCAAAACTTGGTGTATTCACTTAAAAGTAAGCAATATAAACCATATACATTCTAATCCACAAAGGAATGCATCCTTAAACTCAAAAATATAAATGTTAGTGCCTTCATTCATAGAAGAACATAGGTATGTATACACCCTGCAAAAGAACCTTCAGTAGACACAAACACATAATCTATGCTTCCATCCTTACTTGAAGTCTTGACTTGGCATCTTCAACTGGAAGATCCACGCACTGGTGCAGCCCTGTTTCAGAACAAAGCACGAAATCACTCATCAAATGCACACATAGCTAATCTGATTCATTTCCTTTGTATAGCCACTTTGTCTTGCCAATACCACAAGAAAATCCATGGGATTTGTTGATGGTAATATTTGACGAGATCAAATAGACATTAATCGACATTCCACATAAGAATACCTTGGGAAATTCCATGGTTTAGCCCTAAGGTATTTTTTTTCCTACACTTATAGGCAGTAACATGCCTTAGCCCTTCGAGAAGTGTGCTATAACTTACCTCTTACATTGGAGACCTGCGTTATAATGTTCCTTGAGCTCAAGTCACCTATGTTACCCTTTTTTCTAGCCCTAAACCTAGTCAATCCTCAATCAAGTTGCTTCCAACTTATGACATGTCTTCTTCAACACCTGTAGGACATGTTCAAGCCTTGAAAAGTCTATGTGACACCTCAGCAAGCTTTGTACACATCAGTAAACCTTCCTCTATCAATCATTTGTGTTACATCAATTTTCTTCACTTTTAAGCATCTAGAAACCTTGTCCATCCTCCTACAATTCTTCTAGACCCTATGCAATCTTTTGCAACTCCTATGTAATCATCAAAACTTCTCCAACTCCTCTCCAATCATTAAGAGACATTATTGAGCCATGACCTAGCTAGGCACATCAATTCTTCACACTTACTAACAATGTCATAGTGTGACAGGATCATGATGACATAATGTGACAAGAGTGTCATAATGTGACAAGATCATGATCCAAGTTGACATCGAGGCCAACACTCTAGCCATAATGCCAACAACCAGTCCCACAACATTTGCAGACCACCACCTACTGGATGCCCCAACACCCAATTCTTTACAGCCATCACTCCTGAGTTTTCAAGCCTCTACCTAAAGGATGTCGCTACACCCTGAATTCACAAGCCACCGCTTGCCCACTAAAAGCCCCAACCTTCAAGCTCACCTCATGGGCCTCGTTTTGCAATATTTCATATTGGACCATATCCTCAATTCAAAAAAATTGTGAACCTCCTTTCATCTTATTTCAAACTGGACTCACAATGTCCTCTATGCTCATACAGTTGAATACAAACTCACTGCAAAAATTTCCTTTCTCCCACACAATCAATCTCTGCAATACAAACTCAATCAACACCTCAAAATATATTTGCATACAAAACTCAAATCCAAAATCTCCACAGCAACAACTAAAACAATACTTTGATGTCCATGACAGCAGCAACGTAATATTAGCGTCGACAATCAAACTCTGATGAACTACTCTTCTCAATCACTCTCGACATGCCTGCAATGCTGCTTCAAATTTGATCTCTGATTTGCACTCTATCTACATTACTATAGCTCACACTCTCACATTGTCTAAGCCCTTCTATTGCACACTGGAATTTCATCAATGATGAAAGATGCAATCAATACAAAGCACCAATCCTCATTATCTTTGACTTGATCACCTTCTAGAATGTGGACCAACTCAAGTCGACTCTAAACCACCAAAACATTGGGAAAAACCTCGAAATATGCTCATGGTAAATTATGTGCACACACAAATCGCTAGGATTGAACTAGCTCCCAGTGATGATCTCGCGAGGATAGTGTGGGCTCCCAAGAAGGTTGCATAAATCCTCGCTTTGTGCTATTTATCATCCCAGCGAAGTTTCTCTAACTTGGGGAAAATCAAATTTTCTTTACCCGTAACTTTTGCCACTATGATACCACTTCCTCAAGCACCTCCTAGACTTGTACAACCTCTGCAACACTTCATCAAACCTCCGCAAGCATTAAAACATCAACACAAGCCCATCCAAGCTTGTTGACATCAATGTTAACTTCAAATGGTTCACTGTCTCCTATAAATTGACATCAAATGCCAACCTCATGCTACCGCCAATCTCACCAAGAAATAGATATTGGGTGGACACAAAATGGATGAGGTAATTATTTCACTAGAGATTACAATATAACCAAGTTGGCATGTCCACTATTATGCTTGTCATATCATTAATATTTCATATGAAATCTCCATACATTAATATTTCATATGGAATCTCCATACACATAGGTATGATCAAATTTCCATCATTAACCAATTATTCCAAAAATATAGTGAACACTCCACATTATAATGGAAATTTTTTTATATTCCCTATAACTTGCTCAAATGAAATTGGTGGAATTTTTAATATATTTATGATGATTTAAATTTTTCTAAAAAATAATTTTCATATACTTTTAAAATTTCTCATATTTAAAATTTAGAAACTAAACTAATATATATCTGTACAAATAAATAATTATTTATATTTTTAATCCAATATCTAAATTATATTAAACAAATTACTAAAATTATATTAAACTCTTAATATTATAAATAATCATCACCAATAAATTTAATTATTATGATTAAAATACCTAAAATAATAAATTCAACTATTATGATTAAAATACCTAAAATAAATATCAACTTAAGTTTTAATGTCAGAGTGAATGGGTGAATATCAACTAGTTTTTGGTTTAAATGGGTGAATATCAACCTGCCAAATTTTTGGTTTAAATGGGTGAATATCAACTGAGCAGATTTTAGGAAAGGGAATTAAAATAAAATGGAGATAGATAAGTAAAATATATTTAATTATTTACAGTCATGATATCTGTTAAGTTTTCAATTTAATGTCTCCGATTTTGAAAGATTAAACATAAATTTAATTATTTTATGTTTCCGATTTTAGATGATTAAACGTCTTAACATTTCAATTTTAAAAGGTAAAATCACTTACTATATAATATACTCTAAAGGTTTGCTTAAAACACACATCATAAAACACATAACTTACTCTTTTTTTATATATTTATATATTATATATTTATTATATATATATATATATTATATTATATATATGTGGTGGTGTAGTAATAAGAACTTGGATCTGAGAACAGAATTCTCGAGGGATTGGGAGGATGGATCACTCGCGCAAAGGCCTGGGCTAGGGTAACCGCCTGCATTTTCTCTGCTGCTCGTAGAGGCTAGGGTTAGTAACATTTTTCCGCCGCTGCAGGCTCGTTCCTGAATCCCTGCTGCAGATTTCCTTCTGCCATTTGCTTCTGTCTTTCTCAGTACCGACATGGTGTCAGATATGGACGACCTGGAGCTGGAATCGGTGGACTATTTGGCGGATCCATTGCCGGACAAAATTATTTTTGGGAATCCCTGTTTTGAACATCGTTCTAAATCGGTGCCCTCCTCCTCGTCAACGATTCCTGGGCTCCCACCCAACCACTCATCCGTTGCGCCCTTTGTTCATCAGTCATCTATTGCATATGCAGGTGTTTTCCCGGCTGGATCATCGCCCTCCGTAGACCTTTCATTCCCGCCTGTTTCTCTACAGTTTTTGGATTCGGATACTCTTCTCTCATCCTCGATTGATCCACAGGCTCCGCCCCCTTCATCAGCGCCTCCCCCTACGCCGATCTCTATCTCTGATGCTCATCCTCCCGCCTCAGGTTTACGCTCCTCATTGTGTAATGATCCCCCTGTGGTTTCTTCTCGACCTGCTCATCACCCAGCTAGGGATGGCATCTCCAACCCTCTGGTAGACCATCCGTCGATCCCCCGATCCGGCAAAAAGAAGGTGCACTGTGTGCGTTCTACGTCTCGGGATATTTCCATAACATTTGACGAATCGAAGCCGCTTGGAGAGTACGTGGATATCGCAAACACTGTGTTGGTAGGACACGTCCGGGGCAGATCCTTCACAAGGCAGAGACTCACTCTTTGGGTTAAGGAGATCTGGGGCGAAGAGTTTTGCGACCTGCCAGAGGTTCATGTCCTCCCTAGGGGCTGGTTCTCTCTAAAGTTCTCCAAGGAAAGTCAGACAGATATGGTTCTGGGGCGTTATTGGCATATCGAAAGGGCTCCGGTTCTCCTCAAGCGATGGAGTCCTCTTTTTGAACCTGAGCGGGAATAGCTTGGTGTTGGACCGATCTGGGTTCGTCTCCCTGGTCTTCCTCTACCATTTTGGGACAAAGAAGTATTCATTTGGATTGGCAATGCTCTCGGGACCTTCTTGGATTTCGATCGCTCATTTGTGGAATCCGGGCGCCGAACTCTTGCACGGATTCTGGTTCATATGGATACCCAGGAAGGGCTGGAGAAGCATATTTCGCTCCAATGGGGCAGATGCATCAGGCAACAGCTATTAGACTACGAAGGAATCCCCTTCCGGTGCAGAAGGTGCCATGAAGTCGGTCATCTCGCTAAGGACTGCCCTCTAAACAAAAAAGCAGGAGACTCGACGAAGAATACCCCGAAGCCTTCCTGGATGGTATCTCCTAGGGCTCCTCGGACTTCCTCTGCCGGTCCATCCCCTCCAGCTTCAGCATCGGTGGACGTTTCAGGACTCAGGTGTCCTTCGCCCCCCATCTCCAGGCCTAGCTCGACGGCTGGATCGGATCTGATCTCGGGATCTCCTATATCATTGGTTCCTTCATCGAATGATTTCATTGGTCCCTCATCTCATTCTCCTATGATTCACTGCCCCCCCTCTTTTTCTCCCCCCATCTCATCGGACCCTATTATTACCACTTCTCCCCTTCAGGGTTGCTCCTCCCCGCAGGCATCTTCCCCTCCACATCCATATAATCTCAGATCTCGGAATCCTGCCAAAGAGACCCCTATTGGTCATTCCGGGTTGGGCATTGTTTGTACTGATGGAGGTGTTTCGAACACCAGAGGGAGAAAATCCCACCTCTCTAAAGCCATTAAACTTGCTGGGGCAGAGGTGGTCTCTGGCAGACAATCGACCATTGTTGGGGTCCTTAGAGCGGGACATACCCCTAGAAGTATCCCTCCATGAAGTGTCTTTCATTTAATTGTCGAGGGCTGGCTAGTTCCTCCAAAAAACTAGCCTTGAAGAGACTCATCGAATCTGAGCCTATTGATATTATCATGTTACAGGAAACCCTCTGCTCTGCTGATCAATGCTCCCGTTCCATGCTCAACCTGATCCCTGGTTGGAACTTTTTTGCTAATGACGCTGTGGGCCGGTCTGGGGGGCTCGCCATCGGGATCAACCCTCGCACCATCAATTTAATCTCAAGTTGGGGGGGGGGTGGGATTCATTGGAATGGACCTCTTTTCTGCAGATCTCGGAATGGACCTTAGAATCGTCAATATATATGCGCCATGCTCCCAGAGAGAAGCATTCTGGCAGCACATTCTTCAGCTTCCCTTACTGAATGAAGATCATGTAATCATCGGAGGTGACCTTAACTTCTCGCTGGGCTTCAGGGAATCATGGGGAGCGAATGCTCAAATTGATCCCATCTCCAACTTCATGATCAATCAGCTCGAGCAATCAAAGTTTATCGATGTTCCCATGCAACGCCCACTTCCTACCTGGCGAAATCGACGAGTTGGGGACGCTGCCCTTGCTCGACGACTTGACAGATTTCTTCTCAAAGAACCTCTTACCCAACATGCGCATCTGTTCCGTCAATGGGTCGGCTTGGGGGGTATATCGGACCATAATCCGATTTATTTGGAGATTCTTGGCCCTTCCAAGAAACCTAAGGCACCATACAAGTTCAACCACACCTGGCTGAAGGACCCGACTTTCATCAAGCTGATCAAGGAATACTGGTCATCTCATCCTATTGATGACAGCGAATCTTATGCTAAAGGTTTTTGCAGGAATCTCACCGAATTAAAACATATATCGATTCAGTGGGCAAAGGAGAAATTGAAGAGGGATTCTGCTCAGCTCACACAAATTGAGGCCGATCTATTCTCTCTGACTGATGATCGTGGCCTGGGATTCATTTCTGCGGATGACAAAGACAGGCTTATCGATTTGGAGAGACAAAGAGCCAAGATCCTTATCGAGAGGGAGGAATCTATCAGACTAAGAAGCAGAGCTTTATGGTTGCAAGCTGGGGACGACAACTCCAAGTTCTTTCACTGCTATGCAAAGAGCAGGAAAGTTTCTAACACAATCTGGAAGCTCCCCTCTCCTGATGGTGGTATTGCTGACAATTTTCAAAAGATTGCACATCTGGGCACCACCCATTTTAGGAACCTGTACAAGAGCCCCCGGGAAGCCAATTTATTGGACATCATCTATGTGGCTAATCACTTTCCTCGATTTGTGGAGGAAGAGGATTTGGCGGATTTAACAGACCCTGTCACAGCAGAAGAACTTGAAGGAGTACTGAAGTGGTTCAACAAAGATAAAAGCCCAGGTCCCGATGGTTGGACCATCGAATTCTACCTTGCTTTCTTCGAAGAACTGGGGCAGGATCTACTGAGGGTGGTTGAGGAAAGCAGAGCTACAGGCACCATTTATCATGCCAACAATTCCACATTTATTGCCCTCATACCCAAATCGGACTCCCCAGCATCCTTTGATGACTACCGCCCCATTTCTCTGTGTAACTGCCTATATAAAATCATCTCAAAGATAATTGCCAATCGGCTTCGTCCTATTCTCTCCAGATCCATTGCTCCGCAGCAATTTGCCTTCCTTGATTCCAAACAAATTCATGAGGCCATTGGACTTGCACAAGAAGCCCTTCACTCCATCTGGTCAAAGAAGCTGAAAGCCATCCTTCTCAAAATAGACCTCTCGAAGGCTTTCGATCGTGTCAGCTGGCTCTATCTGAAAATGATTCTCATACACCTGGGGTTCCCACATTCTTATATCTCTTGGATCATGGCTTGCATTACCTCTCCCTCTTTCAGTATTCTCATCAATGGCTCGGCCTCCACCTTTTTTCACTCAGAAAGAGGTCTGCGACAGGGATGCCCCCTATCACCTCTTCTCTTTCTCTTGGTCATGGAAGGCCTCAGTCGCCTCATGGAAGACGCTAAGAGGGCTGGAGATATTGGCGGTCTGGGCATATCAGATTTGTGCTATCTTACACATCTGCTATTTGTCGATGATGTTCTTATTCTACTTGATGGCAGTATTAGAGACTCTCGGACATTCTTGAAGATCTTGCAAAGATTCTCTGCAGCTACAGGTATGTTGCCAAATCAATCGAAGTCCACCATCACCTGCGCTCGCACATCTGTTCAGGAGACTCGGTCGGCCCTACAGGCTTTTCCTTATTCGGTGCACCCTCTGGATAGTGGCTTCAAATACCTGGGTTTCAATCTGAAGCCCACCTGCCAGAGGATTGCTGATTGGGTCTGGCTGGTGGCCAAATTAGAAAAGAGGCTTATTGGCTGGAGTCACAGATATCTATCTAGGGCCGGCAGACTGGTTCTAATCAAGTCAGTGCTAGAGGCCACCCCGGTCTTCTGGATGGCACTGGCCTGGATCCCAAGGAATATCCTGGGGAGACTGCAGCAGCTGTGCAATCGCTATCTATGGAATGGGAGTCAGGAGAAAAGAATATTTGCTTGGATCAGCTGGAAGAAAATCTCTCTGCCCAAAAAATGGGGAGGCTGGGGACTCAAAGATCTCCCGGCTTTTGCCAAAGCACTTGCTGCCAAGATGGGTTGGACATTGCTTTCGAGTCAAAATCTGTGGACACATGTTACTTATCACAAATACATATGGCCTCAAAACATGATGGATTGGGCCCGGCTACCGACCTGGTCATCGAAAGGATGTTCCACTGTATGGAAGGCCTTGATTGATTCCCTCCCTCTCATTCGAGACAACTTGGCCTGGCGCATAAATGATGGCATGTCGGGCAGGATTGGCTTGGACCCATGGAATAATAGTGGAGGCAGACATATTTTAAACCAGGAGCTTACAAATTACCTTCAGTCCCGGGGAATTCGGCATTTTGCACAGATTGCCGATCCACAGCGTACAGACATCATTGCTCAAGCTTGGAAATCTGCTCAATCTTTGGACCTCCCTGTACAATGGCATCAGGAATGGGATCATTATACCATGGCTTTATCTGATTCACACATTCGCATCAAACAAGGGCCTGATGAGCTTATTTGGTGCCCTGCAGACCATGGTTCTTATGCACCTAAGTATGGTTACAATGCTCTTATAGCTCACAGGGCTCCGGAACAGATACACCCGTGGTCGCAGATCATCTGGAAACTTAAGGCCTCTCCCCGATCAAAGCTTTTTTTCTGGTGTGCTCTCCATGGTAGCGTGCCTACGGGAGAACAGCTGATCCGCAGGGCCATACACGGACCCACCTGGTGCACCCTCTGCAAAAATGAGGCGGAATTCACAAATCACATTTTTCTTCTTTGCCCGACTGTCCAAGCCTTATGGAGAAATATTTGTCAGCAATTGGGCATTTCGGGAGACTGGTGCGGACCTGATATACAGTGTGCTTGGGGTAGCTGGTATCAAAGACACCTGGGCTCAAAAGCAATCAACCTCCCCCCAATGGTCACCTGGTACATCTGGCTTGCCCGGAACAGAGCAATTTTCGAGGATCGACCGATCTCGAGCTGCCGGATTGAAGTTGCTGTAAATGCTGCATATCAGTTGCTTCCAGATCCGCCACCACACAGGCCCAGAACCATTCAGCCCATGCCCGAGATCGACAGATCCATACCTTGGGGCTTTTTCGACGGGGCAGCGAATCAAGCTGGGTGCGGTGGAGGTTTTGTCTTACACAGGAATGAACAGCATAGATATCTGGCCAGGCTGGGTTTCGGAAAGGGTTCAAACAACCTGGCTGAGCTCTCTGCCTTACATAATCTCCTTCGGTTTGCATTATCTCAACAGCTCACTCATATCAATATTTTTGGGGATTCTTTAGTGGTGGTAAACTGGATAAATAATGCCACTGTTTGCCACTCTCACTCTCTCAGCAATCTTCTTCAAAACACACTCATCCTCAAAGCTGCCTTTGTACATTTTTCCTGCGCTCATATCTATCGAGAACACAATTGTGAGGCGGACAAACTGTCAAAAGAGGCTTTGACAATTCCGCAAGGCGAGGGGCACATCGTGGAGCTGCTTGGGAATGTTGAACACCGTTTCTTCCATCGCCCATATATAGAACAGAGGCATCCGAGGGACAATAGTCCCATTCGCTGACCGGGTATGGAGTTTATTAATTTGCAAAAGTTTGCTGTCTAGCAGAGTTTTAATAACAGAATCTAATGTATCCGATTAGGCGACAGAGCGATAGTCTCACAGTAAATGAGTGCGTAGACTTTCATTGATGTGCACTGAATATCACCGGATAGGGTGGAGTATTTTTTATGTTTTTAGCAATTTCTGATGTGCACTGTAAGCACCAGATAGGGTAGCGATCTTTGATCATGCCAGTAAATGCTTCGGCATCTGATTTGTAATTTTCAAAAATAATGGAAGTTACTGATTTTCCCAGGGGAAAAAAAAAAAATAATATATATAATAGATACTATATAATATATAATATTAATTTTTTCCAATGCTTCTAGGTTGGAAAAAATGTTTATATATAGTATATTATTATATATTATATTATTTCCATGCTTCATAGGTTGGAAAAAATGACAAAAAAAACAGCAATTACAAAAGCGATGGCACCCACACAATATACCCATCCTACCTACTGAGTAATGAAAACACAACATCTCAATAATTATCTTTCAAAAAATATTATATCAAACTTTAACATGCCCAATGTTCCATATAACACACTTCATACAAATTGAAACTTGGAACTTACACTGGGTCAGAAAACTGAATTACTTGTTCATTCTGAACATATTCGTTTTCTATACTTCTATCTGTCCAACGAGTAAAAGGAGGAATGTGATGCATCCCAGCATCTTGTAACATAATTATGAATGACACCCTACAAACTGATCCTCAATCCATACTTGGGCCTGCCATTGCAATCCAGTTTAATAAATAAATAACAATGGGTTTAGTGTCTGAATTATATACACTTAGAACAAACACAGGGAAAAAAATCTCTGGCAAGGCTATATAAATGAATTGTCTATAACATGGTCTAATATTCCATCCATGGTGCAAAATCTTCCAATTTCTTGTATTGATCTTCATTTGCATCTGTCATGAAAACTTCCTCATCCATACTCTCATGGATGGTTGAAGTCTCGTAATAAGAAGGGCTGTTGAAGTTGAGGCCTTCAAACCACTCGTTAGAGTTGAAGATATCAGGGACCATTTCTGTTGTTATTGTCATGAACAAATCTTCTATGCTGCAGTTCAGGCCTGTCTCGGACTGGAAGTAACTGTAATCCTTGACTATACTCTGGATTAACAAAGATATACAGCTTTGGTTAGAACTATTATTGTAGCACAGCCCATAAAATATAAACAACCAAATGACAGTAAAGAACAATTAAAATTCAACCATGAATCCGGGGCTCAATGTGCTCAAAAGTTGAGATTGATTTCCATAAATCATAAATTCATTCAAGGCATCACTACATTCATTCTCTGTCTGTTCAAAAGACTACATCCCAGCCCTTTTAAGACACAAATTTATCCGGTGTTTTCCTAATAGGCTACAGCCACTAATAATGGCGCATAGAAAAGACACAACCATAAATGAAACTCTATTGTTGACAAAATCAAATCAATAATACTCTTCATTAAAAGGAAAATCTATTTTGGCAAAACCCCACTTTGAGAAGGAAAATCTATTTTGGCAAAACCCCACTTTAAGATAAAGCATTTTACATGAACCCAAGTTTAAGCAATTGTTTGAGACTTTCCCGAGCCAAGGTGAAAATGCTGGTGCCTGTTCGGCATGGAGTTATGTTTGAGCTTTGCCAGCTCAGACTCAAGAAAATTTGAGAGTCACAATATAGATATTGATGACTATTGGATCACCAAAAGTACAAATACTCTAAGAAAAATTGCTTAACATTTTCATATACAATTCCAACCGCACAATTTCGACTAGAAGATGCTCTATTGATCTTGGGAATCTATTAGATTCTTTGAGTACAATAAACTACTGTACAGAAATACTAAATTTATTGAAGGATCTTTCCTTTGCACAGGATACTGAAAATGCTGAGATGGAGGGCTTATTCCTTAGGCCCATATTCAAAACTGTGATACAAGACTTATTCATGTCTAAGTTCTATGACTCTGGGTAACTTATTCATGCCCAAATCCATGAAAATCGTACTAACTCATGATATTGTGAATAAGAATACTACACATGTTCCTAAATATATATAATAGTATGAAGATACAAGAGAGCTTAAGAGTAGTATGAAGAAGGAAACTATAAATGTTCTTAAATATATATATGAAAATAGAGGAGAGCATGGGAATACTATGAGAGGAGACGACAGTTTTAGGTTCAAAGATCATTATTATAATTAATCAACCGTTATGTTATGAGCTTGACTATCTTTGTGAGGGATTTTTCATCAGTATTAAAGTCATGGTTGGAACTCATATGCTACCACAAATTAGACCTCAGAACCAACATGACATAGCACATAAAAGAAGAGGGGATTTTTAAATTGTGAGAACTATTTCAAAGCTCATCTAAACTTTTAAAACAGAAAATAATAATAATCAATGTCATGATTGGAAAGCAAAGCTTCCCACAGATGTAATGAAAACTATTTTGGTGTTTCATTAGAAGAGAAAACAACACAGCAATACAAAAATAAAGAGATCCCAAAGATACAAAATAAGAAACTCCCTCTACTTCTTATTACATGCCTCTACCAGGACGGACACTGTTAGTAGTTCGATCTAAAGGTGTGGAACCTCTAGTTTTATTAAGGACACCATTAATGGCTTGATGAAAAGAGGTGTAGATCGATACTATTTTCTGATAGCATGTTCAAATATTGGACAGGCCAAGAAATCCAGGACTTGCCCCTGGCCTCTGAGATGCTCTGTTGCTGAGATACATCGGGCAACCTTTGCAGTTCATCTAATGTGTGGATTGCTGCCTCCAACATGTTCAAAATTTTGTAACATACCCAAGCAAACAAAATTTTATAATGTTGGATATATTAAAGACTGCAATTTTCCATTGTTTGGTCCCATATCAATTCAATCATTTGAAGCCAATCTCAAGAAACAAAACAAAAGCAAAATGCAGTTTAGCCACGGTCATTTATGTGCTTTAATCGTGAACAAGACCAAGATCATGGGCAATATGTACAGAAAGCATATTTCATTTATCCTTGAGAACCAGATCAAAATAATCTTGACACCCTTCAATATCAAAGGATTCAGGTTTACTGAACTTCAAGAACGCAAAGACAACAATGCTGATGATTCAACCACTCATGCTCCAGCCCAAAAAAAAATTACACATACCATTCATTTAAAAACACCCACTATTTCCAACAAAAAGAACAATATATCTAGGGTATATTCACCTCATAGGCCCTGTTGATCTGCTTGAATCTCTGTTCACTTCCCCTGTCTTTACAGACATCGGGATGGTACTGCCTTGCAAGACGCCTGTAAGCGCGCTTGATTTCATTCCTCGAAGCGTTTCTTCTCACCCCAAGAACAGAATAATGATCCCCTCTGCAAGCCCTCGCTCCGAAAGTTGCCCCTCTTCTCCTCAGCTCCTGGTCACATGAATCCGAACAGCAGCATGGGACCGTGGGTAATCTCACCGAGTAGCAAGCCATTGGACAACAGAGAAATCCTCTGATGGGTATTCTCAGTTTCCGATCCAGGTATAAAACCCACCTACAATTTTAGCCCCAAATAGCAGGATTTTTTTTCTCAAATCTTCAAAGATGGGTATCTACAGGTCTGTGGATCGATCTCCACGGAGTTATAATCACAATTGCTTCTATATACAACGAGAACAAGCGATCCCTGCAAGGTGAGCCGAGCGGAGATTGCAAGTTCTCCGATGAATCCATTGTTGGGGATTGAATTTATAGATGAAGAGAACGTGGAAAGTTGGGAAGCTCGGGGAGCCGTCATCAAAGTCAAATTAGAGGCTTGCCGTGCATTTCGGTCGTTGCGTACGGCATGGTTGTTTCCGTGTGTTTTCTTTTTACATCATGATGTTTCTCTTTTATTCCCTCACGGAATCCGTTCACACCCATCTAAACTTGACCTTGATATGCTTATATATTTAACAATATAAATATTTTAATGGTTACTTATTTTGCCCTTCATATTTTTCTGAATCAATGCTACTTTCAATTTTAATATTTATTTATAAATTGAAGTTCAAGTTTTTAAAGTGGAAATGGACATTATTTTACTATCAATTTTATAAAGGTAAAATAAAATTATTGTAAAAATGGAATGTAAATTTTAAAAAATTATTGTAAAAATTGAATGAAAATTTTATTCACCTATAAATTAAGGGTCACATTTTTAAACTGAAAATGGGTAATATTTTATTATAAATTTTGTAAGGTGGATGGGAAATTTGTAAAGTGAAGTTGGATATATTTTACTATTAAATTTGTAAAGTGGGGATAAAAAAAGTTGTGGTAGTTAAGGTAATAGTTTAAATAATTGTGGTTAAGTATTACTAGTACAACCTGTTAAGGATGGGTCTCGTTAGCAAAGCGACCTAGGATCAAACTTCACAGTCGTTGGTGTGCTTGTGCTAGGGGGAGTCACGAAGGTTGGTGTGCTCGTGCTAAGGGGAGAAGGCATGCTAAAATCTAGTCAGCTTAGGACTGGTGTGGCCCAGGCTGGGTGCGATCCTTAGATGACTTTACTTTGATGGCTTAAATGCCCCTGGATCTTAAATGCCCCTGGATGGCGGTTTCTCAAGCCACAGATCAAGCCTAGAAAAACACAAACAACTTTTGACAAACAAAACAAAACAAAACAAAAAACTTAAATTAAGAAATTTTACATATACTTTATCCAAATTCAATTTTTTAATAAAACATTTTCCTATTAACACAAGTGCATCACAACCCCTAATTGCATAAACCACACTTTAATGAAAAAAACCATCTTTTTGTTTTTCATTGTTTAATGTATCTATTTAAATTTTTTGTATATATTAATTAGTCATTTAATTCATATACCTATTCCATGCTGCTATTTTTGTTTGTGAATAATAGTCAATCATTTTAGTGCATAGAGAATGAAAATAAACATTGACACAAGTGGATCCACAACCTATAATTGAAGAAATGAAGACAAGACTTTAATGAAAAAACATTATTGAAGAATGAAGACAAGACTTTAATGAAAAAACATAATCTATTTTTTAATGTTGCATTGTTACATATACCTATATTATGTTGCTATTTTTTTCGATGTTGCATTGTTACATGTACCTATATTATGCTGCTATTTTTTTGTGCGTGCTAGTTAGTCATTTTATTGTTTTACTTATTTGATAATATATAGTACATTTCTTACTAGATGTGCTAAGCTTATTAAGGTTATAATTGATTGGTAAATGAAACTTATTTTTAATTAATGATGGGCATAGTTTATCTTACATATAAATTGAAAAAGAAGTAACATTCAATTTAACATCATATATTTAAGCAAAGTAAAATCAAGT
>APFE030223435.1:0-22857 GCA_000404065.3 Pinus taeda | reverse complement strand
ATATGGACTTCTATTTTTAGACATATGGGCGGAGTCTATTTTTAGACTGCAAGGCTAAAAATAGAATAGTCGGATATTATTAGCTCTTAATAATGTTTGGACTATAAACATTATCTTATTCTCTTGGAGCACTTCAGTTCGAGCTATGGATGTGGCACATGTAGCTGCCAGAAGGAAATACATGGTTCCTATGGGTTACTTGAGCTATTGCATGAAGGACTTCAGTTAGGACTACAGTGATTGAGTTCTGTGGAGTTGATTGAGGAGTTTATGGAGTTGTGTTCAATTTGACTTAGTTGAACTAGTTGTATTTAGTCTAACTGATCAATAGACTAAGTGATGAGTGGTGTGAATTAGTTGTTAATTAATTCACTAATTATTAACTCATAAAGCAACTGAAGAATACACTAATTAACTCAATGCATGGACAATTCAGTGGAGACAAATGTTAGAGGTGAGTGAAAGGGCAAGACAACTGTTAGTTGTGACTATAGTTGTGCATGATATTTGCACGTGCATGGATTGAGTATTTCCAATGAGGATTGTGTGGTATATCCAAGGGAAATATGAATTTGGATCATTCATTCATCAATATTCTCATGCAGGGATTACGCAGTGGAGGTAGGCAAGTAGAGGAGGAGATTTGAACCTGTGATTGATTTAGATTTGAGCTAGTTTGTGTGTAACAGGTGGAGATAGTACTGAGTACTTGCGAGGAGTATTGTACTATGTATTGTTACATGTTCTCAATGAGTATAATATACATATAGTTGGGGGTTTTCAGCTGTATGCTTTCCCCATGATATACTGTGTTGATATGTGTGATTGATGCTTCAATGTGTGCATGCAATTGTTTCTTAATTATGCAAAATTGATGATCAACATAGAGGAGGTTATGTATTATGCATGTATTCCGCAACTAGTGTATAATTAGGATAATCTCTGTGAATAAGTGTTATATTATTCAAAAGATTCATAACCGAATCTTCTAGATGAAATTAAGAAGAAAACAAAGACTTGATAAATATGAGTAAATACCACAGGAACTAAAGGACAAATTTATTCAAACTCTAAGGGAACTAAATGAGGATGGGAAAGAAATAATGGATTTTATTCGAATCTCAATTCCTCCCTTAGTTTCTGTAGAACAAAAATTAAAATCTCCTCAATCCAATTTCATTAGAGAAAGTCATAACCATAGTCAAATTCAAGGCTTCTAGTGAGACCCTAGGGCCAATGGATTCACATTTTACTTTTTCAAAGCTTGTTGGTCAACCATTGGATAGGATATCTAGAATTTTGTTGAAGACTCTCGAATCTCTTATAACATTTTGTATACTTTCAACTTGTGTTTCATTACTCTAATCCAAAGGAGCACATTCCTCAATTTGTAGACAGATCCAGGCCAATTACAATCTATAATGTTATCTACAATATTATCCCGATGGGCTCAATCCTATTCTTAACCCAATAGTATCATCATAACAAGGAGGCTATCGTCAAAATAGGGAGGTCTTCAAATCCTAGATAGAATTATTATTGCTAATGTATCCATTCATTCCTTAAAAATAAAAAATATCCATAATATTCTCATGACATTAGAAATTTCCAAAGCCTGAAATAGGATAAACTGAAGTTTCTTGAGCAACCTATTTGGGCTTTTGGTTTCATGCACAAATCCATTAAAACTACGATCTACTCTAGTTATTTAAAAGGTTTTCAACTCCACCCTCTTCTAGAACCTATCATATCTTGCTCTCACACCTTTAGTTTGTTAATGATATCTAGCTCTCACATTCCCCAGTATGGAGGAATATCCCATCTTTAAGAGAATAATTGACCTATTCATTCTCACCTTTATGGATTACATCAACCAAAATAAGTCTCTTCTTCTTCAATACCATTTTGGTTATCCAACACAACATTGCAAAACTTATTGGATTCCAAAGGGGCTCTCTTCCCACCAAATATGTATATTCACCCTTTCTATACAACGCTATGTGAAATTCATCTTAGGAAGATCATTTTCCAAGCCAGAGGACAAGCTTCCTAGTAGGATTGTTCGATCTCTCACTCTACCTAGCAAAATTAACCTTGCTAAATACATTCTCCATTCCATGTCCCCATACCACTTTTTTGTTCTTATAGCTCCCCTTAGGATCACAAAATTTATTCACTCTCTTCAATGAGATTTCCTTTTGGGGAGACCCAATAAAGAAAGTAATTGGATTTAGCGGAATCTTAGTCTACAAGGCTAAATGTGTTGGTAAGTTGGGACTCAAATATCCCTTCATTATGAGAAAAGTTTCCATGGAAGCTAAAACATGGTGATGATGGAACAAAGAAAGGATAGAGTGTGGAGCAATATATAGAAATTCAAATATTCCTACCACACCCTAATAGAAGAAATATGAAATCTTAATCTTGTTTCAACCAATTCATTCATATGGAATAATGCTTGGGGAAATAGAGCCTTGGTTCAAAAACACTATTTTTGAGAAATCAGATCAAGTGAATAAGCATTTTTCTAGGAAGATGCTCAAGAAGGGGCTAAAATCAACAATAATCCACTCTTATAGTAATACAAACACAAGCTGTTAAAATTGTTTTTGCACAAGGGAAACCACTATTAGCTTAAATCAAAAGAAGATGGCCCTAGAACCTACAAATCATGGATAAAAGGATCCATGTGGCCACTAAAACTCTCTACTGAGAAGAAAGTATTGTCAAATGCTATTTTAAATTATAGGATAATTTATAAATTAGAAGGAAGAGATACCTTCAATGGGGCTCCTATGATAATTATAACTTTAGTGTCAAAAGGGAATAGGATTTGTAAGCTAATCATGACATTATGGAGTCAAAGGCAACTAGGAAAAGTGTTTGGAACACTAAATTATGGAAAAAAGTAGCATCTTTCCTTTGGCTCCTCACTAGAGGAAAAACATTCGCATGGGATCACCTTATAGCTTGACTGTTTGAACGCCCTTCCAATTGTTACGTGTATGCAACTTGGGTGGAAACTATTGAATATCTATTCAACAATTGTGAAATAACTAATAAAATGTGGGACAAAGGGGCTATTTTGTTTACATAATTGGATTGTGACAAGAGTAATATCAAATATACACTCAAACAATGGAGACAAAATCTCTACAACAACTCCATTCTCAATAGGGCATGGTGCATCTTACTTGGTCATCTCCTATCTGTAATATAGAAAAAACAAAATTGTTGAATTTTTAAACAACTCTACCAAACTAAGGAAGAAACTTGGAACACCCTTCAAACCTCTATTAGAGAATTCATTCACTATGTCTTGTAGCAATCATATGCGTTTACTCTCTAGAGGTGAGATATTCTTATTTTCCAAGAATGGAATTTCAACCTAACTCTCAATTCCCTATTTAGACATAAAAGAAGCCTTCTTCTTGAGTTAGTGGACTGTACTACTCATAAGGTATGTTAAGTTGAAATTTGATAGTGTATCCAAATGTAATGTGGGGCCTACTAGGGTGGGAGGCATATTGAGGGATGTTAATGGTACAATCATCTTCATGTTTTCTATAAATTTGAGGTGAAGCACCAACAATATCGTTGAACTGGACAACCTAATGAAGGGTGTTTTATTGTCCATTAATTTAAACTTCCATATAAGTGGTGGAAGAAAACTTGGCTATCATCATTCAAGGCTTCCCTCATCTGATATGTGGTTCCAACCTAGATAAGTATTCATGAATTAAAGGCTATCTCACAAGTTCTCCTAGGTCACCTATTTGTTCCAACATTTTTATAAGCTTATCCCTTTACATATTCATTACAAGGACAACAACCTATCATATTGTTTGAAAAATATAGAAATAGAATCCATAGATCAATATATTTTTAGGTATTTAGAATCATTAATTCAGGACCAACTTCATCAAATGCAATGACATATTTACAGGCCACAAGGTGCACGGATGTGTATAGCTAATGCATCACAATCTTAATGTGGAAGTAGCTAACAAGGGAAGGACAATCACTTTCATAATTGTTTGTGGGATGGTGAAGGAAGTTCAATGTTGCGTGATGAATAGAGAAGGTGCATGTTGTAGAGGATAAGTGTGCTTCCATAGTGGTGGTAACAACATATACCAAAAAAAAATTATGAGTGTCAATTCTTCTTCATGAGATGGGACAATGATGAGCATGAGTGGTGAGGGTGGTTTTAAATTGAAACTCTCTAGGAAGCTACAAATGCAAGGTAGATTCACTAATCATAGTCAACTTGTGTGTGTGTTACACTAAATTCACCCTATATCTAGGAATTCTATTTTTTCTTGTGTATGTTGGATAATAGGTAGATTTTATCTCTACCTAGCCTCCACTCCATCTCTAGAGTTTCGGGGTCCCTAAGGCTTGACATTTATTCCTTGTGAGCTTCTTGTCTATTACCCCATCCCATTGCATCACCTTCACAACCATTTTTGGATGGAGTGGTGGCAAGTATCAAGTGTCCAAACAACAATTTATGGAGGATTTGTTTGGGCCATGATACCATTAGACCAATTCTTGGGTTAGACACCAAATAAGGTTAAGCATAAATTTCTAGAAACTAGTTGATAAGGTGTTACCCAAAGATGCAAAGGTTAAGCTTAGTTTTCAAAGTATGTCTCACCCTACCTTCAAGGAAATAGTGCAAAGAGAGATATCTTTCAGGAATAGTAGTGGCTTAAACAATGCATTGCTCTAAAAAATCAAGAAATGGTCAAGAACTTGGTGAAATTAGTGAAGTGGAGGTGCCACCAAAGTTCCACTAAGAAAATCAGTGTTGAATCATAGAATTGCATTGAATATTTTGTCTTCTCCAAGTTGTGTGATGCATAGTATTTTAGGATATAAAATTCTACTATTTGGCAAAAAATTTGGCAATCTATTGTTGTAGAAAATTATAAGCAATATGAAGCAGAATGTGTGGACATGCTAAGATGACTTCAAGGAAAATTTGCCATGTTATGAATAGTTTCGTTGGAGCTCAATTTTAAAGTTTATGAGGAAGGGTCAAATAATGAGGAGGAAACAATAGAGGTTATGGGAAGTTATATTTCACAAGGGACTAGTTTCAACTCAATAATGTTTGAAGATGAACTAGGGCAACAATTGTCCAACAAAGGAAAAGAGTCAACAAAACCATCTCACCTAGGCCCCTCTCAACATATTTTAGCTTGATTATGCTATTGTTATTTCATGATCCATTTGTTAGGTTTTTTTATGAATATTACTTTTGTTTTAGCCCAAGGTTTCTATGGAACTTAATTGTTATGATTTCGGAAAACTACATGGGAATGTTTGGGACAATCTAGAAATTTTGTTGAATGGTTGGTTGAGGTCTAGTTTCCTTTTTGGTGTGTCTCAAATATTTTTTTTTGTAAATATTGTTGTATTAAACTAATATAGAAGTAGAAAATCTTTAGAAAAAGGTCTTGCTCTAGATATTTGTTATTATTGTTCCAAAATTACAATTTTGGTAGAGATTGCTTTGCTAGATTCTAAGGATGGAAAATTAGAAAGGTGAAGAATGTAAAATGTTTAGCATTATTCCATATATATATATAGAGGGAGTTGGAAATTAGGTCTAGCTTGAGAGGTTAATAAGAGTAATTGTTATCCTCCCATCTAGGTTCAAATCTAACTTTTTGATATGTTTGTCCCTTGTGCACTAATTTGGCTAGCAAAGTACACCAAATTCATTATTACTTAATTTCTTAAGGGTGCGATGAGATGTTTCCAAACATATTAACCCCAAGGGTTGGCTCAAGTGGCTTAACCTGCCATGCCAAATCCATATTGGCCAAGGAGATCACAAGGTTGAATCCACTTGTGTCCCTTAGGGTCAGTCATTTATCTTATCTGTTAATGGCATTTGTTGCAATGTTATTCATGAGGGCGAGGATGTGCATAGAGAATTTTTCGATGTATATGTGTGTGAGTGATGATGATGGTGATGGTTATCTTTCATCTAAAGCAACATTTGAAAGCAACATTTATTAGATCCTCAATAACTTGATAATAGTATAATCAAATTATTAAGAGAATGCTTTTTAGTCTATATACACACATATTAGCATAGATCCATCTTATTTTCATATCTTTAAAGCACAAAAAATTAAATCTTTCTCAATAAATCATAAATTTAAATTTAATATGAATTTTATATTAATATTAACATTTAAAAACTAAAACTGCCAACTATCAAATAAGCCCCAAGAGTGAGCTCAACCGGTCAAATCAAGTGCCTCGCCAATGGGAGGTCACAGGGTCGAATCCCGAAAGCTCTTGGGGTTAGGTCAGTAAATAGGCTGAGGGGTGTTGATGCCCTTCGGGTGGTGTCCACTCAGAGATTTAAACCCCTGGACGTAGCGGCTACCCACTGACCAAGGTATCCGTGTACCAGCGAGTGAAAAAAAAAAAAAAACATTTAAAAACTAAAAATGTAAGATACAAAATTTCCATTTATATAATAGTTAAACAATAAATTTAAAAGAAAAATCCATCCATACACTAATTTGATAAATTGATTTTTACATGATATACACACATGTATTAGTAAATCCATCATATATCAAAATCTTTTAAGCAACCTCCCAAGAAATTAGCATCTTAACTATTTTTTTTTATTCCTCCCATTGTATGATAAAATTAAAATGAGGATGGATCTTGTATTAATATTCACAATTTTACGCTATCTAGGGACCATATTTATAAAAATTTCTATGTGGAAGACAATAAAGCAATAAGTTTTAGAATTAATCAACCAAATATGTTAATGGGAAGTGCCTCTTCCTTGTGTTAATAATAAGTTAGCATACATCTTTAATTAAATTGAGTTGTAATCATTTCTTACTTTTTGAATAATAAGTTATTAACAATCTTCGAATTATTAGTTATGTTGGGGCTTAGTCATAGATTGGTGATAATTTCCCATAAAAGAGACCATTTCATTCCAAAATCTTCGATGCCCTGTTTTATTGACCCAATTCCTGTTTTATTGACCCAATTCCGATGAAGAAAAAATGATTTCTTTCTGGTCAAACGAAATGTTGAAAATAGTGAAGGCAATTTTTACTAGCACAACTTGTTTCCAAGTAGTGATCTCATTGTGCTAGTTTCCCAGTAGTGATCTCATTCCAATGAAAATAGAAATTTTTAAAATGTTGAAAATATCAATAATGATCTTTGCCATCTATATATATATATATAAATAAATTAATTAATTAATTAATTAATTAAAAAATGGAAAGATGGATCTTACTACCCTAACATGTCTCTTTAGATATTAAAATATTTTTTGAAAACATTTTTTTTCCAATTAAAGAAAAGTGGGAATGAAACATATGAGAATAACATCTCTATTTATAAAAGAAATTAAGAATATTTTATATGATCTTATTTTGACACCTTGTGTCAAGGTATTAACATTGTTTAAATGGAAAAAAAATATTTTATTAAAAATATGTTGAAATGGCAAAAATAAGTTTGATTATCACAAATGCTTCAAAATTTTTCTATTATTATTTGATTATATGGTTAATAATAAGTTATGTATAATAAGAATATATAAAATCATTTACTCATTTTTATTTTTTTATTTATTTGTCTAATTTTTTATTTTTTTATATTTTTATAAGAGTTATAAACAAAAAATTCGTGCTCTCTTTATTTTTAATTTTAATTCAAAATTCTAAGATCCCAATGTTATTTTTTATTTTTTATTATTAATTGTTTATTTCTTCTCATTTCATAACTAAAATATTTTTTTTAATATTATTATTAGCTAGATTTTTTACCAAACTCTATTCAAACTTTCATTTTAAAATTTATTATCATTATCATTATCTTCCAACATTTATATTTGAGATTTGATGCATCCCCTATTTATACCTATTATTAGATCTGTTTCTTCATCTTTCTTCTGATGAAAGAACATTAAATGGTTCATAGACCTCAATCTAATGTTGTGAGTTATTCAAAACTCTATCTTACAGATCCATATTATCAACCTAATTAGATGAAGATAATATGATTCAATAAGAGAAATAAAAATAAGAGAAAATCCCTACAAACTCATAAATTAAATCAAAGATGAAAGAAAATAACTATTATATATATATATTATATTAAAAAATTAAAAACAAAGAAGTTTTTTATTAAAAAAATTATTGAAAATAAAGCCGAAGGGGAGATATCTTATTGACATGGCATCTCTTTTGATATTCGCACATTCCAATGAAAATGAGGAATTTTTATTAAAATAGGCCGAATGATAATAGTTTTTCATTCAATCACGAAACTTGTCTTCACATATGGATCTCGTTGCAATAAATAGTAGTTTTATTTTTTTTTATTTTTTTAAAGTGTGGAAGCTTATTGACCCATTTCAATGAAAAACGGAATTTTCAAAATAGATTAAGATGAATCTTTCAGATTTAACATTTCTCCACTATTTACGTAATTCCATTTAGAAATGGAAAATTTTTAATTAAAATAAAATAAAATAAGTTCTTATTAACGCTTCTAACGAAACGTGATGAATATTTTATCAAGAATGGTTGAATACAGCACAAATGAATCTTACTGGACCATGTCATGGGATATTATAGCCCATCCCAACGAAAATATAGATTTTTTATTAAAAAAAATGGAATATTGGTCCATATCCAGGAATATAGAGATTTTTTATCTAAAAAATTGGTGAAAACAATAGGAATGGGTAGAACCCCATTATCATTTAGTTATAAAAAATTAATGAAAACATTTATTAATCTTTTGTTTTTGTTTTTGATGATGATGATGATGGTTAACGTCCGTTGAGACCAAATAATGATCTATCGGACCTAAGAAGACAAATTATTTATTTTGATTTAAGATTTTATTCCTATGCTCAAAAAGCTTGGAGAGAAGCCTCCCGAGTTCACTATAATTTTGGCATTTTAAAAGGCTAGGAAGGTCAGTATTGTAACAAAGGTTGTGAAATTGAGATCTAATGTGGTTGTACGCAGGGCACTCTAAGAGGAAGTGGTTTTCATCCTCGATGCTCCCATTCTCACAAATATGGCAAATCCTTTCCATCCATGGCGTTTTAGGAACTGCCCAACGGCATGTTTCACTATGGAGCTCATGAGAATTCGTTCTAATCTTTGCTATATTATTTTTCTTCTTTGAGCTAGTTAAAATAGAGAGATACTTTTGATCTTCAAGGGTGGGGTTGATGACCTTCTTATAATAACTTAATTTTCTTTTAGACGCTAAATCTTTCTTACACCATAATTTTTCTTTGAACTTAGAAGTAACAATATCTTTAATGTTAATTATGTTTTGCAAAGCAACATTCTCATTGATCTCCCAATAGTTTAATCAGGCCCTTGTGTCTTTATGCCATCGTCGATTAAGCCTTAGGTGGTTTTGCCTGGAATTTAAAGCTAGCTTAGGAAGTCTATGATTGTCTATGTATAGGGATTTACAAAAGCTTGTTTTTAAATCAATATTAGTCTAGATTCATTTTAATTCCGGAAAGCCTAACGAGATTAAAATTCTTTTCATCTAAAAAAATGTTTATAAAGAATTTATATATATATTTTCTTAGATAAGAATATCATTAGGAAAACATAGGTTGTTAAAATTTGAAGACAAAATCTTCCAATGGTAAATTGACTAGTTTAAATATTATTAATATAAGATGACTAAAAATATTAACTTATTTCAAAATAAGTAATTTAAAATATTAAAATAACAGAAATGAGTTTTCCTAACAAAAACATACTACAAAAAATTGACATAGATATTTCGACACTGAGTAATTTGTTGTTGATGAAGATTTTTGGAGAATTATGTGTTATGACAGTGGACTTGCCTAACATTTCGAGTGAACCCTTCACCCATCATTAGGGGCTTGGGTGAAGTGTTCACCCCAATTGTTCGGCAAATCCACTATCATAACACACACTTCTCTATAAGTCTTCATCAACAACATATTGCAAAATGTTAATCTCATTCCCATGAAAAGCTAAAACAAAAAACAAATAATAATAATAACTAAATTAAATATAAGTAACAATATATGTCTTGAAATTTTGATTTTGATTTTTATTTTTTTGAAAGTAAGTTGAGCTATTGCATTCAAAAATTAGGGTATAATACATAGGTACAAATGGTTGAGCATTCAGTTAGTTAGTAGTGAGAAACAAAGAGATATACTTCCTTACTAAGTTATTACTCATAACTATCTACGAATCAAAAGGTAAACGTTGTAACATTATAATTGATAGTGGAAGTACTAATAATTGGCGTCTATATAGATGGTGGAGAAGTTAAACCTAAAGTAAATAATGAATCCTACTCCATACAAAGTGTCATGGTTGCGGAAAGGACATCATATCCTGGTAAATGAACAATGTGAAGTAGAGTTCCAAATTGGGTGCTACAAAGATAAAGTACACTGTGATGTGATGCCCATGAATGTATGTCATGTTCTTTAAGCAGACCTTGGCAATATGATAGAAAATCATTGCATGATGGAAGAAGCAACACATATATTTTTGAAAAGGATGGTGAAGGGCATACATTTTTTTCATTGAAGAATAAAATTTTACTAGAGGAGAACAATTCTAAAGTACTACTACTTAGCAAAAAGGAGTTTCTGCAAGAAATGAAACACGAGGAGGTAAAAGGTTCCTCGGGAAAGTAGTCTCACAAGTACAAATTTGAATGGTTTTCCCAAGGAAATTAAAAATATGTTGGATGAGCTTCTTGGCATTATAGTTGATGACTTGTCTGATAAATTTCCTCTGATAAGGAGTATGAGTTATCACATAGACTTGATTCTAAGTGTTATCCTTACAAATAAAGCAGCTTATAAGATGCCACCAAGAGAGAATGAGGATATAAAATGACAAGTTCAAGAATTTCTATATAAGGGTCTCATTTGAGAACGCTTAAGTCCACATGGTATTCCCATAGTATTAACTCTAAAGAAGGAGGGAGGATTGAGGATTGCATCAAATGCAGGGCCATACACAAAATTACAATCAAATATAGATTCCCCTTACCTCACATAGATGATCTATTAGATTGTTTAAGTGGTGATGGGTACTTCTCCAAAATAGATATGAAAAGTGGATATCATCAAATCCAAATTAAGAAAGGGGATGAATGGAAAATAATATTCAAAACTAATAATGGATTGTATGAATGGTGGGTGGTTCCTTTTAGATTGACAAACACACCCATTACGTTCATGAGGTTAATAAATGAAGTGTTGGAAGAATTTATAGGTAAATTTGTTATTTTTTACCTGTATGATATCCTAATTTATAGTTAATAAAAAAAAAAGAACATCTGAGGCATGTTAGAATGGTGTTGAGGAAATTGCAATAAGAGAAATTATTGATTAATTTGAAGAAACATAGCTTCATGAAAACATAATTATTGTACTTGGGATTTGTGGTGTCAACGAATGCATTGAATATGGATCAGGAGAAGATTTGGGCCATAGTCAATTAGCTTACCCCATGGAGTGTTTCCCAAGAAAGAAGCTTTCATGCTTTGGAAAGTTTTTATAGAAAAAAAATTAAGCAACCATTTTATTGGACAAAATATTCTAATAAGAGCTTTGAGTTGTTAAAGAAAAAATCACAGGGCATTGCCATATTTTTGCAATTTTTTCAAGGTTGAGACTGATGCTACTCGGACTGCATTAGGAGCAATTCTATGTCAAGAAGGGAAGCCAATTTCTTCAGCAAAAATCTAAATGAAGCCAAAAAAAATATTCCTTACATGACAAGGAATTTTATGCTATTATCCAAACCCTAAAAAATTAGAGACACTACCTTATTCCCAAAGAATTTATTCTTTATAGTAATAATCATCCACTGCAAATCATCAACAATTAGACAAATTAAATTAAAGGCATGTTAAGTGGATTAATTTTTTGCAAAACTTTACATTTGTTTTCAAACAAAGAAGTGGGAAATCAAATAAGGTAGTAGATGCATTAACTCGAATTAATATAGTCCTACATGAATTTCAAGTGAAGGTTATAGGGTTTGATGATTTCAAAGACGTGGATGAAGAAGATCCATATTTCAAAGAAACTTGTGTAGCTTGTGAAAAATATATAACTAGAGGCATAAATCCATGGATAGGCTTTATGATACAAGAAGAATTGTTGTTCAAAGCTAGTTGATTATGCATTCCTAAATTTTCAAAGAGAGAAAATATGTTAAAAGGAAAACACAGTGGAGGATTATCAGGGCATTTTGGACAAGATAAAATTTTCACCTAGGTACATGTATTTTATTTTTGGCAAGGTATGTAGGCTAACATTAAAATATTTGTGGAGAGATGTAGAGTATGTCAACATGCCAAAGGAAGAAGTCAAAATATTGGATTATATCATCCCTTACCAATTCTAAACATGTCATGAGACTTTGTCAGCATGGACTTTGTGCTAGGATTTCCTGAAAGCATAGAGAGGAAATGATTCAATTTATGTTGTTGTTGATAGATTTTAAAAAATGACACACTTCAGATCTTGCAAAAAGACAAACGATGCAACTAATATTGCAAATTTTTTCTTCAAATAAGTAGTTATATTGCATGGGTTGACAAGAAGCATTCTCTCTCATAGAGATACCATATTTGTGGGCCATTTTTGGAGAACTTTGTGGAAAAGGTTGGAAACCAAACTCAACTTCAGTTCAGTATACCATCCTTAGACTAATGGCCAAAGAAAGGTGGTAAATAGGAATCTAGGAAATATCTTGGGAAGTTTGGTAAGTGAACATCCCAAACAATGGGATCAATTACTTGTTGAGGCAGAGTTTGCATATAACGGCTTACCAGAAAAAAACATAAGATTAGGCCCATTTTGAATTTTGTATGGAACACACCCAAGGGGAGTTAATGAATTAAACAATCTTGGGAAACAAGAATTATGAAGTTTTGACTGTGAAGATTTTGTGGTCAGTATGTAGGAATTACAGGGGTTAAGCAACAATTATAAGAAAGTATTAGTAAGTGCAAACAAAGAGAAAACTCAAAGAGAAGATAGTTGGATTTTAAAGTTAGGGATCTAGTTATGGCAGATCTTCAGAAAAAATGATTTCCCACAGGAGACTATAACAAAATAAAACTTAAGAATATTGGACCATTCAAAGTCTTCCGAAACCTCTCTTCAAATGCTTATGAGATATAACTGCCCAAAAAATTTGGAATTTCTTCAATATTTAATGTTTCAAATTTGTACCCCTTTAAGGAATCAATAATTTTTTCAACAAATGCACTTTTCAATTATGACATTTAGACTATTGAATGGTAGAAGTAACTACCTCCAACAATAACAAAGCAAATTGAATCAATAATGTACATGAGGATAGCTAAGAGGAGAAACAATGAGGAGTACTTTCGATACTTGATCAAGTGGAAGAATCATCTATTAGAAGATGTCACTTGGATGTCAATGACCGAAGCTTCCCAATATGGTACCAATATTGAAGAACTCAAGAAGAAAATTACATGAAAATATATTTCCCTCCCTAAGAATCTAAAGAAGGAGCATCATAATAAAATATGTATTTTTCAATAAATGCACTTGTCAATTATGACATTTAGACTATTAAATGGTAGAAGTAACTACCTCCAGCAATAACAAAGCAAATTGAATCAATAATGTACATGAGGATAGCTAAGAGGAGAAAGAATGAGGAGTACTTTCAATACTTGAACAAGTGGAAGAATCATCTATTAGAAGATGTCACTTCGATGTCAATGACTGAAGCTTCCCAATATGGTACCAATATTGAAGAACTCAAGAAGAAAATTACATGAAAATATATTTCCCTCCCTAAGAATCTAGAGAAGGAGCATCATAATAAAATATGTATTTTTCTAAATCTAAGACGATTTTAGATTTTGTATATTTTTAGAAAATACTAGAAACAAATTGTTTTTAGAAACTACTTATGGTGGGATCCTAAAATCAAAAGGCTTTCTCTTGCTTTCCTCTAAAAGTCAAGGATATGATTCACCTCTTGATAAATCTAGATCTTTCCTTCTCAAGATTGTAATAATTTGTTGCAAATCAAGAAAGGTTCCATGCCTTTAACAAAATTGTAGTTGACCTTTTCATAAGTTAAGTTCTCTACACCACCATAGTGACTATGTCAGAGGAATTTAAAACTATTATAGAATCATAATTTTATGTGATAGGGTATGTATAGGACCAATGGATCAGATTATATTACTTCAATAAGAAGCAATGATAGAGGGTATAGGAGTACACCATAGAATTTAGAAAGATCGCCATAATGTTGGGTATCTCCCAAAAGAACCTAGATGTACTCCTCAAGTATCTAGGGGGTCTAAACAACCATCTTTCAAAGCAAGTGATTTTATTCAAGCCCAAACCAGTGGATGAGGCTTTTGAACATGAATAAGACCTAGAGAGAATAGGCCAAAAGAAAGGGAAATCAAGTGGATCAAAGTAAAAGGAGCACTAGGATGCTTATAAGAAGGGGAATAAGGACTAGAAAGGGGGAAAAGATGAAAAGAGGAGAGCTACAATAGACCAGTCAAAAAATCCCAACAACCACTGTAATATTGATGGTCATGCAAAGGATAAGTGTTAAAAATTGCATCCAGAGCTTAACCCTAAGAAAAAAAAGAAAGATAATAAGAAGAAGAATCTCATGAGCATTGATTTGAATAACCATATTGAAAGAATCTTGGACATGGATGAGAATATGATCTATACATCAGTGTAGAAGGACGTGAATCTAAGTAGCCTTTAGCAACATAAAGAGAATGAAAAGACTAGGCTCTTCCATATAAAGATACATGTTAAAAACACAAATATTTATGCTATATTTGACTTAGGATCACAAGTAAATCTCATTTCGGTAGAGATAGTCAAGAAATTAGGATTAGAAGTTTGTGATCATCCAAGCCCATATCCATTAGGATGGGTAAATAATGATGCGAAGAGATGCAAGTGGGTATGTTATGGGAGTGGTCTTGATGTAGGGAGGAAGGAATATATGTTACCATTTTGAAGTATTGAATGGGACAGTTCTTAAGTACCCTACCTACGACAAGGAGCTCTATGTCTTGGCGTAAGTTATGAATAAGCAGAAGCACTATTTGATGGGGAAGGAGATAATAATTGACATTGATCACCGTCCAGTATAGTACATGTAGGTGTAGATTAATATACAATATACCAAGCATTACAAGTGGATGGGGTTTATATCATAGTTCCATTTAGTGATCGAGTATAAGAAGGTCAACATAAACAAGTTGGCCAACATGATTTCAAGGCCACCCATATCAAATATGATAGCTTCAAAAAGTATGATGCAGATGGAGAAATTCACCCATGATGCAAATAAGGAGGAATATTCAGAGGATGAGGACATCAAGTAGGTGTTTTAGTAGTTGCAGATCCATAATCATGTGCACAATGGTGACAATACAATTGACTACCATCTCCACAATAGGTTAGTCTATAGCTTGGATAGTCATGTGTTCCTAAAGGTGATAAATTGCAATTGATTAGAGAGGCTCACACATCTAAGGTTGTAGGGAACTTTGGTGTAGGGAAGATAGTGGCCAACTTATAAAGGAATCTGTCTTGGCCCTATTATGTAAGAGCATGTAGCTAGGTTGATAAGAATATGCATGCTCTATTGTATTAGTAAGCATAGTAACAAGAAACACGGTTAATATCATCCCTCAAATGTGCCCACTCATGCTTGGGAAAGTATTTCCATGGGTTTTGTGGGAGGTTTACTAACAACCAGGAAGGGACATGATTACTTGTTCATGGAAATTGATAGGATAAGGAAGATGTGTGTTTTGATGCCTTGTAAAAATACCATTAATGGGAAAGTAGTAGGCTAAATTGTTCCTTGGATACGTACAAGTGCACTTTGGGTTACTAAGGAGCATAATTTCAGACAGAGACGCACTATTTCTCATTGCATTTTGGACTACATTTTGGGATAAGATTGGCATGAAGTTAAAGAGGTATATAATATTCTATCCACAAATAGATGGGCAGACAGAAGAAACCAATAGGAATTTGGTGCAACTTTTAAGGAAAAGGTGGGAGATCATGCCCATAGGCTCAGTCTACCCACATACTGCATGCACATTTACTGAGTTGTGAATGTAGATAATCTATGATCCGGACTTATGCAGGAATACAAAAAATACAAAAATACACATATACACAGAGATGCAGCAAAAATAAAACTTCATTTCATTAATATCAAAGAAATGAAATATGCTTACATACAAAAAAGGAAATAAACTAGCTCAGGTGATGGTAGCTTATCTTTGAGAAAAGATGTGGTGGCTACATGCCTCTGAAGTGTGTTACAATGAGACTCAAAGGCCTATTTATTATGGAGAAATAATGGAAAACTCTAAACATCCAAAAACCTAACCCTGGGAGATGAAGTGACAAAACTATGGGCCTCGTTTGGGTAAATTGGTACATCAAATTCCTGGGGTCGTAACTTTGGCATACGATCTCTGTTTGACGTGAACAATACCTCGTTAGAAAGATATATTCAAGGACTACAACTTTTGACTGCAAGCATAAGTGAAGTCTAGCGTTTGCCTGTTTTCCTAAAAAACCATCGTTTAGGGCCTCAAAATAGCTCTGAAACTTCAGGATCCGAGAAACGAATTATTATATTATTAAAATAAATTGAATAGCTAATTTACTAATGCCTAATTTCCAACAACTAAATCTTGGCCTTGATGCATCCATGTTATTTATTCTAGAGGATCGATTGATTTTCACCTTTGTCCTAAGGATGAACCACATTAGTTGGTTCGAAACTTCGACGAAATCCTAATGATGTGATTAATCTAAAATACATTACTATTTACCCAAAAAACTACCAAAAATAGTAAATTGTCCTATAATTAAGGAAACAAAAAAACTGTGGGGGTCCAAGAATAATAGGTGGGTTACCACCAATATCCACCTAGATCACTCCTCTGTCCTTAAGAGGAAATGGTCCCCATTTCATTGAGTGCCTCCATGAGATGGGGAAACTTCTGCTGAACTTGGTCCCTAGTGAGCCACTTTCCTTGGTGTAGGAGCTAGACAACTTTGAAAACCCGATACAATTGTATATGTTGTTGGTGAGTATTCTTGATATGTGTGTCCATGATCTGATTATTTGTGGTCTATTCCATGGAGCTTACGTTTAACTATGTTGGTGTGAGATTTTCTATAATATCTGATGTGTCTATCAGTGGTGGAAAGTATAGTCAAAGGCAGTCCACATTGAACATTAGATGCAGGTCAAGGAATGGTGGAATGTTGAGCTCGAAAGCATTGTCTCTACAACCTTAGTGATGGTGTAAGGCCCATATCAGAGTGGATGAAGCTTGTAGTGGGCCTAACGAGGTGCTCCTTCTACAACTATAACCAAACTTTGTCAACCCACATGGAACTTGTGTGGCACCTAATGCTGATCATGACGCTGCTTGTAATTAGCAACTCTGTCCAATATGGCGTGTACTTAATGAAGATGTGCTTAATGAAATCAATGAAGTTGTTAGCCCTGTCAACTTTATACTTAAATTCCTAACAACCAATTTATTATATTATTTTAATTAATTGAATAACTAATTTACTAATGGTTAATTTCCAACGGCTAAATTTGGGCCTTGATGCATCCATGCTATTTATTTTGGAGGATAGATTGATTTTTTCACCTTTGTATTGAGGATGAACCACATTAGTTGGTTTTAAACTTCGAACGAATCCTAATGATGTGATTAATCTGAAAGACATTACCATTTACCTGAAAAACTGCCAAAAATATTAAATTTTGCTACAATTAAGGAAAATGAAAAATTGTGGGGGTCTAAGAGGAATAGTCAAGTGGCCACCAATATTAACCTAGATCAGTCCTCCCGCCTTAGGATGCAATGGTCCCCATTGCATTGAGTGCCTCCATGACATGGGGAAACTTTTGCTGAACTTGGTCCCCAGTGAACCACTTTTCATGGTGGAGGAGTTGGCCAACTTTGACAAACCGATACAGTTGTATCTAGTGTTGGTGAGTATTATTGATCTATATGTCCATGATCTGATCATTTGTGGCTTGTTCCATGTAGTTTGGGTTTAAATATGTTGGTGTGAGTTGTTCTACGATGTTTGTTGTGTCCATTACTAGTGGAAAGTATGGTCTAAGGGGGTCCACATTGAACACTTGATGCAAGCAAGGAATTGTGGAATGCTGAGCTTTAAAGAATTGTCCCTTACAACCTTAGTGATGGTGTAATGCCCATATAAAAAGGGTCAAATATTGTGGTGGCGCCCAACGAGGCGCTCTTTCTGCAAATGAAACCAAACTTTGTCACCCACCTGGAACTTGTGTGGCACCCAATGTTGATCATGACGTGGCTCATAATTATCATTGGCTATATCCAATATCTCATATACCTATTGGAGGATGTGCTTAATGTGCTTAATAAAGTTGTTAACCCTATCAGCCTCAAACTAGACATGAGTCAAATGTGTCAGAGTAGCTACAAATGGTATGGCCACATCAATGGGATATAGTGCCTGGAATCCCAATCCCACCTGAAAAGGGTTATGGCTAGTGGAGCTATGGACAAATATGTTGTAGCTATGCTAGTCATAGGGGAGGCTTTCATCCCATGTGCATGGATGCTTCGAGTTGTACATGCACAAAATGTGTACATTTATCTTATTGACGACCTCTGTTTGGCCATCAGTTTGGGGGTGGAAATCTGTGGACTTAGTGAGCTTGGTATCCAACATCGACCAAATACTTGAACAAAATGTACTTAGGAACCTATTGCCTTGAACTGAAATAATGGACTATGGGATCCCAAAGTGTACCTGATGAGAACTAGTATTGCAGCAAGAGTTATGCAACTCCTGGGGTTACCAACTTTACTTTATCAACCCGGGGTTCATACAAGCTTGGAGGTGACAGTGCTATATACACAAGTAAAAGTGATGGTTCTGCCTTTTTTCACTGTTCAGCTGACGAGAGACCACTAGGGTTTGTCAAGCTAGATTTCTATGGATTCAGAAGAAACTTGATTACTGATGAGGGAAAGAGAAATATACTCTAAGAGAAAGCTGGTCTATTAAAGGAAAAATACTGAAATCCAATGCTAAAACACACCATTTCCTACCTAGCTGCTAAGAGACTATGTTTCAGAAAGAATGCTAGATTAACATGTATGAAATTCAACTATCTTAAGCATGTAAATTCAAAGCATCAACATTCTACTACTGTGCATGTAAATGGCTACAACAAATATTTTTTTTTTCTTTTTGTTCTTTTTATGGAAAAACAAGTGTGAAAGCTAATCTCTTTTGGTGATGTGGCAGGTGGCTTAGGGATGCTGGTGTATGGTTGGAAGGTTTGGGAGACCTGTAGGTGACCTTGTGTGGCTTTCTAGAGTTTTTCCCTCAATTCGGCCCCAAAATAGGCCACTACAAGAAAACCTACAGAATGTCCTAAAAACCTATAGGATTCCTTGTATTTCTATAGGTTACAGCCGTAAGAAAAACAACGGGTGATGAAGGTATGGAAGGCTTAGAGAATGTGGTTGGTGAATGGAATGGAGTGAGAAAATTCCTAGGATCACTCAGAACTCAAAACCAGGGTTGGGAGATGGTTGGATTTGCTCAACATGCTTGGAGGAGTTTCCATGAAAAATGATGAAATTGGTGAGGGTCTTAGTGAAAGTGAGGAATGATCATGGATGGATGAAGTTGGAAGGAGGTTGCTTGCTATGAAATCTCTCTCTACTTCTAAAACCCCTGTACTGCATCAAACAATGATATTTACCCAAAACTCATGTAAACAAGAAGAATTTCAATAAGCTAGAAAAACAAAGTTTAATGAGCTAGTTGTCTACTTCATGCATGAGGAAAATTTATAGAATAAGATGAAATAATTGATGGGATATATTGTAAGACTGAAGATGGAAGAAAAGATAATTAAATCCTACACTTGCAAACTGATCAAATGTTGGTTCAAGTACAATAAACTCTAAATTCTATGAGAAAGTAGAATTCTATCTTTTTGGGGCTGCAAAGGGGTCTTTTCCTCAAATCATGATCCTCGAAGGAAGAGGGGAGGCCAAGAAACCTACTGAAATATTTTTGATGCTCCTTTTATCCCTTCTAACATACCACTGAAGTAAAGCAGAAATGAAAGCAAACTAACAAACAAACTAATCAAACCTACACTACTTGTAATGAAATACTTCTAAGGACAATTTGACCATGAATCTATGAAATTAATCTAAGCATACAGATACAAGAAGAGGAGCCTTTGCTACTAGGGTTGGGCCCTAACCTGAGATCTTTAGCCCTTTGAGTTAACTCAATACTGGATCAAGAAAAAGATCAATCTCTTTATCAAAACAGAAAATTACATAGGAATGTCTTCCACAAGTCTGGAGCTAAAAAATAACTAGTGTTTTTACAACAAAAATTCGAATCCTAATGAGGCTCTAGGCCTCTTTATTTATGCAACTGAAGTCCCCAACAACTTCCTTAAATCTAAGGAGGCTCGACTCACAAACTCGAGATACGCTAACTCTTTGACTATCATTTGCTTGGCTGCCTTTTGATCTTCATGACTTGGTTGCTTGTACTCTAAGGTGGTGTGATTGACGGAGGAATATTCAAATGAGGGAGGTGTAAATGAGGAGGATTTACCTCCTACAATCTCTGTTCCTTGTCTCATTCAAGTTTCAACTTTTAATCTTGCCAAAATTCCTTGATTTTCTCTCACAAACTTGCATTCAATGCTCATTAGTCCACTAGGAATAATATCTCACTTTACTCATCTCATTAAACAAAATATAATCAAAACATGTAATAAATTGTGAGAAGAGTTGATTTGACTAAGCTAGGAGGTGAATTAAGGTCCATATAGTTAACCAATGATGGGGCTCACCATCACCCCCATATTGAAATATCCATATCTTTCATAGCCATGGTGGCCTCCTTGACATCCCATGGTTCTGTTGTGGTTTCCTCTTCTTGTGCATAGAATCTTGCCTTCCTTTCTATCTCCTCCCATCAATTTCTTTCTTCCTCTTCATTCCTTCCTTATAACATCCCCAAGAGTAGTTGTGGACAAAGTCTCAAGCCAATCCAATTGAATTTGAGCCTTTGGATGGTTTTCTTGTACATGGGTGTCCTGTTTAGCGCTTCTCTCATTCTTTGAGGAGAATGGTACTCTCAGATTTTAAAACTGTATGGCAGAATATTCCATCTCCTTTGGAAAGCTTACATGTTGTCATCCCCTAATAGCATGAACATATCCTCAAAATGTGTAATTTCTTGTTCTTGGGAAACAAGATACCTGGGTCCAAGTTGAGGATCATTTGCAATTAAATTATGTGTGCTGATGATAGCCATTGGATTTGGCTGCTCAACTCTTATCACGAGAGGCTCTATGTGTTCCCTTGCCAATATCTTCTTCATTTCTGCAGCCCTTGCTTCCTCATGGTTCATACATGATGCCAAGGCCATCAATGGTAAATCCCCTAGTTTTGCATTAGGGTCCCATACATTCAGATCTGTTAGGGCCATGTTATGCAAGTAGAACTCAAACATCTTAGTCCTATCCTCCCATGTGATTTGATCACAAAGATCAATGAACTGTCTATAATCCTAGAATGACATAGTACCTCTCTGTGCTATGGTCTTGATTTGGAACTGCAACCACTGTTCCTTAAGGTATAATATATAGGACTTAGCTAGCCTCTTGCACTGGATTGCCTCTAAAGATAGACTGGCCATGGTTTCCAATTGATTCTCTTTTTCTTGCAGCTATCCTTTCAACCATGCATTTTCTACCTCCAACTAAGTTTTCATTATGGCCTCTCTGTCCATCTCTTTGAGTTTCTCCTCCATACGACCTATTTCCTCCACTCCCTTAGACTTGGCAATTTGCATCCATCTATGTGTTTTGTCTCTTTCTTTCTCAAGCTCAAAGAATAATGGGATGGGAATTTTTTGTGGAATGACCCTACCCCCTTTAATAAATCTGTAGTAGGATTCAAGGTTAGGTTGAGGACTAGGTTCCTTTAGCTTTGGGTCCTCCTTCTTTGGTTCTTGCTACATATTCCCTTCCTTATCCAATTTTTGAGTTTCCTGTAGGTTTAGCAAAATTTCCTGTAGGATTTCCTCTGCTTCTAGTAGGTCATGTTGTGTATCCTATAGGGTGGTTTCCCCCCTGGATGAGGCAGATCTAGTTACATGCCTTCTCTCATAAGTGATAGGAGACTTAGGGGAGGTTTGTGCTGAGGATCATTCTCCTTGAGTTTTAATAAGAGGAGCTATATTTTCCGGTTGTTTAGGTGAGTCTTCAATAACAATGGGAACAAAGGTGGGAGTTTGATGTTTTCCCTGCCTTAACCTTGTACTCTTTCTTGTTCCAAAGTATAATGGGGTTTCTCTCTGTATTTTTCCTTTTTGTTTGATAGGGGTGCTAAGGGTAGTGAGGGCAGTTGTTGCCTCCCTCTTAGTGGGTTATGGAGATACCCTGGGTGACTCTTCCTTGTCTTCTGCCTCCTCTTTTCCATTCCCCTTTTCATCTTTATCTTTTTCCTCTTTTTCTCCTTGTCCATCAGTTTCCTCCTTGGCATATTCCTCTGTTTCTTCACCACTTTCCTTATCTTTCTCTTCCTCTTCTTCCTCATCCATTTCCTCTTCATCCCTCTCTAGATCCTCATCTATTTCAATTTCCTCTTCATCCCTTTCACTGGCAGTAGGGATTTTGTCATATGTGAGGG
>APFE030223430.1:0-12840 GCA_000404065.3 Pinus taeda | reverse complement strand
GGTTTTCCATTGTTTCTCAACAACAAATAGGCCTTCGAGCCTCATTGTAACACAGTTAGGAATAGTTCAGAGGCATGTAGCCGCACATCTCTTCTCAGAGATAAGCTACCATCGCCCTAGCTGGCTTATTTCCAATTCTGGTTGTAAGCATATTTCGGTATTTTCCATTACTGAAATGAAGTATTATTTCCGCTGCATCTCTTTATTTATGGTTATCGCATCTCTGTATTTATGGTTATCTCTGTAATCTATTGCGTTCCTGTTTAAATCTGGATCACCATGATGCATAGATAAATGCATATTCATAAGATGAGGACTTCAAGAAGGTGTATCAGCAATTGCAGAGTCAAATTCATGTGCATGATGGTGATAACACGGTTGACTACCATCTCCATGATGGGTTACTCTATAGTTTGGATAAGCTATATGTTCCTAAATGTGAGAGATTGCAACTGATTAGAGAGGCTCACACCTCAAAGGTTGCAAGGCACTTTGGTGTAGGGAAGATTGTGGATAAGTTGAAGAGGTACCTATATTGGCCCAATATGGAAGAGCAGGTAACTAGGTTCATAAGAGGATGAATGATTTGTTGTACTAGCAAGCCTAACAACACGAAATAGGGCATATATCATCCCTTTCATGTACCTACTCATCCTTGGGAAAGCATTTCCATGGACTTTGTGTGAGGCTTACCAACAACCAGGAAGGGACATGACTACTTGTTCATGGTAGTTGACAAGTTCAACAATATGTGTGTTTTGATGCTCTGTAAAATGACCATCAGCGGGAAAGAAGAAACAAACATATTCTTTGGACAGGTCTGGGTGCATTTTGCGATACCAAGGAGCATCATTTCATACAGGGATACAAGATTTCTTAGTGCATTATGGACTACATTGTGGGAGAAGATGGACACAAAGTTGAAAATATGTACAACAATCCATCCATAAACAGATAAGTGGACATAAGTTGTCAACAAGACTTTGGTGCATCTTCTAAGGGGATACAACCAGAACATCCAAAGACCTCGGATGAAAATCTAGTATATATACAACATTCGTACAACATAACAGTACACAATTCTACATGATAGTCCTCATTTGAGACTTGTTTTGAATATTTTCCACTTTCACCTTTCGATATTGCATATGGGAAATAAGGAGGAGTGAGGGAAGATCTTATAGGAGATGCTTTGAGGGCTAAATTTTTTATAGAGAATATCGAGTAGATCCATATACAAGTACAAGAAACATTGCAAAAGTCACAAAAGAATTATAAGGTCATGCATGATCAACATAGAATAGAGAATTCATTCAAGGTGGGAGACAAGTATGGTTACAATTGAGCAAAGGAGAGATTTGCAAGGGCCTGGTAAGAAAATGAAGGCTATGAGGTATGGTGCCCTTGAGATACTAGAAAAGGTGGGTGAAAATGCCCATCGATTCAGTTTACCACCATATATCCGCATTTACTCAGTTGTGAATGTAGATAATTTGAAACTCTATGAGCCTTCCATGCCAGATAAGGAAGAGGAACTTGTCCTACCTTTTATGCAAGATTTGGCACCAGATGCTCAGGAAGAGTTGATAAAAGATATAGTTTTGCAAAAGAGGTCTAGAACTACAATACAAGGGTAGCATGACCTTTGGAAAATTAGATTGAAGGACAACTTCTAAGCAAAGCTAAATGGTACACCGGAGAGAAGGAGAAGGAAAAATTTCCTCACCTCATTCAGTAAAAGATTTTGGTGACCAAAATCCTTCCAAAATGGAGAGGTGTGATCTAGATTGGATAATTATATTGTTTTTCATCCATATCGATGCATTTGGAGTGGAAAAGTGGAGGAATAAACTCACGGGACCGTTGTTATTGGCAGGATCTAGTTTGGTGAAATGGAGTCTTGAATCTTTTGAGAGCATCTTGAGGAATCAAAAGACATTTTTTGGGGTAAAAATTTGTCACTTCAGAGCTACACCAATTCATGTTATTATACACACAAATATCTTTCCAACAACACAGGAAGCGTGTCAATCAGAGTCTGTATGCAACTCATAAGTTGACCTTCCTATTTTCACACCTATATTTTGGGAGGATGTCTCGTCAATCCCCATTATTCATGGAAAAGGGGCTAGTCATGTGATTATTATGTAAAAGACTCTATAAAATTCTATATTGTATCTCTATGTAGGAGTTGATGTAGTCAAAAGTAACCACTAGTAGGCTATCAGACTGTGTTATAACTGAACCACTAGGAGGAAGATGCATTCCATTCATTCAAGATAATTTTGTTACATAACTGAGAAACTATAACTAGGAGAGATAGGAGGTAGACCACACACAAAGGATATGTGCACTGTAGCAGCCCATGAGCCACAAGCATGACTTCTTTGTACCTACAACCGAAATTCTAGACAGAGAAAGAGAGCAAAGCGACCTCACCTTCTAGCTGGGTTTTCTCCCAAAAGGGTTTCCCATAGAGCATATCTTGTGTCTTATGTGTGTGTATGAGCTTATTTTTCTATTGTCTACTTTCTGCATAATTTCCATTTGCATGCATGCAATAATGGTAGTTAAATCTACAAATTTTAAAGTCTAATAAAATTTTAATAGTGTAGAATCTCAGATTTTTAATATAATAATATCAAATCTTTTGTGAAGAACTTTCCAGTGAAATATCCATTGCAGTTTATGGATCACTTTCTTCACTGAAAATACTAGGCCTAATGACCTCTTTGTAAAATTATTTTAACTTGCCCTCAAAAACACAAATCAATTTCATGATGTATTTTTGCCCATGCCATCCTAGTTATAAGGCATGAGAAATTATGGTCTTCACTAACCAAACACATTTCCACCAGCTTAAAATATTTGGTGTCGCATGTGCTGGAATGGACTTGTTCCTTCACCTAATACATAACTTCCCTTAAAATTTGAGCCTTGCTCATCTCTAATCATTTTCATTTTGCATTTTACTATTGCCCCAATTTTCTCTGGAATTCCCTCTTTCCTACCCCTAAGCAGTGTTTCATGAATTTATACTCCACTTTCCTTACATTATTTTATGCCCACATGACATGGCAAGAGATATACGCCTTCTATATGGGGAAGACACTAGCTCTTCTCATCCATGTTGGCCTTCCCCTTATCCTTACCACCACAATGCTATCAAAGAATAAAGCCCCTCTCCCCATAGCTAGTAGAGGACTAGAAATCCACTTACAATAATGAAAATCCTCTAACTACCATTGAGAAATAACCATCATGTTGGATTGAGTTGAATGAGATGGGGGATGAGAATACCTCTACAAAGTCGATCCCTTCTCACTTACAATATTGGGGCTATAAAGTCAACTCCTCCTCTTTGAGATTTGAGACAATGTCTATGCATTCCTCTAACTTGTTCTATAACTTTTTCCCCATCGTCAATATATCATTAGGGGAATTTTGAGGTCTAAAATGGGCTTCCTAAGAAAAATTTACAACCAAAATAAACTTTATAAGAACCAATAGGCTTTAAGATGATGATGCCAACCATGGGGGATGATTCACCATTTTTGGAGTAAAAAGGTAAAAAGAATAAAATATAATAAAATAATAAAACTATTTTTTCAACTTGTATTTTAAACTTATCTCCCTAAGTTTTACTCAAATTTCGAGTGGGATTACTCGTTGGGTGCAAAATTTAATTCCTCATCCAAGGAGTGCCCATGTTGCATACTTTCAATGGACCCTCCTACACAAAAAATGAGAAATACATGAAAAACATGATTCCAATCACGTTTTTTCATGTATTTCTCATTTTTCGTGTAGCAGGGTCCATCAAAACTTAGCAACATGGGTACTCCTTGGATGAGGAATCAAATTATGCATCCAAAGAGTATTGCCGCTCGAAATTTGAGTAAATTCATAGGGAGATAAGTTGAAAATACAAGTTGAAAAATAAGTTTTTTCTTTTTTCCCTCTAAAATTTGATGATGTAATCAAATCTTATTTTATTATTTCCACTATTATTTTATAATTTCCTTAGGAGGTCCATTTTAGACCTCAAAACTCCCTTAATGATTATCCCACCACAACCATAACTCTTTACAGTCCAGATATCATTATAGTCTCACATCAATGTTGTACCATGCTTTTGTTGGAGCCAGTTCTATACACATTTCCCCCCTCTACCTTGATTCTCTTCACCCTCCACATCGACAAACCTCCACAATCACTTGCAGATTTGCTTACATGCAAATCCGTTAGAATGGCAGATCTCTTATTCCCCCTCATTAAATAATTAAACTATTAATCATACCCCTACATTACCCACCTAAACGTATATACATGTACTAACTTGCATAGGAGAATGGTTGATCTCAAAATATACCCTCTCGACATCCTCCCTCTTGTGGCTAGATACCCCATTCCCATCCGAGGAAAAATGCAATGTATCCTTCATTGTATTCCTCTTTCAAATTCCTCCCTTTATTATCTTAAGAATTTATTATTTAAATTGTGTGTGTGTGTGTGTATATAATAATAATATATATATATTAATTAATTAGATAAATATCGATATATATTTTGTTAAGTTATGTGAGTCCTGAGATGATTGCACGCTTAACCTTTAGCTTGAGAAACCATGACATAGGGTCATCTAAGCTGTCAAAATCACTCAGGGATCGCATCCAACATGGGTCTCACCAACACTTAACATGACTGCATCTTTGCCCATGGAATTTCAAACCAGTGACCTTCATATCACGAAGTGCCTTAACAAAACACCCCATCATTACCTATTCTACGTCTGATGGGTGTTAATTTCTTTATATTTAAATTAAATTTCATTTATCATTTAAATTATGTTAATAATTTTATACTATTTTTTAATCTTTAATTTTACCCTTTTATTATTAATTTATTATTTGAATATTTATATGTTTTGACCAAAATGTTTCTCTTATCCATGTTAACTTTGGAAATTTATTTTTTATTATTAAATTTATTTATTTAACGCGAGGGTTAGTTTATTATAGGTGTTTAGAACTTCCAGTTATTGTTACTAAATTTTGTTTTATTTTATTTACTGTCCCATGTTATTTTTCTTCTTTTTATATTTACATTTTCGTGAATATATAGTTTTTTCTCCCCAATTTTCAAGATATTATATATATTAAAACTATGTTAGTTAATAAATTTAGTTATAAAAGATTAAAACAATATAATCCAATCATATTTCTTAGTGTTTGTGATGAATTATAGTTAGTTTTATTTTTATAATAAACTGTCTTATTAATATTAGTTTAATTAACTTATATTTAAATTAAATACAAAAGTACTGCTCATATATAAATCTTTATTATTGTATTTAAATCTGTATTATATTAATATTAATTTAATTTAAACTTAATATTAGGATTCCTGAAATTATTATTAATTAAAAATTATTCTTTATATTCTTCTCTGAAAGCTATATATATAATTTTCTGAAGACCATCTATCCTCTTAAATCTACAAATTCTTTAAGCATATAAATTTTAGTTAAACATAACTCTTACCTTAAAAGTATAAATTTCGGAACTATTGTAATATTAGACTATAATGAAAGTGTTTAATGTTGAAAAGAACACTGATTATTAATTGTGCCATGACTAAAGGGTGTGGGATATAGAAAGCGATTTATGCCCCCAAAAAAATTTACTACTTTTAGATAGTATATAAATGTTTAGATGAATAATTAAATATATAGAGAAAGGGGATATGATCATAATTTTGAGTTTTAAAATTAATTTTATAATTATAAATGATGTATTTTTAAAATATCATTATAATTTTGAATTTTAAAATTCAAATTTATCATTATAATAAATTAATTAAAAGTATGGTTAAAACTTCGATTTATTAATTATTCAAAAGAAACATTAAAGTATCTTTCATTAGTTTAAGAATCATTTAGATTTCTTAGTCATTGAACAAAGTCTCGTGTTATTATCTTTTAAGTGAATACAATGAAACTCTCAATTTCTTAGTGAATGAGGCCACCCATGTACCACAAGGAACTTTGACCCAAAAAAGGATTTTTATTTTAACCTTTTTCCAAAAGTATATGATTTTTTAAACCAAGAGAAGTTACATAAAATTTATGATGCAAGTGGAATGTTATGCCAAGAATTGAATTGATATGCTTTAGGTAGGGAGCATTTTAAAGATGGAAATTTGTCTTAAAGTTTAGAAACCTTAGTGAATTTTACTAGTCCCTAATATCCAAACTATACAATATTTGGAGATATCTTTTTAAAAATATTCAAATTTCTATTGATTTTATATATAACATCTGTGAAATTTAAGCGATCTTTAAGGAAAAATAATTGTATTCTACAAAATTTGGGCAAATCATTTTTAGAAAAAATAGAAATTGGCGAATCTTTTTTTTGGAAAAAAACATGGAAAATTAGCTCACTTGCGAATATTAACCCCTAAATTTTTTTGTGGCTTTAGGGCAAGTTGAAGGACAAAGGTCATGGGATATAGAATGTGCTAATTAACATCTAACATGTGTCTTATTGCATCAATCTTTATCTCTAGCCTACAAGGTGGGATTATATCAAAATATCCCCAACATAGTATGTGGCTTCATTTTTGGTGTTTTTGGGGTCTTCAACCAAATTTTTGGCATGCAGTAGTCATTGGGTTTATTTCACCACTTTGGTTTCATGTCTTGCTAGAAATGTGGAGTGCATTTGGAACATGTAAAAACTTTGTTTCCCTTGTTGTCTATTGTATGGATTAGTTGTTGGGAGGTCTTTGCAAGGGCACTCTATGGTATATAAGTTTGGATTTAGTCTGTGTGTTCAATATTTTGATCATTCAATATTTTTCCAAGGGGGTGGGGCTTGGGAAGTGTGACATCACTTGGCTAATGTTCCCTCATTGTAAATAATTGTAATTATTTAAAATGTTGAGAGAAAGGGACACAGATTCCAGTTGCTTAAGGATGGTTGTTACTTGAGGAATTCACAATTTTAAATGTATCAACCATGGGTTAGTTAAGAGGTTTAAATGAGATGACTATGCAATAAATTTAATTGAAAAAAAAGAAGAACAAACCCATGTGTCTTTTGTCTCTAACATCAAGCAACGAAGGACAAAAGATTAAAGAATAGGAATGGGTTACACTGTTTAAGGCATTTTGATTGCATGGATCTTTGGAAAAAGGACAGACGATTGGTCTATTAGGAGACACGAAAGCAAGTTGATGGGCAAAATATTGGAGAATGCATTATCTCTCTCTCTCTCTCTCTCTCTCTCTCTCTCTCTCTCTCTCTCTCTCAGATGCAATGAAAAAACACCCAACAGGGAGCACTAGAAAACTCCTCCAAGGGTCAGAGGTGTAAGATAATTTTTAGAGCAGTGATCATAACTCACAATGATCAAGCTCTAGAGAAGGCGAACTAGTTGAGGAACCCTTAGAGAGGCTTGCTAGGTGAAAACATTATAAAGTGTAGTGGATTTCTTGAAGGCTAAGGAATCCACTAGAAGATTATGGATTGATGAACCTACTAAATTGGGAAGAGACACTTTGGTATTTGTGAGGGATGATGAACCATTGGGAGTTGCCTTGAGGTTGAAGCACTAGCGCTTGAATCGCTAATGAAGTAAATGTTTCCTTGATGAACTTAGTGCTTGGGGTGACAACTACAAGTAAATGTGGTTGTAGCTTGTCTAAGGTTGGGTGGAGAGTTAGATTCCCAATCTCAGTTGTCATATCTCTTTATAAGATAAGTATTCTCTTGTGACTTGTGCATGTGATTATTATGTCTCTGTTTATTGTGCTGAAATGATGTCATAATTATGTTGAGGAGTGTTGTTTCCTACATGAATGAGGAATCTCAATGTCTTGTGTAAATATTTTAAGGAATAATTCATTTCCTATGGATATATCTAAGCTGGAAATTAGCCTAGGATTTCCTAAGCATGAAGAGATGGGAATCTCTATTAATGATTAATTAATAGCATGAAAATTCCTAGATATCTGGGCATTATGTTGATGAACTATTCAAGTTAAGACTAAGGAATGTGACTTCTTATACATAAGTGTTTTTGAATGTTTTTCTTAGGAATGGTTATTATTGTGTCCATCATGAGCCTGCAAATTGGCCTAAATGGACTGTGTATGAAGAGATAGATCAATATTTCTTAAACAAATAAATATGTGCATTCAAAATACCTTGGCTATTGGGTCAATATTTACCCATAAGCTCAGGAGAGATAGCCTTAAATCTATATCCACATACATACAAGTATATGAATACTTAGTTCATCTATGCATCTGCAAACTAAGTCTAGGTTGAAGTAGTACAAGCTTAGGAGAGATATCACACACATACACACACACATATATGTATATATGTATGTATGTGTGTATATCTTTGTTTTATAGGTGACAGGTCGAATTGGTTTGAGCACCTTCATAAAGCTCAAAAGGGATAGCCCGAAAGGGCCTGCATATACCCTTATATATTTATAGATTATGTGTTGGAGGCATAGGCAAAGGCCCCTATATGTGCATTAACAATTTCCAAGCATGGGGGTTGAATCCTTAAAACTAGAGTTCTAGACTTTGAAAGGAAATGGCTTAAACCCTTTTGAACCCTATGACTAAGTGTGGTGATCAAGTGTTAGATGAGGAGGAATTCGAGCCATCATTGGCTAAGCACCTTGTAGTTGTCCATGTGTCTTGGAGGCTTGGAACCCCAAATATTTCAATGGGAGGCTAGGCAAGTCCTTCCAGAAATAAAATGTAAGGATGATGTGGCATAGTAAGCCACCATATGGGTGCATACATTGACTAGGAAAAAAACATAATTTTTGTGCAATGCAAAAGCTATGAATTGTATGAGTTCGAAGACTTACGTGGGACCAAGGCCACATGGAGGACATGAAAATGTATGATGTTGACTTGATGTTTAGGACCAGTGTTGTCACCCTAGACATCGGACCCTGGAGGTTTTGAACAAGGAGCATGGTATAACTCCCAGGATTTAAGCCTAGGGCTGACTTGGCGTGTGGGGCCCATTTAATGGGGATGAGTGTTGCATGGCATAAATGCTTTTACCTATAGATCAAGGGGGTGAGGCTTTATTGCAAGTGTGTATTGCCACATAGCCCATAAGGTTGACCCCAACAGTTTCAACGTGGAACAATATCGAAATCCACCATAATTTATTCTCAGGGTGGCATGGCCATAGAGGGCCCACACCCACATACATCACACACACACACACACACACACACACATATATATATATATGAGGAAATTTCAACTCAAAAATAGCCACCTAAGAAAAAAATTAAGAAAACAATAAAATAATGCCATGTAGACAACTTTTTAATTTATCATTTTGATTATTTTAGTAATCAAAATTACCAGATAAATGTCACGTTTATCAAAATATCAATATTATTTATATTTAAATTAATTTATTATCACAAAGTAATAAAATTAAATGTAAATTTTAAATTAGATGAAAATTGCCCAAATAAACGTCACTAGTAATAGTAGTTATATAGTATATTATAATTATATATATTATATAAATAGATTATATTAAATTTAAAAAGAAAGTAAATTTAATTGTATAGTTAACCCAAATAAAACACTTTATCAAAATAATCCCCGCGCGGCGTTGCACACACACACACGCATATATAGAATTAAACACAAAATTTAATAAAATTTAATAAAATAGTGTAAATTAAAATAAATTAATTACGCGGTTCCATTAAAAAGTCGAACTCATATGACCCTTCATTAAAAATATTTGTCGTGATATTATACTCTTTGTAAATATAATGATATGAATGGTTTATTTTTAACTATATATTAGTTTTGTCACTTTGGGACCATTAATGCTGGTAGGTAAATTATATATTAAAAAACGATGGTGTCTAGTCCACACCTATTATTCTTTTAAAATTTTAAGATTTTGATGTGGCTTACAAACATTAATTTTTGTTTGGAACCCCCCCCATGGAATTTCAAGTGTTAAGATTTTAAAATCAATTCCTCTTCTCTCTCGTCTCTCTCCTCTCTCTCGTCTCGTATATTATATATATAATAAGTATAGATAATATATATATAATATATATATTATATAGTTTTGGCCATGTGAGACATAATGAGGGGTTAATATGTGAGACTAGTATGGATGAGTCGGTAGTTAGGGTAACACTAACATGTGGCAATGAGGTGGCTAACTCGGATAGCCACATCAACACCACATGGCAGGTCAAGATGACATGGCACTATCTGATAAGCCATTTTTGAATGGTCGTATCTTTCAATCCAAGAGTAAGATAGAAGCAAGTTTTATATCATTGGAAATGTCTCGAAGAGATGAACACAACATTGTTATCCATTTTAAGTTTTGGAGAAGTTGAAAGAGATAAAAAAAAATTATTCCCCATTTCCATAACGAGACATTGGAGGTTAGGTTAGCATAGTAACTACCTCCTTCTACCCTTAGTAGGGGCTAGGGATAGTAGGGGGTATGTCAGGGCCTTGAGTTGGTGAGCACCCCTGATCTCCAACTAACTCGAGAAGAGTAAAAAAACCAAATGCACATAACCGATGGCGAGTTGGACTGACAGATGATGGGCACAATTAACCGAATGAACACGAAAGGCGAGTTGGGAGGGCACATGCCTGCATGAAGGTGGGGTACCCAAGCATGTTCAACCAATGTGTGGCGGTGTATAGTGGCGAGCACACCCATAGCAGCGGGTGCCCGCCCAACTTGTGGAGCGCGTGTGATGTGTAGCGAGCATGTGAGCGTTGGGTGGGTGATATAGCTACATAGGAGAAAAGTGCAATGAAGGGCAAGCAACCAAGGCAAGGTGAGGATGGGCGGGCGTGTGTGGACTCGACAGAGGGCATCCACCTGAATGCAAGTCAAGCCAACTCATGGTAGAATTAACAAAGGAGTGCATTCAACACAAGTCGACCAGGGGCGTTCATGCATTCACCATACCTTGGAAATTCAGTCGGGTGTACAAAACGTTTAGGTTGAGCGATGGAGTGAAGGGATGCGACGGTTCATAAAACACTTGGGCTAAGTGTGTATAAATATGAATGAGTGTCATTCGTTTAAGGCATTAATCGAACAAACAAGTTCACATATTTCAGGACAAGCAGAATAGTACTGACGATCAAGAACAGCTAAGGACTAGGGCGCATGTGAAATGGTTTAGGGCATCGTAGGGTGTCCCAGGGCACGACAAGGTGGTTGTGTGCAGCAAGCAGTGGCCTGGGCGATGCACCTTCCCAGGGCAGGTAGACAGGAGAAATTATGAACGAATAATTTGTATTGCAGCAGGGCTGAACTTGGGATTTCCTGGCAGTGTGCAAGTAGAGCACACAATTCAACAAGGTGTGCGGGCAAGGGATGCATGAAATAGCAGCATGCATTGGACTATATGACCAAGGCGGAAAGTGCACGTTCAACAACACGACTTGGGAAGTATTGTGTGGGCGAGTTGTTGGGACAACCAGGCAATTATCACACCATTGTAAACTTATAAAATTTACAGTTGTATTATATATTGGAGTTTTATTACAGTTGGGGCAAACTTTTTTGGGGATTTTCCCCCTTCCTTCATAACTTGTGTATACTATTGTTTATGGATGTTTATGATATCACACATTTTATGAAGTGAATGTCAGTAAAGATAAATTGAAGTTAATTCCTTTGCATAAGTGAGAGAACACTTGAACAAGAATTTGGCTAAGTGTTGGTAATAGGTGTAGTTCGTAAACTTGAGTAGTGGTGAAACGAAAAAGTTAGGCGGTGCCACACCACGTTCACAAGTGGACTTAGAGTTGCCACAATGTGGGACCATGGAAAATGGTATAAGTTCTTGGTTCAGGCATGACTGAGCTGACTTAAGAATTTGTCCTAGTGCAACATAGTTTGGCAGGTGTTAACACCCAGGTTGTTCCCTATGACTCCCAAGGGAATACGGCCGGGGTAACCACTAACCAATCTTTGGATTACGGCTTCTAGCCTAGCTGTAATCAGAGAGGGCTCTCTCTATAAGGTTTGTCTCTGTTCTGTGGTGATATTAGGCTAGTTATGAAGTAAAGGTTTTTTGTTTATGTTTGGTTGGAAGGATGTATTTCTGTGCTTAAAGTGGAGATCTGTAGATGAAGTTAGTCCATTGGGCAATGGAGTCTGTGGCTGTTGGTTACTTGAAATCTTGAGTTTGAGCAGATGGAGTTACAGGGCCATTTAGATACTTCATGAAACAAACTTGAAATTGTGATGATGGAGTGTAAGCAACTAGTGAAAAGCAACTAAGAATTTTCCACTAAGCTGGGGTGTGAGAAAGGGATGTATTCCTCAGGAGCAAGCTTGAATTCCTGAAACAATAATCACTGTGAAGATATAGTGTGAAAGGGTAGCAGTTAAGAATTATGCTTTCATTACCATAACTGAAGAAAAACATTCAAAATAGCTTAGATTGAGTTCAGGGTAATCTGTGATTAAGTCCTGGAACTATTCTTTTTCCTTGCTATTAACTGTAACACATAGGAAACATGAAAGAGATATGAAAGATAATAAAACACATAACAAAGAGTTATAAGAGAAACTTATTGTGCCATGAAATACGCAGGAATCCTGCAACTTTCAGCTAAACACCAGAAAACATCAAGCAACACAGAGCTTTTGAAATTCCATTGTCTTTTGTATTACTTCTCTGAGAGTTACAGTAGAATAGATATGAACAATCCTTTACATCCAATGTCCAACCCCTGCTAACATATGCGAGGGGAATATATAGAAGTGTTTCATACAA
>APFE030223429.1:20908-42235 GCA_000404065.3 Pinus taeda | reverse complement strand
GCCCATATTAATAATTGTAAGTGGTTAATCCGCAATTTATAACAGAACCACAGTTAGTTGCAAATGGGTCGTAGTATTAGATAGATGGTATTAATAATACACAGTATTGGCCCGTGGTATTGCACGTAGGAGTCATATATAAAGGATAGAAACTCCCTGCAAGGAGCATCGTGTCTTATTTTGTAATCGAGCTCTGCTCTATTGTAGGTTGCCCCCTCAAAGAGGCAAGTGAACATTACTCTCTGAATAATAAATTCATTGCTATTATGTGTTTTGGGTATCTTTTCTTCGCATATTTTGTATTCTAGGTCTCTTTTCTTCGCATATTCTGTATTTGGGTATCATTTGCAGGTTAAGAGCATAACACACAATATCTCGTTAGAAAGATCTATCTGAGAACTACAACTTTGGGAAGGGAAACATCGGTCCATGGCCCCATGTTGCTCCCAGTTTTCCCAAAAAACAACGTTTAGGGCCTCAAAACTGCTCCAGAAGTTTAGGACCCGAAAAACTACTAAAAATAGTAAATTGTGCTACAATTAAGGAAACGGAAAAGCTGAAAGAAACAATGGTGGGGGTCTGAGTGTACTTGGCAGGTGGCCACCAATATCCACCTAGATCATTCCTCCTCGCTTAGGAAGCAATGGTCCCCATTGTGTTGAGTTCCTCCATGAGATGAGGAAACTTCTGCTGCACTTGGTCCCTGGTGAGCCACTTGCCCTGGTGAAGGAGTTGGCTTGCTTTAACAACTCGATACCGTTGGATATTCTGTTGGTGAGTGTGCTTGATCTATGTGTCGATGATTCAATCAGTTGCAACTTGTTCCATGCAATCTGGATTTAACTCTGTGGGTGTGAGTTGTTCTACAATGTCAGATGTGTCTAGTAATGGTGGAAAGTATGGCTGAAGGCGGTCCACATTGAACACTGGTGCAGGCCAAGGAATGGGTGAATACTAAGCTCAAATGCATTGTCTCCCATAGCCTTGGTAATGGTGTAAGGACCATATCGGAGTGGTCCAAGTTTCTGATAGGCTTCGGTAAGGCGTTCCTTTTGCAAATGCAACCAGACTTTGTCGCCCACCTGAAACTTGTGTGGCACCTGATGTTGATCATGTCGCAGCTTGTACTTGGAATTTGATTTCTCTAGAATTTCATGGACCTGTTGGTGAATATGCTGGATGTCCTCAATGAAGCTGGTTTCCTTATCTGTTTTGGACTGGACATGAGCCGAATCTGCGTGAGTAGCTACAAATGTCTTAGCCACATCAATGGGACATAGTGGCTAGAATCCGAAGCCCACCTGGAAAGGGATATGGCTAGTTGAGCTATGAAGAGCCCAATTGTAACTGTGTTGAACATAGGGGAGGCTCTCGTCCCATGTGCGTGGATGCTTTGAGTTGTACATGTGCAGAATGCATACGATCATCTTGTTGACAACCTCTGTCTGGCCATTAGTTTGAGGATGGAAGGTTGTGGACTTAGTGAGTTTGGTGTCCAGCATTGACCAGAGACTCGACCAAAATTTACTAAGGAACCGTTGTCCCGATCTGAGATGATAGATTGTGGGATCCCAAAGTGTACCCACACTCGTTCAAAGAAGAGTTTAGTAGTGGCTTCTGCTGTGATATTCTTCTTGTAGGCTGTCATAATGGCCATCTTCGAGAACCTATCAATGACCACAAAAACACATTCATTTCCATGCTTAGTGGAAGGAAGGCTTGGACATAGTAATTCCTTGGAGATGGATTCAAGGGTCGACTAGAGTAGGCAGCCGAGGTATAGAGGCCTTGCTTTCCTTGATGGTCAGTTTAGCAATAGCATAGGAATGGCATGATTCTGATGGTACTTCCCAAATCTGTCGAAGATTTTGGCCAATAGAATACTTCTGCCAGTACTGCCACCGTGTTTTCTCGACCCCGAAATGGCAGCAGCCTGGACTTGTAGTGTGCTTCCCAAAAATCTGCTTGGCTACGCTCGCTTGAAGGAACACAAGGTGACCCAGGTGGACATAACAGCATTCCTGGCAGGTGAAAATCTGGAAGCATGCTAACCCGCCAGAGTGTCTGGGTCAATTGTGTGGTCAAAATTCTGGGTCGCTTTTGTAGAGAAGTGGCCAATCAAAAGTCTCGTTCCCAGAAGAGTTGAGCACGGTGGTTAATGCCATGATCAGTGGTCGACTGAGGCAATTTGCAACTTTATTGGTGCTGCCCTTCTTATACTTGATATTCAAATGGAAATTTTGTTGGTATGTGGACCACTTATAATGGCGATCATTCTGCAATTTCCCTTAGGTCTGTATGAACTGCAGGGGTCGGTGGTCTGTGTGGATGACCGTTTCCTTCCCCAAAATGTAATGCTTCCATTGTCGACAGGCTTGCACAATGGAATACATCTCTTTGTCATAAGTGGTATACTTTCAAACTGTGTCTGCAAGTGTCTCACTGTGATATGCCACTAGATGCCCATGTTGAGTAAGGACTACCCTAATAGCATAGTCAGAGGCATCTGTCTCGACCTCAAATGGTTGTTGCAAGTCTGGTAATGCGAGCACTGGTATCGTGTAGAGGTGATCTTTCAACTTTGTGAATGCCTTCTGTTAAGATTCATACCAAAATAATTTTGCTTTCGCTCCTCCCTTGGTGACTTGACTCAAGGGCCAAGTGATATGAGAAAATCCCAACACGAACTTGCGATAGAAGTTGGTAAGACCTAGAAAGCTGCGGAGCTCTGTCAAAGTGGTTGGAGATGGCCAATCTCGAATGACTTAGATCTTGGTTGGATCTACATGCAACCCCTGTTCATCAATAATGTATCCCAGATACTAAACCTGGGTCATGCCAAAAGTTCATTTCTCCAAATTCGCACATAACTTATGTTGCCACAATGTTTGGAGAACCTGTCAGATGTGGTGGAGGTGCTCTTCCCAACTCTGGCTAAAGATCAGGATGTCATCCAAGTATACCACTACAAATGAGTTGTTGAATGGCCGCAAGATGTCATCCATTAGCATCATGAAGGTTGCAGGAGCATTCATCTGAAAGGCATAACCAACCATTCGAAAAGGCCCTCCTTGGCTTTGAAGGTAGTCTTCCATACATCGAAGGGTTCGATTGGTACCTGGTGATATCCTGACTTCAAATCGATCTTGCTGAAATATTTTCCCCCTTTCAATTGGTCCAGGAGGTCATCAATCCATGGGATCAGGTGCCTATTACAGACAATGATATTTTTCAGTGCCCGATAGTCAATATAGAGTCTCTAAGTCCCATCCTTCTTCTATACCAACACAATCGAGCTTCCACAGGGTGATGAACTCGGACGGATGTGACCTTTCTGCAACACTCCTGAATCTGCCTCTTGATTTCATCATTCTCCATAATGGAGCGTCGATAGATTGGTCCATTGGGCAGTAGCACACCTGGGGTCAGATCAATGGAGTGCTTGTCCTGACAGTGCAGATGAACCCCTGTGAGGGAGGTGAAGATGTCCTCGTACTCCTCCACAACCTTGTCTATATGTTATTGTCATGCAGAGGGGCCCTGCCTGGAGGTGGTGGCCACCGTTTTCTTCTTTCCTTGAGGGCATATCATCAGGAAAACAAATTTTCCGGTTTTGGAAATGAGCTTACTTAATTTTTTGTAGTAACCAAAGAGATGGCGGTAGGCGGTGCTACTTCCAGTATCCTGTACAACTTATTTCCCATAGTAACATAACAACACAGGGCCTTGATTCATACACATCATGTCTCTTCCACGAGTATGGTTCTCCTAATAATACATCACAAACTTCAAGGGGAGCAATGTCACATAATACCTCATCTGTGAAGGGCTTAATGTTGTATGGAAGGCGACACTGCTGGCTCACGCGAAGATCTCGTCCTTGGTGAAGCCACCCTATGGTGTACGATTGTGGATGTGCTATGGTCAGTAAGCCCAGCCGCTTCACGACCTCTACCGAAATGAGATTCTTTTGGCTCTCACTGTCGACAATGAATTGTAGCGGGGAGCCCTTTACCCACATCTGGGAGTGGAAGAGATGCTCCTCCTCCTTTGGATTTTTGGGTTCCTCCTTTTGTATCTTCATGGTGGCAATGGTGGTGTGGGGCTCCACATAGATAATCTACTTCCCTTTGTCATTCCCCTTGTTAGGTTCTGACTTAGAGTCGGAACATGCATCTGATTCTGAAACTTTTGACTCGGCCACCAGTGACTGCTTGGCCCGAACACTCACTTGTGCTGTGAGTGGAGCTCTTATGGAACTCACACCACTTTCCCGTGTCCTTTTTCGGCTTCACGGCACTATTCTTTGCTTGCAGCTTTGGCGGGTTGTCTTGGGCCACCCCACCTTGGCTTTGTCCTTTGTTCTGCGATTTGGGGGCACCTTTCCCTTGCTTCGGATTCGCAGATCCAAAGTCTCGCTTCTTCTGTTTAAACTTTTGCTCGACCTTGATGGCATTCCGATATGCCATGCCAAGCGAGGGGATGTTCAGGAATTCTATTTCTTCCTGGATGTACTTGTGTAGGCAACTGCGATATTTGAGTACCAAATGCTGTTATGAATCCTTGATACCCAAATTTGTGTGAAGGGTATGGAAAATATTGGTAAACTTTGGCACATCTTGGTACCTCCCCTACCGCAACGTGGTCCACTTTATGTATTGATCCTCATAGCTTCTGACATGGTAGTACTGCTCCTTGATGGCATCCCAGAATGAATCCCAAGTGGTTGCGGCTGAAAATAGTGAGCCTATACTTTCATCCTTTTGCTCGTAGTAGGTTTCCCACCAGTCCTTGATGTGGGGGGTTGCTTTGAGAAGAGCAAAAATAATATTTTCCCAACCAGAAAAATCATGAACAAAAAGACAACCCTCTAGTAGATTTAACCATTTATCTACAACATCTACATCTATCTGACCTTCGAATATCGGGATTTCAAAATTAACTTGTACCTTAAACGGTGTGGCATTTCCAGAGTAGCTGTTGGAATCCGATGCGTTGCCCTTGGGTAGCCGCTGAAGGATCTGGGAAAAGTTGTCCATCATCGCGTTCCTTTGTCGCTCGAGGGCTTCTTCGAGCAAGATTTTGATATGATCTCCTGCCCCCTCATCTTTCTTTCCATCTGCCATGGGAGGCCGTCGGGATTTGCGAGGCTCGTCTTGCAAAGGTTCGACCAGTTCAAGCCCTAACTCCTTATATTCTGACCTCGTTGGGGACATGCAAAGAAAAATAGAGAAAAAGAAGACCACTCTGATACCACTGATTCAGATTTAAATAGGAACTCAACAAATTATAGAGATAACCATAAACACAAAGATGCAGTGGAAATAGCACTTCATTTCATTAATGTAAAATAATGAAATGTAAAATACTAAAATGTGCTTACAAACAACAATGGAAATAAACCAGCTAGGGCGATGGTAGCTTATCTCTAAGAAGAGATGTGGCGGATACATGCCTCTGAACTGTGTTACAATGAGGCTCTAAGGCCTATTTGTTGTTGAGAAATAATGGAAAACCCTAAACATCTAAAAACCTAACCCTAGAAGATGAAATACCAAACTGTGGGCCTTGTTTGGGTAAATTGGTACATCAACTTCCTGGGGTCGTAACTTTGGCATATGATCTTCGTTTTACGTGCACAATATCTTGTTAGAAAGATCTATCTAAGAAATATAACTTTGGGAAGAGCAACATCAAGCAATGGACCCATGTTGCTCCCAGTTTTCCCAAAAAATGTTATTTAGAGCCTCAAAACAACTCCGGAAGTTCAAGACCCAAAAAACTACAAAAAATAGTAAATTGTGCTACAATTAAGGAAACTAAAAAGCTGAAAGAAATAATGGTGGGGGTCCAAGTGGACTTGGCAGGTGGCCACCAATATCCACCTGGATCATTGACTTCTGATGTTTATCTTGTATTGGTCCACAATATTCTGTACTAGTCTGGATGTGAACTGTGTCCCTTGATCTGTTACAATTTCTCTTGGAACACCAAAACGAGTAAAAATATCCTCAAAAAGAAATGAAACTACAGTATTTTCAGTAGCAAAAGGAAGTTCTTTAACTTCTACCCATTTAATGACATAATCAGTACATACCAAAATATACTTATTTTGCTTTGAAGGTGGGCTTATTGGTCCAACAAAATCCAGTGCCCATTTTTCAAATGGTTCGATAAGTACCTGTGGCTGTAGTGGCATCTCATTTGAAAGAGATGGTTTGCCCATTATCTGACAATTGTTGCATCTCTTAACATATTCCTTAGTGTCCTTGAAAATGGAAGGCTAATAATATCCTAAAAGCAAGATTTTGTAAGCAGTTCTCTTATCAAAAAAATGTCCTCCACATGGCTCATCGTGACAAGCCTTTAGTATTTCTAGTATTTTGTCCTCCCGAGCACATCTTCTGATGATGAGGTCTGGCCCTGTCTTATATAATTCCTCATTTATCCATGAGTAGTATGTGCTTTTGTGGACTATTCTTCTTTTTTCTCTAGGAGATAAATGAAATGACATTTTTCCTGTGGCCAAATAGTTAGCAATATCTGCATACCAAGGTGATTTAGTAGATACTGCAAAGAGATATTCATCGGGAAATTTATCTTCTATAGGTCGATCATTGTTTCCATTTTGTATTCTAGATAGAAAATCAGCAATTGTGTTCTGTTTTCCTAGTCTATCTAGAATGGTTATGTTGAATTCTTGAAAAAGTAGGAGCCATCTAGTTATTCTTCCATTAGTGACTAGTTTATTCATTAGGTATCTAATGGTAGAATGGTCTGTGTGGGCAAAGGTTTAATAGCTAGTTACATAATCTCTGAATTTATTAATGGCATGAATTACATCTAGGAACTCCTTCTTGGTTACAGTATAATTTAACTCTACAGGGGTTAAAGTTTTACTAGTATAATAAATGGCATAAGGAGTGAAGTCTTTTTTGTCCTAAAACAACTCCTAAGGCTAAATCTCAAGCATCTATTGAGATATGGAAAGGCAATTTCTAGTTAGGTCCTTTTAAGATGGGTGCTTCAGAAATTCTCTTTTTCAATGTTTCAAAGGTGACTTGACATTCAGAATCCCAACTAAATTCACAGTCTTTGGTGTGTAATTTAAAAAGTGGGCATGCAATTTTTGTGAATTTTCTATAAATCTTCTATAGTATATGTAAAACCGAGAAAACTTCTAACATCTTTTTGGAAACTTGGCACTGATAACTTGGAAATGACTTCCACCTTAGATGAGTCTACCTTAATTCCATCTCCAGAAATATAGCGACCTAGAACAATTCCCTCGTTAAACATCATAAGCATTTTTCATGGCTTAATGAGAGGTTTGTTTCTTGACATATTATTAAGACTTTCTCCAGGTTTTCTAGTGCATCATTGAAAGAATCCCCATAGACTGTGAAATCATCCATATACACTTCCACACAATAATGGATAAGGTCAGAGAAAATGCGAAGGACTACCCTTTGGAATGTTTCTAGAGCATTACATAACCCAAAGGGAAGTACCTGGTAAGCATAAGTTCCCCATGGACAAGTGAATGTGGTTTTATCCTAATCTTCAGGGGCCACCTGAATCTGGTTGTATCCACTGAACCCATCCAAGAAGGACAAATACTTTTTCCCTGCTAAAGTATCTAAACCTGGTCTATGAAAGGCAATGGAAAGTGGTCTTTTAATGTTTCTTTATTCAACTCCCGTTAATTGATGTATAATCTCCATTTTCCATTCTTTTTAGGGACAATTACTAGGGGTGAAACCCACTGGCTGTCAGATATTAGATAGATGAAATTTACATTTAATAATTTCTCCAATTCTTCCTTAACAATTTATTTTAGATTTGGGTCCATTCTTTGTTGAGGTTGTCTAACTAGTCTTGCATTTTGTTCAATGTAGATATGATGTATGCAAGTTTTAGGATCAATCCCCCTCATGTCAGTGTATTCCCATGCAAAAGCAAAAGAACATTTCTGTAAAATTTCTATCAATTGTTTCTTTTGCATGTCTTCCAAATTTTCATTGACATTTAATGTTTTCCTAGAAATATTTCTATCGAGGAATCCCAAATTTTCCATGGACAACAATGATACTTGTTTATAGGAGAGATATTCATTTCGACTACTCTCAGAATGTGAGGAAGATTCATTATTTTCTAGTAAATTCAAAAGTTTGTCTTCCTCTTTTACTTGTTCGGTGACAAAAATAGGTTGTATATCTTCTCCATTTTCTATCCATTCTTCAGTTTCTATATCTATTATCATTCTTGCAAGGGGTATAATGTAAATTTCTTTATATAATTTCCATCTGAGATAAACATATCACCTAACCTACAGCCGATAAAAGCATCTGTTGTAGCCAACCAAGGTCTTCCTAGAATTAATGGATGTCCTCCTAGATTGTTCTTGGGTGTTAAGACCATGAAATCAATAGGATATTCCCAAGAATCTAAAGATACACAAACATCTTTTAACACACCATCTTGTTTAATAACAGATCTATCTGTTAATTGCAACAAGTTTGGTGTGTATTGAAAGTTAGGAAGCCTAAGTGTGTCCATAACTTGTTTTCACATTATGTTTATGGCTGCTCCTAGGTCAATCAATGTGTTTGGTATTTCAGTTCCATTGATGTGAATTTTTACAATGGGGCTACCTCAGTCTGAATATTTTTGAATTATTGTCTTCCCCATCATAATGTCTGCAATTTTTCTGACTAACTGAATTCTTTTTATATCTTTTCTTCTTCTCCCTGATCGTTGTGTACTTAATTCCTTAATTGTTTTTGCAAAAATTGGTATTTCTTTTATGGCTTGCAATAAAGGAATCTTAATACAAACATTTCTCAATTCATCCATCATATTGTAATCCAGCAAGATAATTTGTTTCTCTACTCCATTAATTTTTAGCCTTTCTAGGAAAGGTGGTTTGACTAATATTGAAGGTTGTTCTACGATAGGAGCATCTCTTGGAATTTCTTCTGTTTTTTCAGTTTCTTTTTAGGGAGAGAAGTCTCCCCTTCTAATTGATTCTTACATTTTTGAAGATCAGATTTTGTTTTTTGAATGACAACAGGATGTTTTTTTGGCAATACTCTTTCAGACCTTAATTGGACATTGTTTAGGTCTGGAGGGGTTATCACATAAGTTTGAGGATTCTGACCCTCCATCTTGTATACTATTTGTTGTGGTATCTTATTATTAGGATTTGGAAGTGGTTGAGCGACCAATTGATTTGATTTTTGTGGAAATGGTAGGGAAAGTTGTGGGTTTTTATTCTGTACTGGGACTTGTGGCAATTGATTAGCTTGAGAAATTTGATTGGATGGGGTTAAAAATTGTGGTGGAAGGTAGAATGGTGAGTATTGTTGATATTGAGCATAGGCTCCATAAGTATTTTTCCATCCTTGATTCCAAGGTTGTGATTGTGGCAGAGCCCAAGGCTATCAGGCTGAATTCCAATTAATTTGTAAAGACTGGGCAAATTGTTGTGGTCTAAATCCTTGTGATTGATTTGGTTTGGGGTTTTACCATCGTCTTTTGGATATAAAGTAGAGAGGGTCTACTGGTTCTAAGATTCCTTCCTCATTGAATACAGCCTTAAGACCTGGTAAGGATGGACATTCCTTTGTATCATGATTATCTGCACATATGACACAGGTTTCTATGGATTTTGAGTCTAAGGGACACTCTCTCAAAGCATGTTTCTTCTGACATTTGGAGCAAAAGAAGGATTATGCAGCATTTTCAGAATTTTTATTGTTTTGTATTTTAAGGGTGTCTATTTGTTCACTTAGGCTCCCTAAAATACTTGTTTTAAAGGTGTCAAGTAGATTTCCTATTTCTACCCTACTAATTGTCCCAGTTGCAGACTTGTTTATTCTTGATAAGATAGGTTCCCTTGGACTCCTTCCAACTCTTGCTTTGCCCCTTGAAGTATGTACACATAAATCAAAAATATCTGCCAATGGTAGTTGGGAAATATCTACTTTTCCAGTTAGGTTAAGGAGATTGATCCACTCATCTTTAACGGCTTTGAGTAAAAGAGCTTTTAAGGTTTCTTCATCCAAATTATCCATTTTTTCTCTTTTAACGTTATAGACAAATCTTTCTACCAAGTCTTCAAGATTCTCATCTTATTTTTATGTCATTTTGAAGACTTCAACTTTAAGGTTACTAGGCATACAATAATCTCTAGACTTTCCTAAGAAAGCTTCTTTCATTTGTGCCCATGTTGTTATGGAATGCACTCCTAGACTCATGAACCACTTTAATGCTGAGTCTTTTAATGTGGTGGGGAACAATTTCAACTTTTGAGCATCATGTAGAGTCATATGATCTACATAATACTTCAAATTCGAAGAGAAATGTCTCCGGATATTCGTTTCTTTTACCATGGAAATTAGGAAGAATCGAGGGTCATATATATTTCATTGTGAAGGTTTTATCTTCATCAAGAATGGGGAATCCTGAAGAATCTTGATTTCCTCTACCTCTACCCCCTCCTCTACCTCTACCTCTTCCTCTTCCTCTGCCTCCAATCCTATCTTCTTCACCATGGATGTTGTGTACTTCTCCTTCTTCTTCAACCATGACAGATTCTTCGGAGCTAAGATAGTGTTCTTCTTATCTTTCTGGTTTCTCTATCAATGGTTGTTCAGAATAAGTTTCCAATTCCTCCTCTTCACTATTCTAATTATTCTCCCACAATTTGTTCATCAATGGGAGACAAAGAGATTACTCTTGTGGTTGGGGATGTAGGATGTTTTTCAATTACAACTTCAGTAGATGAAGTAGGTGAAGTTCTGGATTGAATTTCTGATCTTGAGACTTCAGGAAGTTTTTTTCGACCCTTAAATGGAATTCAGGTTTGAGTGGGTGGTGTGGAATCTTGAAATCACGGTGGAGTGAGTGGACTTGTGGGAATTAAACTTCTTCCTCGTCCTACAAATCTACCCCTAGAGTCTCTATCCCTATGCATGTCATGTTTTAAATTAATGATGGTTTTTTTTTTTTTTTTACTTCTAATTGTACTTCCCCGACAACGGCCCCAAAATGTTTGGTCAATTCAATGTCCTTGAATTGGCAATCATAAATTGTCAACCAAGGTGTGCAGACTGATGAAGTATGGGTGCACAATATGTGCTTAGAAGTTATTTATTAGGTCGTTATGTATTTTTTAGGATCTAAACTCAAGATGGGGGTGGTGTTTATCGATTGTATTAGTGTTTTAATTCTTAGGAATGTTGATTAAGCTTCCTAGGAATTAATCTCTATCCAACTAGTTTGTAGATGATGTGAGGGTGATTTTACTTACGTTAGATTGTTGGGATTTTTTATTTTAAATCTCTTTGTTGTAGCTCCTAATTCTCTAAGTGTAAAAAGAAACCTATTCTATTAGCTATGAAGGAATACTGTTGAACTCAATTGTTTTAGGAGAGGTTTTCTCGCTTGTTCAATTTCTGCTCAAACAAAGTAATCCAAGCAACATCTATGAATTGAACACACTTCAATTATGTTGGATAATAAGCAAAGGAAATAACTGTGCAATAACAGGTATAAATCAAATTAGATAATAGTCTAAGCTAGGTATAAAACAAATTAAAGTTCTTATGCAAATAACAATTCGAGATCATTATACAGCGTTATCCACAAAACAGAGCAATTGAATAAATAAAGGAAATCAGATTGCATTTGATTAAAACCTGCCACTGTTTGTAGGGGCCCTCCACATAGTAGTTCAGAGCTTCAAATCAATACAACGCTTGCACACAAAAACCAATTTCATTCACACAAAATTCACAAACTATTGATAAACATATCATTCGACACACACCCAAATAACAGTGTGGCCAGTAGCTTTATAGCAAGTTTCTTGGCATAACTGTATGAATATTTTAATCCTAATATCTCTTAATCCTATCTAAACTTATATCATTAAACCGTCATTTTGCTATTCTGAAAGCAAAATGATAAGGTTTCAGTTGATCTCAGGTAGTGTTCTGCATTAATCTGACGATTGACTTGGAATTTAATGTGATCTCATGTGCTTCTTTTGGCAAACAGTTTCAAGTGGATAGTAATGTATCCATGAGGGAATCATCTTCTATCCATTTTCACCTTCAGCTGTTGACCTGGAGCTCTAGAACCTCGCGAACAATGAAGACAACTATAGAATCCTAGACTATCTATAGAAACAGATTGATTTGGTAGATGAACAAGAAAACATACTAATGCATACCTTCATCAAAATCTAGTAGATATGGCTTTATTTAAGTCGTAAATATATGAAAAAGAGGGGATCTTTAGGCAAAAAGGATGTCATGGTAGGACAATCTTCAGACTCTACAACATCCTTCAAACATTTGATTTATCTTAAGGGTGGTCAGTTACAAGAAGCTTGCATTATACCTACAGTTGGCTGGAGGGTGGCAATCCCTTCTTTAGTTTACATCAAATTCAAGTGGAACATATAAGTGTGCTTCCTTCTTTTTCAATGAGATTGTAAATTTTGTTCAATGCTTCATGTTAAAATGATATGATGGATTCATTACATATGCATGCAATGGAAGGTTGAAAGCTCTTATAATTTCATATTGAATATTATGATCAGTGCATTGAATAACTAACACGGTCTACTTGAATGTTGTTTACTGCCCCTTTTATGAATGAATGATATATGCAATGGAAGACTTTCACATATGTTGTAGAGACAGAGTTCGGATTATCCACAGTGATATGTGAAATATGTCGATGTTTTGAATCCCAAAAAGGATCCATCATCAGGACAATAAGTATGGAAGGAAGAGTCCAACGGAAAGTGAATAAATAGAAAATAAAAACTAAAAACTAAAAAACTAAAAACTAAAAAATTCAGATATCACTCCCAAAACCTAAACTAGAATAATTAAAATCAATAAGAAATAAATTAAAATGATAAATTAATTTTATATTAAATTATTTCTATAAGTTAAAATAATGAATAATTATTAAAAAATAATATTAGAATTATTTTGTTTAATAATATTTAAACCCATATGCTAAGTTAAAAAAAAAAACTAAATAATATAAAAGCTAAACTACAAAAATTTACTGTAAAGAATAATTCTAATAAAATAATCACTAGATGATATAATTAAATAATGACATAAGATTTTAATAAAATAATTATTATTATTATTATTAATTAATTATAATTATAAAATTCATCTAATAAATATGGATTATTAATAATAATTATAATTCTTTTATAATAAATAAAATAATATTATTATTATCTATTTAATATTTATGGTTAATAAAGTTAAATTTTAATAATGAAAAATAATCTTAAAGTTTAATCTAAGGAAATTAATGAATTTAAGAGTTAGGTTAAGGAAATATACCTAAAGGGTTATATCTGAGACATGATGGTAGACTTAATTTGACTGATTAGAGGAAACCAACTCCCATTGATTTGAATGCCACTATCTATGTTGAGATTATGTGGATTTTCATAGTCTCCAAAGCTTCCCTAATCTTCCTCTTTTGATAGTGATCCTCTCTAGCGATAATCTTGACAGTCTCTAAGAAAACTTGATTCTTAGTCTTTGAGGAATGTTCAGTAAGAACTGAAGAGCGCAACCTTTCATTCTTAATGTCAGTTCCATGCTCCTTCAATCTTCTTTGCAATGAGCGTCTTGTTTCTCCAATATAAATTTTACCACAAGAACAATTAGTTTTGTAAAGTCCCTTAAGTTGTTGTTGATCAATATTATCCCTTACATACCTCATTCTTTGTTTGATAGTTCTTGTTGTTGAGAATTTAGAGAATATGTATTTCTTACCCATCTTTTTTGCAATTTTATCCGTGACTCCTTGAATGTATGGTAGGAATACTTTGCCACACCCTGTAACCGCTTCCTCCCACATTTACCCACTTTCACTGGTTTACCCAAGCTAAACATGAGATGAGGGACACTATGATAAGACTCAACCTCCTTTATGACCTTAAGAAAATGGATTCGACAACTTAAGACCTTACTGACTTCCTTAGGTGCTACAGGACCTCCAGGAGAAACCCAACCCCCCCAAGTGTCCAACCCCTAAGATAATTCTCTTTTTCACTGACCTAGAGGCTTAGTCACTCCCTCGCCAAGGCATGCAAGCAACTGTAGTCCTCCAGTTGCACTGATATTTCTCCATGTGACCGTGTACTATTCCAGTCAATTCTATGCCAGCGACCCTGAATTCTGAGCCACTTTTTTAGGGCTAGGACTCAGGCCTCTGCCCAAAACTCAATGAAACTTCCATAAATGATAAATGACACAGTAAAAAAGCTTATAAACCAAACTTGAATCGAGACTTGACCTGACTTCTCCCAGCCAAGATTGACATTCCGTCAAACACATGGTAAACATGCAAGCTATAGGTCATGAATGCATATTTGAACATAAGGATCTGAAAATTTATCTAAAGTTAAATAAGAAGGGCCAATGCCTTCTCACAATAGTTGTCATAACATCAATTAGGTCATGCATTCATTATCTAAACATTCATTAATGGAAATTTGTTAAGAGCCATACTTAGATCTGTCGATTAACCATGCTTATAACTAGCATATAACCAGATAAACAATAATAACATAACAACCATTAAAGCCACATAATAACAGGCACATTTAATCATCAAAAGCAAGAGGAACTTAGCTGTTATTAACCATATGCAAAATCCAACAAAATCAAGGACTTCCACGTACCACCCGACCGTAGATTGGGCTATAACAAACATTTTTTTCAGCCAATCACCCCCATGCCATATTCCAAGAATGAATGTGGGATCTAATGGGATAAACCAATCCATAAACAACCAAGGGAATCCAAAGGTTAAACCACCTCCACCCTCATCCTACTGTGATCTCACCTAAAACGGTCCTGAGATCACAAAACCAAACCAAGCTTAGATGCCTTAGAATTCTTTCACCATCCCTTAAGGAATTTTCCTGTCTCCATCCACCTATTAAGGGCTTCCCAGAGAAAACCATCTCCACACCCAACCCTTGGGATTTTCCTAAGACTACCTCACCTAGATCCAAAACCTTTCGCCAATCCAAAGCTCAACTGAGAAGGAATCCCATCACACCATGGCTATCTAGAAATGGCAAGGCAAGGTTGAAACCACTATCAAAACCCAAAAAAATCCATTCCATTGACAACAAAGAAACCAAAATACACACATGCATTTTCCATGCATGCTAAAATCAGTTAGGAAACCATACACGCAATCTATTACCTGCAAGTATTCCTGTTGAAGCTACCTAATCCAACCTGTCCTTGCTTGATCCTTGTTTTCCTTTGCTTTCCTTGTCCTTCCTTTTCCTTCCTTTGCTTTCCTTTCTTTCCTTCTCCTCTTAGTTCTCTTCTCCTCTATGAGACTAACTCAAAAATTGAACTAACAAAAGGATACCAACGGATGCTCTGATGTCTTTTTATTATTGATGCCTCTAATTTCTTCATTTTCCCTCTATTTTCCTTCAATTTAATCCTCACATGCAACTTGTGACCTTTAACCTCCCTTTTCTCCTAATTTCCTTTATTTTCATAAAAAAAATATGTCAGTGAATGCCTCTTTGCCTTTTTAAAGCCTTTGCCATTGCCTTTGTCAATTTCCCCTTAGCCATAATAAACCAAATGAACACCCACTAGGATATTTTGCCCAACATTCAACTTTGAATACATGTCCCATTGCCTTCACCTTATCTTTCCTTTATTTAACTTTGTTACATGAACTTTTAACCCAGTGTTGTTACAGACCCCTCCCCCTTAGGGGAACACCGTCCTCTGTGTTCTATGATGCCTACAACTAGAAAAATTGTTGAAAAACAAAACATACTTCCCATGGAGCTTTATAACCGAACGCGTTGCAGTATTTACAATGCAAAACCTGCTCAAAAGCAAAACCATGATGAAAAACATGATAACATGAAAACCATACTTCTTATTGGAGCTTTATAACACAAATACATGGCGGTATTTACATCCATGTACATATATACATATACTAAAATTGCTTTGCCTCAACTAGAAAACAATGAAGGATACATAGCCTGCATATGATCATCCATCTTTGATGTAGCTTCATCGGGTCCAAAGTGCTTCCGATGCACTTTAACTTGCTCGATTGCTCTATTCCTAAGCATGATTTATCCACTACAATATGCACTGAGGTTCTGACTGGAATTCTCCTTCTAGTTCGACCTACAATACAAACCAATCAATCACATGATCAACATCCTTTAGATATCTTTAAGCAATGAAACATGGGAAACATCATAGACTTTCATTGTCAGAGGCAGTACAAGTCTATAGGCCATTGGTTTAATCCTTTCAAGGATCTCAAAAGGCCCCAATATCGTGGTGCCAACTTGGCACATGATCCAATCTTCAAGGAGCTCTTCTTGAGCTTGATGCGCAAATACACAAGCTCCCCAACCTAAAACTCCTTAAATGCCATATGCTAGTCTGCATAACTCTTATGTTTGTCCTATGTTGCCTTTAGATTCTTTTTTATAGCCAGCATTTCATGTTCCATGTCTACCAACATGTTCGTTCCAATAAGTACCATGTTCATTGGATCACTCCAGTTGATGGGAGTATTACAACTCTACCCATACGTTGCCTCAAACAGACTCATCTTTAATGACTCCTGGTAACTGGTGTTGTAAGAAAACTCAACCATGGAAGGTACTCCTCCCATCTCCTATGCTAATACATGACATACATCCTTAGCATATATTCCAGTATCGTGTTGACCCTCTCTGTTTGTGGATGACCAGTTGTGCTTAAGGCCAACATTACAACAAAACAAGAAATTTGCGTCAGATTTAGCAGCAGCTTTTAGTGCATTTTTTCTCAATTGGGATGAGCAACATGGCACTAAATCTGGCTCTATTGTACAATTTTTAAATCATCCTTTTATGTGCAAAATTTCGTATCTTTTTTTTGCCAAATTTTGCATCATATTTTGCACCAAGATTTGCATTCAGTTTTACAATAGGTTTTGCTTATAGTTTTGTGCCATTTTTTGCATCTATTTTTGCATCATTTTTTGCTTCCTGTTTTGTGACATTCTTTGCTTCTAGTTTTGTGTCATAATTTGCATCGATTTTTACACCATCTTTTGCATTTGATTTAGTGCCTTATTTTGCATCCAGTTTGTGTCAGTTTTTTCATCTAGTCTTATGCCATTTTTTGCTTTTAATTTTGTACTTATTTCTACATCTATTTTTGTACCATTTTTTCTGCCTTTTTTTACACCATTTTTTGCATCTAATTTTGCATTGTATGTTGAATTTGATTTAGTGCTAAATTTTTCATCCACTTCTGCATTTTATTTGTCTCCCTTTTTTGCATCCTATTTTGCACCATATTTTGCATCTAATTTTGCATCATTTGTTGCATCCAATTTAGCATCATTTTTAACACCATTTCTTGCATCCAATTTTGCATCCTTTTGAGCATCTAAATTTGCATCCTATGTTGAACCATGTGTTGCATCCCATTTTGTGTCTAATGTTACATTCAATTTTGAGCCATTTTTTTCGTTTACTTTTTCATTTGTTTTTACACCAAGTTTTTCATCATTTGTTGCACCTCATTTTGCATCCAATGTTGCATCTCAATTTGCATCCAAATTTGAGCCATTTTTATGCCCATGTTTGCACCATTGTTTCTACTTTTGTGTCCAATTTTGCACCATCTTTTATGTGCGATTTTGCATCCTTTTTGGTGTCTAATTTTGCATCCTTTTTGGCATCCAAATTTGCATCTTTTTTTCTGCCCCATTTTGTGCCCACATTTGCATCTCATTGTGCAACTATATTTTAGTTTGAATTTTCATCTAGTTATGCATCATTTTTGGCATCCTTGGTTTCACCCTTTTTTTAGTCCCATTTTGCATCTTGTTTTGTGTCTTTTCTTACATCCTTTTTTCACCCAATTTTTCATCCTCATTTTGGTGTCCATTTTTTCATCCTTGTTTGCGCCCAATTTGGTATCCTTTTATATGCCCTATTTTGTTCCCTTCTTTGTGTCTAGTGTTGCACCCTTTTTTAATTCTCCTTTAAAACCCTTTTTGTGTTATTGTTCGCATCTTGTTTTGATGACTAGTTTAACATCCAATTCTACTCCCAATTTTGCATCCATGGTTACATCCACTTTTGGCTTCCTTTATAGAGTTTTACTTTTATTTCCATTTATGACCCCCTTTATGTGTTCATTTTACTAATTTCAATTACATAGTGAAATATATTACAGTTTCTAACTATCATTTTGCTGTAGGATTTAATGCACGGTTAGATGAACATAAAACCCTCTCATTTTATCCTGGAAAGCTAGGACAGACTGATTAACAGAAAGGTTGTTCTAAGGCTCAACATTATTACTAGATCAATATATAGAGTACAAATTAAGAAAAATGGAAGGAATTCCTGTGAGTCCTCGCATTCAAGTCTTGTTGGAGTTTTTTAGTGTAGCTGGGAAGCGCTCCTAGCTAGCTCCAAAGCTTGGCCCTACACATAAGAGAGAGAACAAAGCAACCTTCACAGCATAATATCTTGATAATTGACACTATCATAAACATATAAATATTACTGAATAAATAAATAACCAAAATCCCATACATTCATTAGTTAAATAGAATAAGTAAAGAATGAATAGTAGCATATGGAAGAAAGAACAATCAATATATATTAATAAAGGAGTTGGAGGAAAGTTATAACCATCATATGCAGTTGCAGCAATACCTCCCACAACTCCTAGCTCCAAAACTCTCCCTCTCAAAATAGATCTCAGCAGCATGACAATACAATAATTCCCATCCTTTTTCTCAATGGTCATGCCTCCAATATATAGGAAAGTGAAGGCTATGAAGATTTCCAAATTCTTCATTAATTCAATTTGGGAAAAATATTTTAGGTGAATAATGTTTCCTCATATAAAAATGGCATTTTCCACTTTTTAGATGCTTTTGTGCTTAGGGAAAAGCTTCTCCGTGCTTTATGGCTCTTTCCCACTTTTGTATGATTTTATCTTTTAGGAAAAAGCTAAAGATGAGGATAAAGAGATCACATTCCACTAGATGAGTTTCCAAAAGTGAAAAAGAGTGTCAAATTCTAGTTAACTCGATCCTTTTTCCTCATGACTAAGTGAGAATTTTGGTAACAAAATTTAGATGAAGGGGACAACTTGTTATAGACTAGGATAATGTGGTCCTCATGGTACATAATTTGTATTATAATCTTATATAGTCTAGGAGAAAGGGGTATTTCAACCAACAACATAGTATTCTCCTCCAAGATGATGAGGAGGTATTTTCATGTATAACACATTTAAGAAGATATCACAATTCAAATTCATAATTTAGTATTTGTAAACAAATTTAAGGGTAATTGACAACATTCATCAAAAATATAACAATGTCCTCATATATAACAATTCTTTATCAAAAAATCATTCACAGTTTTCATTATACATATATTACTACTAAATCAACACTTATCGCAGATATCATTATTCCAAAGTAAATTCACAATAGTACATCAAAAAATAGTAATATCGTCATACATAATGGTTCTCCATCAAAAAAACATTGAATTTTTCAACACATATATAAAGTAACAATATAATACTAATAATATCTACATCATCTTTAATCAAATCAACTAAGATTCAAGTGTGTGATTATCAAATCAAAATCTTTCGTGAACACCATTAGTCTAAGGTAAATTCACAACATCCATCAAAAGATAGTAATATCATCATACATAATAATTTTTCATCAAAATAATGTTGATAATTTTCAATATATACATAAAATAACAAGTTAAAATGATAATATGATCATCATATTTATTCAAATCAACTAATAGTCAATGTATGATTACCAAATAAAAATGTTTCATAGATATACTTATTTTAAGGTAAATTCACAACATCCATAAAAAAATAGGAATCTCATCATATAGAATAATTCTTCATAAAAAATGTAAATAATTTTCAACATATTCATAAGGCAACAAGATAGTACCGATAGTATCATCATCATTATTCGAATCAACTAAAATTCAAATGTATGATTACCATATGAAGACATCCCAACTAAATATAAAAAATAACACATGGCTAGCTAGCACCACAAAAATCATAGTCAAGATCATCCTCATGATCATTTCCATGATCATCGTCCTGACCATCATGATAATATCATCCACATAATCATCATTGATTCCATCACCATCATAATAATCATTGTCTCTAATATATGACGTAATCTAAACATATTATGTATCATCATCTTTGTGGTCATTACCTGTAGCATTCTAGAAAAAAAAATCAATATTACATGTTAGTACTAATTTTATAGCACAATGTATATTTTTATTACAATGCTAACCATAAAATGAGGTAGGACATAATAACATTTAATAGTACTAGAAAATAAAATGAAAATATGGTTTAAGATATATTGGATATCCAACTAAGATTACACTTGTAATTCACATTAAGTAGTAGAAGCATTGTTTAATGCATATGAAGTAGGTACCCATTTGTTCTTCATATTATATTGTGAATGTTTCTTATGATGTCCATGCATGATTGTAAATTAAGAATTACTAGAATCTTTATTTCAAATTACAGTTGTAATTCAGATTAGAAATAGAAGAAATTTTAACAAAAAAGAATGTCACATGAAAAAGTATATTGTTTTAATGAAAAATAAGTCATATACAATATGAATTGCACATGAAATATTGAGTTATCTTTAATTCATGTACTTTTCTCTATGATAAAATGGATCCTAATGTTTGTTCAAGAATAAATGCTCACAAATAATTACTTCATTTTATCCTCTATCACACTTAAGCCATTATACCTAGTGACAACAATGATTCCATTCAAATTTCTTTAAACTCCCTAAACATAATGTAAGAGAGAAACTTCCATGACCATGACCATGACCACGACCATGATCGCAACCCCCTCCCTTTCCTTGTCCACCATCAGAGACAATGAACTTGGAGTTATGACCACGATAGAAACCCCTCCCTTGCCTCATGTCCACTATGAGAGGTATTGAACTTGGAATTAAGAGTACTCATGTTTTCTTTGCTCTAATTAATCTCTAAGGAATCAAAACTTGATTAATATATCAAGGACTCCATCAAGGAATAGATATATCACAGGTGAAGCTCAATAGGCTTTTCCAAAAGAGTGTGAAATAGCACTTATCTCTGTTTTATGAAATAAATCGAGTGAGTGGCGTGAATGGTGGGAAACACTTACCAGGGAAAGG
>APFE030223429.1:0-20523 GCA_000404065.3 Pinus taeda | reverse complement strand
TTGGTATTTTTTTATAACAAAAATTATATTTTGTTTTTATAAAAATGGATTTTACACATTCCATTCATGCTAAATTTTTTATTTTATGATAGAAGTTTAAATTATATATAAAGAAGTAACGTAATGCCATGTGGTGTGTCGCTAAGATGGGTAATATACATCTCTTCCTTGCTAAGTTATAGAATTTGCTTAGGTTTTCTTAATGCAATAAACTTAATTCTGCCCTTCAATATATCTTGAGATGTTCAACTTTCACCTAATAAAACAATAAAGTTAAAATAGTTTGCCTTTGACCTTTGTAGATCTTTATCCCCATTAATCTTCGTCTTAATAGATTAATTGTCTTAGGATGGCCTTGAGTGATCACTCCCATTAGTTGCAAGCTTTTTAGTTTTCTGTTAGTGACTTTTCTTAGGTTTGATAACATGTTACTTAATTTATGAAAATGTGTTATTGTCCATATTATTGTTAAATATTAATATTAAATATGTTGGTTTTGAGCATGGTTTAGGAAAAAGTTCCCAAAAGGTTTATACATTGTATTTTATATTGTAATGATTCATTGCTTGAGGAAATTGTTTTGGATATTTTTTTTAATAATTCATTGATTGAAGAAATTCTTATGGATATTTGTTTTATTATATTAACTTGTATGTGATAAAGTCAAAAGTCACCTCTTTTTGAGATTTTCATTGGTCATTTTCCCTTAAGGCCATCATGTTCACCATTTGGTCCAAGTTAAGGAAATATAGGAGTCATGAAATGGTATTGTCCAAGCACATAAACTTGAAACATGTATTTTTTTAGTCACGTTATACTTCCTTCTATGTAAATTCTCCATGAAAATAGTCTCATGGAACATGAGGGGCCTCAATAGTAAAGGAAAACAAAGACTCTTAAAATAAAAATGGTACACAAAGCACCCATCAATAATGTTGATATAAGAAACAAAAATATTAAACAAGGTTCTATCTCATATAATTAGAAAATGGGGGAGAAATTGCCAAGTAGTAGTGATTGATGCTTAGAGACACTTGGGTGGAATGGCTATTATTTGGAATGATCAGGACATCAAGGTTACCAATATGTTTACCTCTTTTCTCATTATGACAATACAATGCTAGTTAATTGACATTGATGACTACTACCTTATATCCCATGTCTATGACTCCAATATCTCAAATGGGAAACCTCTATTTATCAATTCTATTTCCGGCACAAGTAATTTATACTCCCCATCTCCATGGATTATTGGGAATGAATTTAATATTATCAAGTGTCTCGAGGAAAAGAAAGGATGAATCACAATGTTTACCAAGAGATTTTGTAAGGTATACCATCAAAGCCCTAAACTAGTCTCCATTAAAGTTCTCAAGCAATGACTCTCCAACCCATACATGTGGATCAATGAGATGTAATACATGTGTGTGTGGTGACTAACTTAATACAATGTTCTAATAACTCCACAAACTTAAGTATTTCACTCTGTTACATAAATTGACTGTAGTGTGACATAAGTAAACTAAGAGTAGACATGAAACCCTTAGGCAACAAACATTCCCTAGATCTTCAATTAGGTGCTTAAATGATGAATTTAAAATGCAAGGGGAAAAGAGGACTTCATGATTTAACCATCACAAACATGTGATCAAGTGTGACTAGGAGTGTATATATTCATATGTTTTCCAAAGAGGGAGTAAATACATGAGTTACCATTCATTGGGCCTTATTTTTGTTTCTTTTTCTTTTTCTTATATATAGGACTTAGGGAATAGGGTTTTCATAAGTTTGGCACAACTCATAGATATAACATTTACATGAAATTTTCACTTCAACCTTAGAGTTTAGACTTAGACAAATCATTATAGTGTATCTTTAATGATTTTGGATTTCACTTTTCTATTTTCTTTCATCAAAAATGACAAAAGGGGAAATATTTTGCTGCAAATCTATGAATACTTAATCATAAAGGCATCATGCGATGAAAACAAATTAATGATGTTATTCTCCATGAAAATGATGGGTATTCTTGAGAAAAGCTTATGTTTGTGGACATATCCTCCCTGGTTGAGAGAGAGTGAAGGTGGACACAATATTATCCATGTGTCATGTACTATGGCCAGGACTAATAGTCGTAAGCCTAGTAAAGAAACTAGTAGGGAGAATAGTGGATTGGATAAAAATCTGCGACCAGTATTCTTTGATAATTTGTACTTTGAATAGGACTAACCGCCATAAGCCAAGTACATTAATCCAAGATAAGAATAGTCATGAGGATCGACATTTCCTGGTGTCAAATATTACGATAATGGATTAAGAAATGATCATGTGAGGGCAAACCTGGTGAACATCTTGGTGGGGTAAGTGCCTATAGAGGCAATGGTGTCCAAATTTATGCCTCCCAACATTGTGCTCTGATCTAATGGAGAGATAGAACTTTTTAGTCAAGACCTTGCTATTTTGACAATGTTGCCTATGATTATGTAAATCATCGTTGATGCTTATCAATCCAGATCCCTTCTTATATGAATATTTCAACTTGAGAGTACTTTTTTTTACTCATTATGAGTACCTCCCTAGTTTAGAGGGAGTGTCATCATCTTTATTATTGTTATCACCACCATCATCATCATCATTATTGTCATCATTTCATTATCGTCATAATCATCGTTCATGTCATCGTCGTCATCATCATCATCATTATGGACAATGTCGTCAATTTTTCATAATTATAAGTGTCGTAAGAAATATCATCAACCCAAAAAATGTTATGAGCGCTCGAAAAGGGTCGTTAGGACACGTGATATATGCAAGAGAAATAACAACTTTATTTTTTAGAGAAGAAATGATGATGATCATCATCACTAACATTATCATCGTCATTATAACTTTCATCGTACCCATCATCATAATTAATGTAATTTTTATCATCATTGTTGTCATCTTCGTTATGAACATCATAATCATCATTCATGCCATTATTGTTGTTGATGATGACCAAGATGAAAATAATGATAATGATGATCAGATGATGATGACTTGGAAGACAAGGCCAAAGATAACAATTATGATTATGACCTTGACAACATTTAAAAATTGGGAAGATTGACCAAGGTCATTAGTATCGTCATCATTATTGTCATTGTAACCCCCATCATCTTTATCATCATTATAACTATCATAATAATCACAATTCATGTCATCGTCATCATCTTCATTATCATCATCATCATAATCATTCACACTGTCATCTGTTGTTCATAATTTTCAATGTCATAAGAAATATCATCAATGCAAAAAACATGATGAGTGTTGGAAAAGGGATGCAAAAGTGAACAAAAAAAATGGGGGCAATAATAGATGTAAAATTGGATGAAGAATGGACACAACATAAGCAGATGCAAAACAAGACAGAAAAATTGACACAAAAGTGGATGAAAAAGTAGATGCGATAGTTGACGTAAACTTGGACACAGAATAGGATGCAGACATGGATGAAAAAGTGGAAGAAAACATGGGTGCAATAGTAGGCATAAAAATTAGCATGAATTGTGGTGAAACAAATGTGGATACAACAACAAACGCAAAAAATGACACAAACTTGGATGCAAAAAGGAGGCAAACTTGGATGAAAAAGGGATGTAATCATGGAACAAACATGGGTGCAATAGTGGACACAAAATTAGATGCAAAATTGGATGCATCAGAAGTGGATGTAAAAGTAGATGCAAAATGGGATGCAAAAAACATAAACAGTATTTGATGCAAACTTGGACACAAAAGAGGATAAAAAAGTGGAAGAAAATATGGGTTGAAATGATAGGCACGAGATATGACACAAATTGTGGCACAACAAAAGTGGATGAGAAAGTGGACATAATAACAAACATTCAAAAAAAAAAAAAAAAAGATGCAAACTTAGATGCAAGACAAGATGCAATAAGGGATGTAAAAATGGATGCAAACATGTGTGCAATACGAGAAACAAAATTGGATGAAAAATATGGATGCAATGGAATTAGATGCCAAATAAGATACAAAATGAGACGCAAAATCCAACAAAAAAGTGGATGCAAAAATAGATGCAATATTTGATGCAAAAGAGGATACAGTAAGTACAAAACATGGCACAAATTGTGTCACACAAAAGTGGATGTAATGATAGATGTAAAAAAAGAAGCAAATGAAGATGCAAAAAGGGATGCAAAAGTGGTCATAAACATGGGTGCAACAATGGATGCAAAATAGGATTCAAAATTTTATGTAACAAAATTTGATGAAAAAGTAGATGCAATATGAGACAAAAAGACCTTATTCAAATCTTGACGCAAAATTGGATACAAAAAGGGATGCAAAAATAGTTGTAAAAGTCGATGAAAACCTAGATGTATATGAGGAGGCAATTGTGGATGCAAATTTAGAAGAAAATTGGTTGCAATAGTAGACACATTAATAGATGAAAAAGAGGAAGTAAATATGTATGCAAAACAAGACGTAAAAATGGATGCAAAAAAAGTAGATGCAAAATTAGATGAAAAACTAGACACAAACCTCAATGCAAAACTTGGTGCAAAGGGGATGCAAAAAATGATGCAAAAGTGGATGCAAAAAATGATTTAAAAAATAATGCAAAAGAGGATGCAAGAGATGATGGAAAATTTGATGTAAGTGTAGGCACAAAAGTTGGATGCAATATAGGATGCAAAAGTTGGTGAAACAAAATTAGGTGCCAAACTTGATGCAAAACATGGTGCAAAGGATGGCACAAAACTTGGCATAAAACCTAGTGTAAAGTCTGGTGAAAAACCTATTACAATACCTGGTGCTAAATTTGGTGTAAGGCTTGGTACAAAACTTGGTGCAAACTTTGCATCAAGTTTTGCACCATATTTGATAAATGGGCATAAATAGCACCAAAAATGGGCTCTATACGCAAAAAAGGAAGCAAAAAGGGATGTTAATCATAGGGTTTTGTTGTAGTGCAACTTTGTCCCCAAACCTGCAAAGAAATCCTTCCAAAACTTGGAAGTGAATTTAGCATTCCTGCCTGACACGAGTCTTCTTTGGAACACCATGCAATCTCACGATCTCCCTGATGAAAACATGTGCCACCTCACTAACTGAATATGTAGTTTTCAACTAGAATGAAGTGAGCTACCTTGCTCAACCTATCTACCACAACCATGATAGAATCATGTTGCCTCGATGTCCTCGAAAGACCTGTAATGAAATCCATGGAAATGATCTCCCATTTCCATTCTGGAATTAAAATCGGCTAAAGGAATCCACCTGGATGCTTGCACTCTGCTTTCACCTGTTGATAGTCCAAACATTTGGCCAGGAACTTTGCCACCTCCTTCTTCAGATTCGGCCAATAGCAAAACTTCTTTATTGTTGTCAACTTCTTCTGGTATCCTAGGTAACCTGAATATGGCTTGACATGAAAATCCCTCAAGATATGCTTCTTGAACCCACTGTCATCCATCACATAAATCTTGTCCTTGAATCTCACAAAACCATCTGTCATGATATGATAATCCACATCCTAATCACCTGTAACTTGTTGTTGTAACATGTGCCTAAGCTCCATGTACCTGCATCTTGTTGTCCTGCATGTAAGATTTGATCCTATAAATTTGTCTCATACAAGCTCACTGCTGCAACATGGTTCATCTGCACTCTCCTACTGAGAGCATCCGTAACCATGTTCTCCTTACCTTTGATGTATCTAATCTCAAAGTCAAACTCATTGATCGTGAGCAACCATCTAGCTTGCCTAACATTCAAATTCGGTTTGTCAAATATATATCTCAACCTACTATGATCGCTCATCAATACAAATTTTTTGTCAATAAGATAATGTCTCCACATCTCCAATGCATTAATAATAACTGTCAACTCAAGATTACATAGTTCTGCTCGTGCTCATTCAGTTTTCTAGACTCATAACATACCACCTATCCCTCCTGCATCAAGACTCCATCAAGTCCTCTCTTGCAAACATTTGTACACACCACAAACTCTTTATTTGGATCTGCAATCTTAAGGACTTGAGCATTTGTCAACAACTACTTCTGTTGTGCCCAAAACTTGTTGCACTTTGCTCTGATACCATCGTGTCATTGCCTCGTCCTGTAACCTCAGGCGGTATACGGATTACTGGTGCACCCCAAGGCAATATAATATACCATTAAATATGAATTATATATTAATAATTACATATAGAGAGAGAGAAATTAAATCATCTAAAGTGATTGTATTTTGAAATTGAAAAAAATTAAATAAATGTTTAAATTTTTGTGTTTTTATCCTTTATATTAATGAAAATTAATAAATTTAAAAATATTATTATTTTTATGAGTATGGTAAGAAAGATTTATAGCATTTAAAGAATAACTAAAATTTGTACTCTTTTTCCAATGGTTGCTAACATAGTCCATGTCTCAAACATAAACAAGAGCCATAGTAAAATAAACTTTAAATACAATATTCATAAATGTTGAAATAAATTTAAAAATTGCTGGTGCAAAAAAAACATACTCAAGAAAGACCAGGGAGCGATTAAATTCAGAGCCATATAATGTACAACTACTCAACAAGGAAAGAAGATCATAACTTAAACAAGAAATAAAAAAAAATTTAGTTATTAAACTAAATATATGAACAAAATTGTTAAAAATAAATTATATATTTAATTAATTGGAATGAACTTTGTAAATAATATTGAAAAAATTATATAAAATAAAAATAAAACCTTATTCTTAAAATAAAAAATTACCTAATAACTTATATAATATATAGTCAAAAGAATGCATATGGAACGAAAAGACATTCTAATGTAGAAGTGTTTGGTACAGCAACCCAATGAGATGAATTAAAAAATAAAAAATTGAATAAAGAGACAAATTTTAAAGACTTGTTATAAAATAAAGAGACAAATCATTTGATTCTATCAATGTTTGCTTTTAAATCAATTATACTTATTATTTATACAAAGAAAAATAATGGGGGAGAAAAAATCTATAAGATTTTAGGATTGTGATCAATAATTTTCATAAATTATTCTATATAATTATAAATATTGTAATAATTAATAAAAATAATCAAATTCAAGAATTCTATGGTGGACGAAGTGGCGTAGCTCATTTTCAGAAAACAAAGGAAGGAATTTTGTTGTATGGGAACCTTCCTATAATTGATTTTCTAAAACAACATTATATTACAATTTTATGATGGAATTAATGAAAACAAAATGTTAGAGTTGAAGCATAGCAAGAATAAGCTAAGGTTGGAGAACAACTAATACGCTGAACATGACGAATTCTCTGAATCCATCTGAAGCCATCATAATAAAGACGAGTTATTTGTTATCAAAGACTTATTAATAAAAAAATAAATATAAATAAATAAATAAGAGTGAGTTAAAATTGAATTGGTAGAAAGTAATAGAAATTGGTTATTATTGATGAATTCAAATTGAAACTAAGAGATTACAAATTGTTTCTACAATTTTGCGAAATAGAAATTATAATTTAGAAAAGCATGCAATGACATGCAACTATCAAAACCACAAGAACACAATGATTTATAGGGAAATCCAACTGAGGAAAATCCCTCCGTTGATTTTCATTAATCAGCTGAGAATGAGAAACTATTACAATGTCTTGCTTCAACTTTAAAACACACCCTGCACTGTAAACTTGTTCTCCTACTAATTGTCTTGCTCAGGTCAACACTTAGCCAATTCAAGCCTCATCCATCCTTTGATTTCCTTGCGCAATCCTTGAGAAATTGAGCTCCTAAATAATAGGGAAATTGCCTATTTCTTTGCGCAAATCCCAAGGAATAGATCACCTGCTTAATTGACAAGCCTTTACACTCAACTAGTATACAATTGACGATTACAATGTGCCTTTTCCTCCACTCTAACTAAGCAATTCGAATTCCATGCATGTTTGGGCTATTTTTAGCTAATTGACTAGTTTAACTGAGAGATCACTAAGTTAACAACAATTCTACTACTCAAGTGACCATTAACTGACTCAATTAATTACTTGAGCTCAATTAACTGAGTTAAACTAAAAATAACACAACTAGATTGCTAAATTTTAGCAATCACTATGTGCACAACTGCACTCCAAGCCTACAAACTCAACTTTGGTGATCTAACTAAATGACAAGGCCATGTCACTCTAGTTAACTGCAATCCAAGTCATCATGTTGAAGTGGAAAATCAAATTTGTTGTGTAGGCAATCCTTTATGAGGACAGAAACGATCCCTCTAGTCCTATGGGAGGATCTAGCAACTAGATAAGACAATTACATGCAATCTTTCCTAATTCATAGTAGAAAACGCAAAGGAGGATAAACCTCCTACCTCCCTCTGATGCTAATACCCTCGATGTCGACCTTGACTCTTTGGCTTCCAAGCTCACGATATCCTCTTCGTTGGTGTATATGAGTGTCTACAAGAAAGATCAAGTGGAAATAACAAAACTATGTAAAGCATAACATCTTCTAATACAAATTATATAACAGATCAAGGAGCATTACAATAAATGGACAATAATTGGCACATGTATGGAAATAAAACATATATTGTATTATTAATAGATGAAAAAGGAAGTTACAACCATTGAAGCCTTGATGTTGGAAGCCTCTTTCAAGTGAGATGCCAAGTCCAAGCCTTAGCCTTCAAACACCTTTTCTCCTTTGCAAATAAGTAGCATTTGGGCGCAATTCAGCACTAGGATGGCAACCAACCAACCAATAACCAACCATTAGTGGGTGGTGGGCAATTCATTTATAGGGAAAGAGAGGCAGTTGAGGATCCATGAAAAGAGGTAGGAGTTCCACATCCCAAGGAAATATCTATGGAAATATGATCAATGGTCAGGAATGGGAGGTCTCGTTCCAATCTTCATCTACCTGAAACAACTTCATCGTTCTCGAGCTTTCTAGTAAGAGAAGCTTCTCCTCCATTTTGGGAAAAATTGCCTGAAGAGGACCAACACAGATTTGCCTGATAAAAGTAGCACTAGAAGTGCTAGACATATGTAATGTCAAAGGTTACCAACACAAATTTTCCTGATAAAAGTAGTGTTGGGCTTGCAAAAGAAGGTTTTTGACAAGCTCTTTAGAATGATTTCAAGGCAAGTTTTCTTCCTTTTATTTAGGGATGTTCCAAACATTTTTCATGGTGAATACATTGTTTGGGGTGACTTTCATCACTTTTCAACACTTGCGACATTGACGACACAAAGTGCAAAACTTCAAGATATGAGACTAAGAGTGTGACAAAATACTATGTAACAAAATTACTCAATTTGACTAAGGCACAAATCAAATTGAGCCTTTCTTGCTACAATTTCTAACCCTCCCTCTTAACAAGAAAGGGATTTTGTATCACCCCTATTCTGCTCCTAAGAAATTTGCCTCTTGATAATGCCTTTGTCAAGATATTTGCATCTACTCCTCAGTTGGAATGTATTGTAGCATCATAATTATCCTCTACACACAATCCCGTAAGTGATGGTACCTAATATCAATGTGCTTGGACCTGTCATGAAATAATGGATTCTCATAGAGTTTAATACAACTCTGATTATCACAATAAATCGTTGTTGGATCCATCTCCTGACTGAAAAGACCCACAAGTATTTTCCCCATCCATATGGCCTCATGTGTTGCTTGACTTGCAACCATATTTTCAACATCTGTTGAGCTGAGTGCCACAAACCTTTGTATCATGCTATACCAGGAAATAGTTGTAGATCCAACATTGAAGATAGCACCTGAAGTACTTTTCCTATTTGATGGACTCCCTGCCCAATCTGCATCAATGAAACCTTGGAGTTTCTCTCCCTTTGTCCTCATGTAACATAACCCATACTTGGTTGTGCCTCTGAGGTATCTTAATACATGTTTTGTTTCCTTCCAATACAACTTGGTAGGCTTCACCATGGCTTGACTCAATTGATTAACTGCATAGAACATGTCGGGCCTTGTGTTTACCATATACCTCAAGGATCCCATAGGTTGCATGTAGATGGTAGGATCTACCGCCTCTCCTAAAGAACCATTCTCCTTCCTCTAGTTTGTAGCTAGAGGTGTGTCCATAGGCTTGTAGTTCTCCATGTGAAATCTCTATAATATTTCAGAGGAATACTTCCCTTGACTCACAAACAACTCACCATCATCCTGCAACACTTCCATCCCAAGGAATTAATGCATCAAGCCCATGTCCTTCATCTTGAATTCTCTTGCAAGGTGATGAGCCCTAGTATTGCACCAAGGATGTTGTAACTCCCAAAGGCTTCTCAACTTAAATTATCAACTTGAAGTTCGTACAAACTTAGAGGTGTCAATGTTATATGAAAAACAAGTTAGGTTCTACTCATGTCACCCTCAATCATGAGATCATATCAAGGTGTTCAGAGACCACTCCTTCACTTATCTACAAAGAGAAAAATAAATCACAATTGCAAGGAGATGAACATGATTCTAATATAGAAGTGAAAGTGCCAAACATTCAAGGTAAATGTTGAATTGAAATTGCATGAAAGGAAAAAGGCTAGTCTAGTTGCAGAAGTAAACCATGTTATTTTATTTGCAAAACTAAACCATGTTTCTATCCAAGTGTTCTCCATGTGAAATCTCTAAAATATTTTAGAGGAATACTTCCCTCACTCACAAACAACTCACCATCATCCTGCAACACTTCCATCCCAAGGAATTAATGCATCAAGCCCATGTCCTTCATCTCGAATTCTCTTTCAAGGTGATGAGCCCTGGTATTGTACCAAGGATTTTGTAACTCCCAAGGGCTTCTCAACTTAAATTATCAACCCGAGGTTCATACCAACTTAGAGGTGAAAATGTTATATGCAAAACAAGTTAGGTTCTACTCATGTCACCCTCAAACATGAGATCGTATCAAGGTGTTCAGAGACCACTCCTTCACTTATCTATAAAGAGAAAAATAAATCACAATTGCAAGGAGATGAACATGATTCTACTATAGAAGTGAAAGTACCATATATTCAAGGTAAATGTTGAATTGAAATTGCATGAAAGGAAAAAGGCTAGTCTAGTTGCAAAAGTAAACCATGTTATTTTATTTACAGAAGCAAACCATGTTAATTTATTTGCAGAAGTAAACCCTAGGTAGTCTTTGGTAGCATCTAACTCGTCATTCTCCAATTTTATTTTATAGGAATAATTAATTATGCAAATGAAGTAGATCCTTGTACGTTTTATTCCTTTTGTGGTAAAGGCTTGGAGTGTTGTAGTGACCTGGCATCTGCATGAGTTTCCTTTTTAAACTGTTGGCCCCACTCCTCATAATCATCACCCCACTTAACTTGACTTTTCCACATTGCATGGTGGTTGAATACACTGAAGTTGAATAATTGAAGGTGGCCAAGTTTACTAACCACCTCCAACCCATAAAAAATTCCATTCTCGATCATTAAACACATGTTTTCATTATATGTATAGGGAAGAGGTGAGGGGTGTTATACTTGAGCCTACCAGGTATCGAGTTGCTAGAGATTCATGCCTGCTGCTACTGAGCTTCATAACATGATGAATTTGAAGGTGTTGGTTTCCTTTGTCTGCTTCTGCACAGGTCTTCATAACTTCTTCTTTTTTTTACTAATAAAATCCCCTTTTTCATGTGCATGCCTCTTTCCAATGCTTATTATGTTGTTGTTTTGATGGATGGATAACATGTCTTCTATTTTATAGGGATGGTGTGTCCCTTCTCAACTTCAGTAATGTCTTCATGATGCCTCAGGGTTGTTGGATCCTCTAGTCTAAGGCTGTAAAAAAAATGGTTCAGAATTTTGTTGTCACTGTGCAGGCTGCTACAGGAAGGATCCCCTTCCAGTAGCAATCACTTCATCCCTCCTTAAGACATCATATTGCATTCGAGAACTTAGACAAAGCATAGGAGGTATGGGAACAGGATTAAGATCATCATAGGGTGGTGTATGCGGTGAAAAAGTTGAAGACAAAGCTTTTGTTGGGTTTTTTCTTTATGTATGACAGAGTGGAATCTTGTGGATGAATTTTGGCGATATGGAGTGGATGAGTGATGGAGGGATTTTGGTGGACCTATCCCAACATTTCCTAATGAAAATATGACCTTTTGGCCCCTTTCTCCAATTGGATATGCCTCTTATAGCAATTCAGTTTGCTCTTGTAGCAATTAAGGCTACTCTTGTAGCAGTTCAGGACAATCTCGTAGCACTTAAAAAAGGAGGCAAAACATAGTCCAATTTCTAGATAAATGATGGAGAGAGGTAGGGAGGTAACTAGAAATAATGGAGAAATGAATCTATGGAACCTATTTTGTAGCCATTGTTCTTCTAACTATTTGGATTCCTGCAAAAGAGAGATGTTAGCAAAATTGGTGTAAGGACTCCTTCTTGGTGTCTTACTTTCTTTTTTTTAGACATGCAGACTGCCTCTATAGAGGTTTTCAACCTGCGTGCCTACCCCAGGTTCTTCAGAGGAGGTTTTCACTTGGGGATCTTTTCATTTGATTTTTGTTTTTGTTTTTTTCTCTTCCTTGGACAAAGGTATTTTATACAACTTCAACCTATACAAGCTAGGATAAGTTCTAAGAAAGAAAGATATCAGAAATTCATTCAAGCCCATGACGACTATCAAAAAAAGGATGAAATTTGTCAAGGATAACACGGATCACCTCTAGCAAAAAGGTGTTTATATGATCAATTGCTCTTGTGGAGAATATTATATTGGGGAAACAGGTAGGTCTTTTAAGACTGGGCTTAAAGAGCATGGTGTTAATATCTGAAACGAAAGAACTTGATCTTCAGCTTCAGCAGAGCATGCAGGTAAGACCAACCACCACATCTACCTAGAAGACACTAAGGTCATTTCCAATGAAAAACATCAATTTAAGCGTAAAGTTTGGGACGCCCTTAAAATCATTAAACACCCTCACAATCTCAATAGGGATGGAGGCTTAGAAATTAGAAGAAATTGGATTTCCCTTCTCTCCCGCGATACCAAGGAATAAAGAGATTTTTCCCCTTTCTTATCATCCTTAACACTCTTTATCAACCCCTCTTCTCCTCCACCTGCCCCTCCCCCCAAACTCTCCCATGAATTTTTTAGCACACTTTCACTCTTATCATCTGTTTCGCCATCAACCTCTCATACTTCACCCAAGTTAAATATTCCCCCTTTTCCTTGGACTCCATTTATTTGCGCCTGCCTTCTTTAACTTTAACCTTTGTTACCCCAGTAATATTAATAATAATAATTACTAATATCATGTACTTAATTAATATCACTTTTATCCTCTAATAACATGATCTCTTAAATTAAGTAGGAATAAAATTTTATATTAAAATACATTATCATAAAGCTATCACATTAATAACATTATCTTATTAAAAGTCATATACTTATAATAGGTATTTTAAAATATGGTAATTATATTAAAATAATTAGCATTAATAGGATCTATATTATAATATATTAACATAATCTTATACATTAGTATAAAAACAAAATTCAAACAAATATTATTAGAAAAATTAACTCTATACTAAAATCAAAAAAACAACTATAATTAAATTAAATAAAACAAGAACTATAATTAAATTAAAATAAAACTTACTAATTAAATGTGAAAACAAAATCAAAATCATATACTTATAATTTCCATGAATAAATAAAAATAAAAATAAAAATCTTAATTAAATAAAAATTCTATTTAATTGGTCAGTTCCCCAACCCTAACTATGTGGCTTCACATATTTGTAACCTCCATCTTTTCTCTTCTCTTCTTTGTAGATTTAGTTCTGAAGATGAATCTTGTTCTAGACTCAAAACATAGACTTAAAAATGCAGACTGTGGAATTTCTGAGCTCTCAATATTAAGTAAGGGAATCCATTCCTCATAAATTGTTCTAATATGGGCAGACCCATTCTCATGACATCTCTCTACTAGATAGGGACCCAACCATCTTGTCATTAACTTGCCCTTGAAATCCTTGAATATGGAATCATACAACAGGGCCATATCTCCTTATTGAAAAGTCTTCTCCCTCATGTGTTTGTCATGCCAAATCTTCCTTTGTAGTTGGATTACCTCAGTGTGCAGGAGAGCTTGCAAACTAAATTCATCTAAACCATTGAGTTGGAGCAACCTCTCTTATTGTGCAGTAGTGAGGTCCAAGTCTAATTGAGTTTCCATCCTTAAGGTCTTGTATTCAAATTCAATGGACAACAAGACCTTCTTTCCATATACTAGTTCAAATGGAGTAAAGCTAGTGGTGGTCTTACAAGTTGTGTGTAGGCCCAAGTGGCATATACAAGTCTATATGCCCAATATTTTTTGTCGCTGCTAAAAACCTTGGTTAGAATGTTCTGCAATGATCTGTTTGTGACCTCCACTTGCCCATTTGCCTGAGGGTGGTAGGCAGTGGATGCCCTGTGCTTGATGTGGTGCTACCTCATGATATCTTTGATCAGATTTGATGTGAATTATGCTCCTTGATCAGTGACCAATTCTCTTGGAAAACCAAACTTGTAGAAGATGTTCTCCTTTAGAAACTCATCCAAATTTTTCTCAGTTATTACCTTTATTGCCTTTGTTTCAGCCCATTTAGTCAGGCAATTAGTGCACACAATGATATATTTCTTGTGTCTTGATGGGGAATCAATAGTTCCAATGAAATCCATGCCCCACTTGTCAAATGGCTAAAGAGTCTCTTGTGGTTGTAAGGGAATTTCATCTTTAGGTGTGGGCATACCCATCCTTTGGCACTGATCACACCTGGTGGTGTACCTGTAACAGCCCACGATAAACATGTAATTAACCAAGTAATTTATATTCAACATGCACTTATCACTAATTAACTTCAAGTTAAAAACTACGAGTAGAACCCTTAGCTGTGATTTCGGTTGAAGTCTGCTAACTACAACAAGGTTTTGTGGACGACTCTCCACTCAACTATAGGCTCAATTGCACAAGGTCTTGCTACCATTGGCCACCCCCGAGCCCTCAATCAACGTACTAGTGCCAGTGAATCCTCTGCCTTAGAACACTATTCTCCCAAGAGAATGAATGATAGAATCTTAGAATGATGGAATGCCTCCCATCTGCCTCACCATCTAATAAATAGAGCAAACATTGGAAGGGGAACCACATGCACACACTCCATGTGTCTACTTGCAACTTTATTGCTTTCTTGTTTTGTTTCTTTTTGATAGTTTTACTGATTTTTTTTACTGTTTTCTTGTTTTATTTCTATTTATTTTTATTTAGAGCTTTAGTATGGTTATTTATTATTTATTACCATTTTTTTTATTCATTGTTTCTTATTTATTTTCTTGTATTTTTTTAAATTATGGTTATTAATATTTTTATTATTATTTATTATTTAATTGTTAAGGATTTATTATTTATATTTTTATTGTTTATTATTTATTATTAAGGAAGGGACATTACATACCCTCCCACTTTAAGAACTTCGTCCTGAAGTAACTTGAAATTATTTTTATTATTAATTATTATTATTATTATATTTATTATTTATTATTATTTATTACTTCATGTTCGCCTGACACCCTCTGCTAAACTAGTATAACCAGTAGGCATCGAAAGTTTCACAACACCTGGGAAATCTCAATGAATCTCTGTCCTTTCTCCCACTTTCGGAACCAGGCATAAGCCTCCCTGGTCTATATCCTAGTCCGAGGCTAGTCCCAAGGCTCGCACCCGACTCAGGCCTCATCTACCCCAAGGCAGGCATCCAGTATGGTACTCAATGACTCCGGGCATCTCGCAAGGCTGGCCCACTCCCTCCACAATTACTAAGGTGCACAACCCCAGGCGTCGAAGTCCTTACACCCCCACCAGACTTCAACATCCCAATCCAATAACAGGCACCTAGCCTAGAACATTAAGCACTTGGCCTTCTCAAGATGGTCCCATAGCCCTTCAAGAACTATCCATTAAGAGCTATACAAGACAAAGGAACCACTGGCATATATAGTGTTGATTGAGTTTGTCTCCAGCCCATATGGTGTTACTTATTCTCCCTCATGTGTATGGGCTCGCACAAGATCATCAAATAACCGGCCCTCACGGCCCATTGTGGAGTCCTATCAATCATCACACCTCAACATGCAACAATGCATTAGCTATACCATCATAGTATCATAGAAAATAATCCACATGCCAAGTCTTGCATGTCATTATGAGAACATTCATCATTGTGAACTGTGTGCTCATTAATGTCATAAATTTGTATGCAACTATTACATGCTTCACCTCATGAAATACCATCATAGGTTATAACATGAACATATTGCTTCAAAGATATATTATGACTTCTCATACTAAATGAACCACATGTGAATAACCTCATATTATAGCATAGTAATTCCTATGCATATCATATCCATCATAAATATTCAACCTTAAATACCTATCATCACGTAGTAAATGAATATTTCAACATCATAATACCTATTCATATCATCATCATCATAAGGATACATCATCCCTATTGTAATAACTATATAAATATGAACCACATGTGGATGATCACCCTCATACCATCATATCATGAATCATCATCAATATGAGAAACATCTCAATACTCATCAAATATAAAATAATACTCTATAAGCATTATTATCATGATTCATCAGAAAAATCAATTTTATTTTCTTTACAAACATTCAACTATGAACTAAGATTATTCAACATCCATCTAAGATCTATGTTATCTCATCAATGTTATTAGTGTTATGTTTTCATTAAGATACCAATTACTTTTTCAATAAGCATTTCCACTTCTTTCAACTAGGAAGTTGACCATTTACACCATAGGTATAATCATCTAAGTACATCATTAAATTTCACATGAGCCTCATCATCTTGAGTCTTAATCTCTTGTCATACATTCTTCCTTCCCCAAGGAAATTCTGGTAAAATTCATTGTTAAGATATTACTAGTCATACAATCATTATTTAAATCATCTATCTCAAAATTAAAATCGCTTGGTTTTACATCCATTTACCCTTTGGCTTACCGATTCCAATACTGTTATATGCAATTGCATATAAACACTAGGTCATCTTGATTTAATTTTATATCATGCTTAATTTACTTGCATGAGGGTTTGTTGATCCATGTTGACTTATAAATACATCGCTTAATAATTATCATTTTCATCCACAAAAATATTTTCTTATCTCGTCAAGTACCTATCTCAATACCACTTGATTGCTCTATCGTAAATTCACCCTTCTTCAAGTTGGACAAGAGACTCTTGCTCATTAAATAGTATCTTTATTTTAGATTTTGAAACAGTTGGAAACACTACTACCATCATTGTCCATGAAAAATTTAAATAAGTGGTGTTATGTGGAAACAACCTCTTTTAACGTTATGGGAACAAAACTTGATAAGTTTCTCTATGAGAAGTCCTACTCATGAAACAATGAGTGCAAATTAGTCAGGTACAACCTATATTAATTGACTCTCACTTCTTTTGTCAATATTTACACAATCCTTCTCAAGGTATCCTTATAAAATTTCTAGCAACATTCCTTCCTATACTTCACTATTATTTTACCATTTAAACATCTTCCTCATTTATCATCACTAATCATTATGAAAATTCTCAACTTGCATACTCTTACCATTTTCTAAACATTGTTTCATAAAATGAACAGTGCTATAATCAACTACAACTGTAAAAGGTGTGATAGTGCTTCACTAATCTAAAAGTTTATTAATTCAAGGTGTTGCTCACATAGCTCTATGTGAACAGGTTGTTTATCTCTAGCTACTTGTGCTTGTACACTTTATATTCCATTACAACCATATAACAAAGTGAAATTCTAAATGAGTCACATGATTTAAGGTATATAGTTTTATTGTGACTCACTGGAAGGGGTTTTTGCAAGTGTTACTTTCACAAATTGGATAGCATGTTATTCAATACTCTTGATCTACATTGTCTCATTAGAGCATTTTTATTGCATTTTAGTCTTGCATTTTCTGGTTGAATAATTGGTTTAATATTAAGGGATGCCCGGTTGTAATTCATATGATGCCCTGAGTGTGAATATGACTTCCCCCAAATTTACTCTACTCTTTGACTGACTACATATATGCGGCCCCTCTATAATTGCTTCTAAATTAATTCTTGTATGGCTCCTATGAACAATGATTTAATGCTTGCAGGAGGACATATGGTCATTGTGACCTTAGCACTTCTACCTCTACTATCTACCTTCTGCCAAGGATCTAAAAACCCTTGACTATTCACCCATGAAAATTATGGAAATTTTTTTACATAAATTGTTCCTTGTAGACCAATTGTTCAGCTTCACATTTTGACCCAAAGTAACTAACACAAATTTAAAATCAATAAAATTGATAATCCTCCATAAATTTGGCCTACAGGTCCAAGGTAAATTCGGCTCTCAAGGTCACTGAAAAATCTTCTTCCATCCATAGGAAACTCTAGTTGGACAATATCCACAAGTCCTTCAAATATGGTATTAACTTTCATTGAGTTCTATTTCTATTATTGGATTCTTTCATGTACTTTGGCTTGATGGAGTTGATAGCCCAAAATTCAATATTCAGAAGAAAATCCCTTTTTAAAGAGCTTATGAGATGCAATATATTCCATAAAATATCTTTCAGAAATTTTGTGGATTCAATGTGGATAAACATTAATGCCTTTGATGATCAAATCAACGTTCACCTAATGTATGATTTCTTGGATATAATTGGCTCAAAAGTAGTCATCTTCCAAATCTGAAATGCGTGCTTTAAGAGGTCGTATACAAGTTGTCTCATCCTCGAGACAATTAAGTGTTGAAGCAAAATTTCAGCTCTCTGGTTCAGTATTGATTTTTTCGGAGATGATGATATAGCCCTAGTGAATGTGGCCTAAAATAATAGAAATAACCCTTTCCTGTACAAGGCTTCACCCTCTAAAATATTGTAGTTACACAACTCTTGAAACATTAATGACCCAATTTGTGTAGCTTCCAATCTTACTCCGTCATATAAACTTCCCATGTAAGAGATATATTCATCCAACAAAAATGGAGGAGATTGGGCCCTTACCCACAAATGGTTATTGGTTGCTTTAGTGAGCCAAACTTGACCCATTAACCACCATACTCTTTGAATACACTTGATTCGGTCCTTTACTCCAGGTTATGTTTGAACATAAAACCATCTCGACCTCTGGAGAATGACAATGTTAGGTTCCTATAATACTAGTGATTACCCCATTACTATTGTAGTTGTATCCCTTATTAATTTTGTTGTGACCCTATTGTCCCCATATTGTTATTACTGTGCCCCATAGAATCTCTCTATTGTTATTTTTCTGCCTTTATATTATTATTGTTAGGTCGGCTGGGTTATATTATGACTCCTTAAACTCCTATATATAGAAAGGAGGTTTTGTCATTTGAATCATCCAAGAATTGTTAAATTATGTAATTTAAAGGAGGTTCCCCCTCGAAGAGGCTGAATTCTAAGGCAATCAATTGTCTTTTATATCTTTTTGTGAGCTGGTTTCATAACATTTGGTATCAAAGCTTTGGATTCCAGGGTTTCGCTGCTCCAAATAGGTCATCGTGGCATTTTCGCTATAAATTTTTTTCTGCGACATTTTAGAAGCAAAAAAAAAAACCATTTGAGATGAAATCGCACTAAACCTCGGGTCCAAATTTCAGATCTTTTCGCACTACATTTACGAAGATATGGTCTGAGGAATTTGGTCTTTTTGCAGACTCCTGAATTACATTCCAAACAAGTAACCTGGGGAAAATCACCATAACTTTCTCTTTGAGCATCAGCTTGGAATTTCATAAGAAGGTACAGAAAGAGGACAGACTGTAGTTTCTTGTATATATTTTTTAGAGCCAAAGGTAGAAATAGGGACACATGGCATGTCGTACAAGTTCGCTCTACTGAACTAGTCTATAATCAGGTCACTGTGGGAGATTTGGCATAACTCTTTCTTGGAGAATCCAATTTGGATCAGATTGGTGGCATTGGAAAGAGGATAGAGAGGGCTACTGCAGGTCACAATTTCAGAAGTGGATGGTCTGAAATTACAGAGATACATCAGAGGAAATATCGAGCTCCTACAAAGTGAAAAAAGGTGTGTAGATTTTTTAAAATTTTTGCTTAAGCTTGGTTTGAAAAATTATTTTGAAGGAATTCAAAGGGCATAGTAGAGCATTATTATCGGTAACTGAAGCCTCGAGGAAAGAAAATGCAAATAGCTAGTAAGCAACCTGAAAGCTCTAGCATGACTCATGAAGAAGAGGAAGAAATGCTACATGATATATCAAAATTACAAGACCAGGTGCAACAAATGTCACTCTCACAAAAGCTAACAGAAGCTAAGATAAATGGTGTGGAATCTAAGATAAAGGGCTTGGAAGCTAAGATGGATGATTTGAAGATAGATTTGAAGAGAGACATGGCAGAT
>APFE030223428.1:0-18182 GCA_000404065.3 Pinus taeda | reverse complement strand
CTAATACCATGAACCAACCATAAGATTTCCCATGTGCGTGCGCTTTTCTCTGCATGAAAGTGCGTGAACTTTTCTCTACATTAAAGGAACTTTTCTCTACATGAAAGTGCATGAACTTTCCTCTGCATGAAAGAAAATTTTTCTCTGTATGAAAGTGCGTGAACTTTGTTGCACTATAATTTATCATCTAAGATGATTTGCCATCATGAAAGTGCGTGAACTTTTCTCTGCATGAAAGTGCGTGAACTTTTCTCTGCATGAAAGAAAATTTTTCTCTGCATGAAAGTGCGTGAACTTTGCTGCACTATAATTTATCATCTAAGATGATTTTCCATCAAGGACAACACTTGTGTCATAATGCCGATAGTTTACTGACAACCAAGAAGGGACATGACTACCTGTTCCTAATAGTTAACGGGTTCATAAAGATGTGTGTTCTGATGCCCTATAAAAGGACCATCAGTGAACAAGAAGCAACAAACATGTTCTTTGGATAGGTCTGGGTGCACTTTGGGATACCAAGGAGCATCATTTCAGACAGGGGCGCAAGATTTCGCAGTGAATTCTGGACCACATCGTGGGAGAAGATGGACACAAACTCACTTTGGTAAACAACCAGAAGCATTCGAAGACTGGGAATGAAAATCTAGTAGATATACAACATTCTTATAATATAGCAATCCACACTTCTATAGGAAAGTCCCCATTTGAGACTTGTTTTGGGTATTTTCCACCTTCACCTTTGGATATTTCATATGGGCAGTAAGGAGGAGTGAGGGAAGATCTTACAAGAGATGCTTTGAGGGCTAAACATTTTATAGAGAAGATCAGGAAGATCCGTCTACATGTATATGAAATACTTCAGAAATCATATGAGTAGTATAAGGCCAGACATGATCAACACATAACAGATAAATCATTTAAGGTGGGAGACAGAGTATGGTTATAGTTGAATAAAGAGAGGCTACAAGGGCCAGGTAAGAAAATCAAGGCTCTAAGGTATGGTCCCTTTGAGATACTGGAAAAGGTGGTTGATAATGCCTATCTACTCAGTTTACCACCATATATGCACATTTACTCAGTTGTGAATGTATAGAATTTGAAACTCTACGGGCCTTCCATTCTAGATCAGGAACAGGTCCTACCTTCTGTGGAGGATTTGGCTCCAGACGCTTAGGTAGAGTTGATAGAAGATACAGTTTTGTAGAAGAGGTCAAAAACTACAAGACAGGGGCGGCATGACCTTTGGCAGATTGGGTTGAAGGGACAACTTCCAGGAAAAGTTAGATGGTACACTAGAGAGATGGTGGAGGAAAATTTTCCTCACCTCATTCAGTAAAAGATTTTGGAGACCAAAAGCATCCCAAAATGGGGAGGTGTGATCTAAATTGGATCATTATATTGTTTTTCATCCATCTCGATGCATTTGGAGTGGAAAAAGTAGAGGAATCAGCTCACGAGACCATTTTTACCGATGTGACCAAGGTTGGTGAAACGGGGTTTGAAACCTTCTAGGAGCGTTTTAAGGAATTAAATGACGTATTTTAGGGGTAAAAATTTTTCGCTTCATCACAACGCCTTTTCATGATATTCTACACATAGAGACCTTTCCAACGATGCAAGAATCGTGCCTATTGGAGTCCATATGAGAAAGTTATGCCACTTAGAAGTTGACCTTCATGTTTTCACACCTATAGTTTGGGAGGATGTCGCATTAGCCCTCATTATTCATGGAAAAATGGCTATCTACGTGTTTGTGATGTAAAATATTCTAGAAGAGTATTTTGTAACTCTAGTTAAGGTTTGATGTAGTCAAACTTAACAACTAGTAGGTTATCAGGTTATGTTATAATCGAACCACTAGGAGGAAGAGGCATTCCATTCTTTCGAGAGAATTTTGTTTCATAGCTGAGCAAAGATAGCCAAGAGAGATATGAAGTAGAGCACACACAGAGGATTTGTGCATTGTAGAAGCCCATAGGCCATAGGCATTACATCTTTGTACCTACAACCAAATTTCCAGACAGAAAAAGAGAGCTAAGCGTCCTCACCTTCCAGTTGGGTTTTCTCCCAAAAAGGTTTCCGAGAGAGCATATCTGGTGTCTTGTGTGTGTGTGCTTATTTTTTTGTTCTCTACTTTTCTGCATAATTTCCATTCACGTGCATACATTAATTACAGTCAAAGCCCCAAATCTTAAAGTTTAGTAAACTGTAATAGTGTAGAATTTTCAGAGTTTTTAATATAATATTATTAGATCTGTTGAGTGGAATATCTATGACAATTTACGAATCAATAATAAAAATGCATTTATGACTTGGTATGTCCAACCAACCGCATAGCATTGTTTACACATTTTAGTGAAATTCATTTAAAAAATAATGACAAAGTTAGATATAATCTCCAATTCATCTGAACATTGCAATAAATTTATGAAGAACAACTTCCTAATAACCCTACCATTTTTTGAGTTATAAGAACACTATGCCATCAAATGCCAAATAAATAAGCAAAGCAATCCAAGTTAATTCTTTTCAAGAAGCAATGAAGAAAGTATATCAAAGGGAAAAAAACATGTTGGAAAGTAATGTTATTTATATCTCATTTTGGGTTGAATACAAATGTAATTGTCTTCTCCTTGTGCCATGAATCAGCATGGTGTTTTCTCTTAATCAAAGATCAAAAAATATAGTAGTCTAAGGAGAGGATTTTTTTCAAAAATACCCTTTTAACTTGAAAAATGTACTTACTACTAAAGAAACTCCATGAACATGAAAATAAAACATTGCTAAATTGAATAAAACTATTAAGTAGATGTAAAATGAAATAATTATTGTTAAAAAAATGATGATGTGAGGCCATGAAAACAATCTTGAAAACCTGAAGCACCATCGAATTTCATTAATAAAGGAAAAATAAAAATAATGAAACAAGACCAAGGGTGTCTCTATTTTCTAACCAAATACTCTTCCTAATGGAAGGAATTGATGACCATCACAATCAATTTTATGAAATAGAAGAATCTCAAACTATTGGCCAGGATATAATTTCTCACCCTATGTTAGAAAGATATTTATATTTTGTGGAAGGAAACTGTCCAAATGCAAATCAAAGGAACACCAAAATAATGATCAAGAGAACATGGTCCAAATGAAAACACATCAAAAGACTAGGAATCCCAATCTTTAGCGTTTCTACTACATCTGTGAATCAAATGGAAGATCCTTCCCACATGGCATATAATATTGTTGTTGAAATGTTTAAATTGCATATTACTTTTCCATTATTCGAAGCGGTGAAAGTTCCTCAGCAAAGAGGATACTTACTCAAAGTACTAAGTATTGCAGAAGAAGAATCCACAAAATCCAAGAGTGGAAGTAGTTATCATTAATATTCAATAACAATACGGTGCTCCATTCCAAGGCTTTCTATCACCACATTTTTTATTTTGTTCGACTATGATTTCATTTTTATTAAGTATGAATGCTCCAACTTCAGCAATAACTATTTTCTATGTGTGAAAACCATTTCTCTCAACTCCGCTGCAAATTATGTTTTTAGATTCTTTTATTATTGGCATTGTATTTTCTCAGCATTGTATTTTGTTTTGGCCACCTTTATGTAATTTTCTTTTCATTTTTCTTTTTTTTTTGTAAGTCAGAGTATTATATTATATAACAAAATAGTGTACAAAACATCTGCTGTAGCAAATAGACAACTGGGACATGCTAACCACCATGACTAAATTGCCGGAGGCACACCACGCAGGGCGGCATTGGCAAACCTTATTCGTAAACAGCGAGAGTGCCGAGACATAGCAGACCGAGATATTGACATTGGTAAACCCAGAAAAGGCCATAAAGAGCCGAAAACACAAAGAAGAAGTCAAAAAGAGCAGAGGAACAGGGGCTAAGATTAGATATGCTTGCCCAACAGACCGATGGTATCCAGGCCCATCTGTGCAGCATGGGTATTCACCCTGGCTTGCATTGCATCCAGTAAATTATCACCCTGCTCCGTTGCATTTGTGGTCTGAGGGGTAGCAGGGCCCTGGTTGATGGTGTCTTTCAGTAGCTTAATTAACAGAGTGAGCTTGCGGTCGACAATATGTATGGCATCCTGCACCCTGGTGATGCGACTGTCCAGAACATTGTTGTAGTCGAGGATCTTGGCCATCTGAGCTTCCGTTAAGTTCACATCAGTGATGATTTTCGGCCTCTCCTTTTCAATGGATTCCAGCGCTTTGGTAATTAGCGTCTTTGTGCGCCAGCTTTCCGCTTTGGTCCGCACAAACTGAGTGGCCCTCTTAGAGGGGGTGCCTGGATCTTTCAGCCAATCCACTTCTGCAGCAACCTCCTCCTCTGTGCGACCTCACTCTTCCTGTTTTACCTTGTCTTCCAGCTCCGCCACCTTGCGCTTGTGCTTGGCAATGGCTCGGGTTTCATACCCTCTTTTCGCTTCATAGAGGTCCTGAGTAGCTGCAACGCAGCGACTACCACCCGCGTCCATGATTATCCCTCTATACCTTCTCCCACTACAGCAATTATCGTTGGCGGACTTGTTCTCAACCTTCTCTTAATAAGTTGTGGGAAAAACAGGGTTGAGAGATCTTGCTTTATAGCTTCTCCGATTATGAAATCGCCTAAGGATGGTTTCTGTCCCGCTCATTCTTCGGGTACCGATGCCATAAATGGGAATTAGGTTCGCACAGGCGAGGCCGTTGCAGGCTGATTCAAAGAGGAAGTGGCTACTCATGACTTGATTACCTTTATGCCAAGTGTGTTGTACGGTTGAAAGATCGTTACGGTGATTGGAAGTAGCGGGGGTGCTCTGTGTTGCAGCCTGCTGATTCCTCCTGTGCCGAGCTTTGATCCCCTCTCTTCTTTATGGTTTGACATAAATGCTCTGGGTACCTTGCCATGCGATTTCCTGCCATATGTAACTAATTGGCCAATGCTGATGCAGTTGGTTCGATGAGTTGAAATGTGATGATCAATCCTTGTGCTGGCATGCCACCACCGGGATGTCCCCTGTCCTAGTCGTCCTGTCATTCCATCACTGTGGTCATGATTATTGCTGATGCCGATGATTTTCTCATTCCGGTGCCTGGCGCTGGGGCCGTCCCCCCTTAGGATGAGTCGGCTTGGATATTGTCCTTTTTTGCCAACTGTACACATGTCACCTTGAGGGTTGGGCAATTTACGTCCTGCCAACAGCTGTTCGTGATGAGGTGCGGTGTGTCAGCCCCGTGGTTTGCCAGGAAATTAGCCAGTCCATTTTCCTTTCTTCTGATAGATTGGAAGACAATGCCTCTCAGATCTGCTATCAATTCTGTTATACTCTCGGTAGCCTTCGCCAGTCTCCAATGTTTGGTTACTTTACTAGTTTGAGTTCCTGCTTGAAGGCGCTTTGCCGCAGAGATTGCCAAAGAAGAATCCCCCTCCACTATGAAATTACCTTGTCTGAAGGACCTGAGAATCTTTAGACCTTGCTCCATCGCTGCGAATTCTGCTTCATTGTTCGTTCATTCCCCCAATGACCTGCAAAAAATTTGGATGATATCTCCTTTGTGATTTCGAATGGCCCCTCCGATTCCTGCTATACCTGGGTTACCCCGCGAAGCTCCATCAAAATTCAATTTGAGGCAGGCTTCCGGTGGCAGTTGCCAGCTGTAAAGTTGAGAGGAGGTGTGGGCTCTGTTTTCTCCGAAGGGACAACTGCTGGAGGCTTCTAGTTGAAATTTCTTTAAAATGTGTAAGTCCTTTCCCGTTGGTTTATCATTTGGATCAATTTTGCATTTTTCCTGAACCAGCTGTTTGATATTGATTAATATGGATTCTTTTGCGCATTCAATGTTACGGTTCTCTTCTGTGAAGATTCGTTGATTCCTTTCTTTCCATATTGTCCAAGTAATGAACCCTGGGGTGCATTTCCAAATGCTGTCCACTCTGTTAATCCTAGAAAAATTCCTTCTCCAGTTGGTAATAGAATCCTGAATGGAGTCTCGGTTCCGATCCGTATCTTCCATTATTGCTTCCATCCACAGCCATAACTGGGATGCCCACTCACAGGAGTTGAAAAGGTGATTCATCATTTCCTCCTCCTGCAGGCACATGGGGCATCTCGAGGGTCCCTGAAATCCCTTTCTTAGTAGGTTCTCCCAAGTTAGAGTCCTCCTCTGCATAAGAAGCCACAGAAAGGTTCTTATTTTCGGCCATTGAAAGTTATCCCAAACTTTGTCGGGCTGTTCTTCTCTTTCGATAATGCTTCTTGCTTCTTTAAGCGAGAACTCCCCATTACCTTTCGGTCCCCATCTGAGCTTGTCATTTTCAACAACTATTTTGATTTTTCTTTTGAGAATTTGTTGATTTAAATCTTGGATAACATCATGAGGCACTTCATTGTGGTCTGGGTTGAAAACTTTCCATTCTCTCCACTCCGGGTCTTCACTGGAAGGGTTCCAATAGTGGTTGACTCTGCTATGGCCCTCTGTTTGGTATGATAGCTTTAAGGGTTGGAGGGTAGGGGATTCTAATTTCGGGGATTGCTGCCAAGCATCCTCCCAGAAGAGAGCTTGTGTCCCATTCCGAATTTCCCAGAAGCTATGATCCTGGACAATGCTTCCGTTGGCTTGAGCGTGATTCCATATAGGGGATCCATTGGGGGATTCCTGCATTCTTATGAGATCCAGATTGCACCCAGTCGGCCTGTACTTCTCCTTCCAAAGATTGGCCCATGGGAGGGTCGTGTTTGATATCCACTTCCACCAAATTTTGGCTCCGCAGACTCTGTTAACTACTGAGGGATCAACCAGATTCAGGCCTCCCCTGTTCTTTGGTCTGCAAAGTTTTTTCCAGGCCACCAGCGACCACTTCCTCTTCTCATTGTTTCCACTCCAAAGGAAAGAACGCTGAATACTTCTTATTTGATCTAAGATGCCTTTAGGAGCCGGAAGGATCGAGAGAAAGTATTGGGGTATGGCCTGCAAGATTGCTTTCGTGAGAACTAGTCTGCCTGCAAAATTCAGGGCTCTGCTAGGCCAATGTTTGCATCTCCTTTCCATGTTGGCCAGGACTTTCTCCCAATGAGCCTTTTTCCAAGGTTTGAGGGTTAGTGGGGCACCTAGATATCTGGATGGTAAGGAACCAATTTTAAACCCCAGCAGTCTGGATAGATGACATTGAACAACTTGATGAGTGTTGAAGAAGAAAATGGTTGATTTGGAGAAGTTAATCTCCATACCCGAGGCTCTGCTAAAGAGATGGAGAATTTCTCTGTACGCGCTGGCTTCTTTCACAGTGGGGGTGCCATGTAACATGGTATCATCCACGAATTGTTGATGTGTGGTGGCAGGGCAGGATCTGATAGGCTGTAAACCTTTGATTTGGCCATCTTCTTTTCTCTTGGCGATTAATCTGCTTAGGCCTTCCATTAGAATGACAAACAAAAAAGGGGATAGAGGGTCCCCTTGTCTTATGCCTCTTGAAAGGCTGAAGGGCGTGGAAGGAGTTCCATTCACCAGAATAGAGTATCTTGGGGATTTAATAAGCGCTAAGATCCATTTGATCCACGGCTTGCTGAAGCCAAAAGCGTCTAAAATTGCTTCCAGGTAAGTCCAACTCACCTTGTCATAAGCTTTGGATAGGTCCAACTGCATAAGCATTCCAGCTACTTTCCTTGAATGGAGAGAGTGTATCATCTCCTGGGCTAGCAAAATGTTATCTAGAATCTGCCTGCCTTCCACGTAGCCGGACTGTTCCTGCGAAATGATGCCCGGGAGGATCATCTTCAGCCTGTTGGCAATAACTTTTGATATGATCTTGTATATAACGTTGCAGAGGGCTATTGGTCTGAACTTTTCCGGAGTGTTGGCCTCCTCTACTTTGGGAACTAGCGCAATAAAAGTTGAATTGAGTGATTTAAGGATAGTTTTAGATCTTCTTGAATCTTCCACGATCTCCCAAATGTCGTTCTTGACAATTTTCCAGCAGGCTTTGTAGAAATTGATGGTGAATCCATCTAGTCCCAGCGCTTTTTCATTAGGCATGTTCCTGACTGCTTCCTCAACCTCTTCCATAGTGATTGTTTTCCTTAGGGCCCAATTCTACTCCTCTGTGATTGAGTTGGGAATGGCATTGGTTATTTCTTGAATGGCCGCCTCCCTATTGATCTCCGGTTCTTGCGCTATGTTGCTGAAGTGATTTGAAAGTAGATCGGAGATATCCTTATGATTTCTGAGGATTTCTCCTTCACTATTCTTCAGTTCCAGGATCTTGTTAACACTTCTGTAATCCATGGCCGATCTGTGGAAAAATTTAGTATTTTGCTCTCCTTCCTTTAGCCATAGAACTCGAGATTTCTGTTTCCATAATGTCTCTTCCTGCTTGCATCTATTGTGCCATTGTTGAGTGAGCTCTTTCTCTTGTGCACATGATTCCTCATCTCTTCTGCCTGTCATCCCGTTCTTATGAATTTGTTCCAATTTTTGTTCAATGGTTGCTTTTTCCTGAAATATATTCCCAAAAACTGTTTTGTTCCAGTCTTTTAATTTCAATTTGATGTTTTTTAGTTTTTTTTGCAAATTGAACATTTTGGACCCTTCTTCATCTAAGGGTTCTGACCACCATTTTTCCACCATGGTGAGGAAATTAGGGTGTTCGATCCAAAACTTTTCGAATCGGAAGGGTTTTTTCCTGGGAGTTCCTGGAACCTCGACTATGAGAGAGATCGGCCAGTGGTCCGATCCTCCACTAGGAAGTATGCTTGACTCCACGCTTTTTCCATCTAATAATAAATTCTCCGAAACAAGAAAGCGGTCCAGTCTTGAGGAGATCAAACTTTCACCTCCCCTTCTGTTGTTCCAGGTAAATTTACCTTGTTTGGGGTACACATCCACTAATCTTGCATTATCAATAAAGTCTTTAAACTGTTCTCCATCCCTATTAAGCTTCCAGAGCCCTCCTTTTTTCTCCAGGAGGGAGGTAATCATATTGAAATCCCCTCCCAGGATGAAGTTTGCATTTGGGTGTCTCTCCATGAGTTTATTCAAGGATTCTAGGAAAGCAAGTTTATCTTCTAACCTTTGAGGACTGTAGATATTGATGCAAAGGAAAGAGGAAGAGTTACCTGTAGGTTGCATCTCCATGGCCAAGTAGTTCTTGCTTGCTTCAGCTGCGACTACCTGATATCGTCTGGTATCCCAGAAGGTTGCTAAACCTCCTTCGCGCCCTTTTCTTTCTATCTCTAGGACTTCAAAATTTCTTCCTAATTTGACTCGTATCTTTTCTGTGAGATCTTTGTTGCACTTTGTCTCTTGTAAAAACAGCATATCTGGATTATTTTTTTCCATCTGTCTCTTTAGAAGTCTTTGTTTATTTTGGCTATTCATTCCTCTTGCATTCCAGGATACAATCTTCATGACTAACTAGATTTTAGGAAGGACGGGTACTCACTTAACTGCTTTATCTGACCTGCATTGATCAAGATCTCCCCCAGCTCCTGCAATTGTTCTCCATTTGATTTGTGCCCTCTGCGGCGTTTGTGTACTGAACCAGAGATTTTGCCTAGAGATGTTTTGTGTTGAAGGTTGCCTCCTTTGATGACGCCTAGTTTGTGCTTCTGTTTCTCTATGATTTCTTTTTGCCGTGCTATGAAGAGGTCCTTGACCGTCCTTATCTCTTCCTCCGGAGCTGTTTCAATCCCGTTGGCTTTCCATTTGTCCACAAGTGCTGTTAGGTCTAAACCTGCCATTGCTAGTGTTTCATCTAGCTCCTGATCTTCACTTCCCGCTTCACTAGTTAACATCTCTGTTTCGTAGTCCGACTCCTCTATTCTGTCTTGCATTTGGACTTCATCGCTAGGACTTCCTGTTTCTTTACCTTCCGCTGGGGGGTGTTCCTGTCCTTCTTGCTCTGCTTCCTTATCAGTGGGGTTCTTTTTTTCCTCTGAGTCAGTCTCCAGGTCTAGATATTCAAAAGGCTTACTGAAGAGGTTTTTCCTTGTGTCTCCTCTAACATTCCTTCTTCTGTTGGCCCTTTGCCTGTACTTTGGTTTGATATAGTTGTTTTTGTCTTTGTTGTTCTGGGTTTTGTCTTCTTCTGTTTCCTTTCTGTTCAAAGGACAGTCCCTCATCAGATGTCCATGCTCATGACACTTCCAACACCTGAAGGGTATTTGTTCATAATCTAACGCTTGAAAATATTCCTCATCCCTGTACTCCAGCCATACCCCTTCATGAAGTGCTCCAGATACATCCATTTCGACACAGATTCTTGCACAAGAAGTGTATCTTTTCTGCAGGGTAGCTTCCGATGCTTTGAAAAACGTTCCGAGCTTATCCCCTATTTGCTTCAAGGCATTCAACCCCCAGTAATCGATCGGGAGAGAAAAGAGTCTTATCCATACCGGGACTTGAGTGAAAGATTCTTTTTCCGAGACAAAGTTCGGCTACCAGGGTCTCATATATAAATCTGCTGAGGCTAGAAAATACGAGCCACCCTCGAAAACCTTGTCTTTGTCTTCAATGCTAGTGAAGACGACAGTGAAAAACCCTCTTGCTCCTAGATGTAACTACACATCTCCTTTAGGTTTCCACATCTGCCTTATCCATTGGCAGAGAGTCCTCTCCGTTGGCAGATTCCCATGAATTTGCAGATGATGGCATGTTCAGCCATGTGCTCCCTATAGGTCTGGATTTCCGGGTCAGAGATTGTCACCCGTAGACTGTAAGTTTTCTTTGGATTACAAGCACTGCTAGTGGCCTGATGTCTGTTGGGGGGCGCGCTGGCTTCTCCCTCCTTCTCCGGTTGCTTCTTATTATTGTCTTTTTGTTCTTTGTCTGCTTGTGGTTCAGCTTCCTGCTTTCCTGAGGGCTGAAACTTTGCAGCGGTTCCGTCTTGATTGCTTCCCCTATCCTGCTCCTCTGAGAACCTGACTTCTGCAGAGAAAACAGTCTTGTCAGACATCATTGGCGTCTTCTCCTTTTTGTTTCTGCTGTTCAGCAGTGAGCTGTTCTGACCCTCTATTCTGACTCCTTCCTTCATGTTCTGATGTCGTTTCTGCAGGATGACCTGTTTGAAAGTAGGGGTCCCACTGGACCCCTCTGCGCCCATCCAGTCCGACAGCAAACGCCCCTTTCGAAACAGTGCTTCCAGTCTAGATTTGTGGTTCTTCAGGCCTGTTACATACGCTGCCCAGGTGGAACCCTAGATCATTACCTAAACCCTAACAATCGCCATGAGAGCTCCCTCTTTTCATTTTTCACATTAACGTAATATTGCTTTTAAAGTAATGCCAAATAACTTACGAAAAATCTACCAAAGCACAAGCTTCTGTCACTGGGAAATTCTCTGAATCTCAATGGGATCTGATTTTTGAAATAGTATATAATGGCTTAGAAGTTCCAGATGTCTAATCATTTTAACAACAATATACATTATAAATTCTAATTGTATTTTGTTTTTGTGACATTTTTTTTTTCACATTTACTCAATATTCTTTTTAAATTAATACCAAATAACTTACGAAAAAATGACTAACCAGAAGCTTCTGGGACTGGCAAATCTTCGCCGAATCTCCATGGGATCTAACTTTTTGAAATATTATATATCCACGTGTACTCACTTTAACAACAATATACACTATAAATTCTAAAAGGAACTACAGCATATTGAACTACGGGAAATGCTATTTCCAACCTTATAGCAAAGTTAATGCGGCTTGATATGGTCGCTCGATAGCCTGATATAACATGCTATTTTTTTCCCTAGTCATCACTGCGCTTGTTATATCTGAGTATCGAACGACCATATCAGGCCACAGTAACTTTACTATAGAATTGGATATAGGAGTCGCCATTGAACTACAGATGCATTCTCCATTTTCTGAAGATTAAATTATCTTTTAATTAAGCTTTGTTCGATGACTGTGCAAATGAGTGCTTAAGGAATATTTCATAATCATGGTGGAGAATGAACATCTGCAATAAATAACAGATTAATCGCATAGTGCTGAATGGCATTTGAATAATTTTTCCTGCAATAAATAGCAGATTAATCGCATAGTGTAGAATCGCATTTGGATTTCATCGCGAATGTTTCAATAAAATGAGGAATTTTTTTTGGTTTTTAAAAGGCAGTAGTCTATAACACGACTTTTTGAAAGCCTTTCCGGCGGATTTTTCCGGTCAAAATCCGGTAGCAATTCATTGGAATCCCAAGTTTGATAGTTAGTTTCTGCACAATCAATGGCTCCTAGGGTTTTTCAGGGTGCTGAATCCAAATATGCAGTTAAAAAACCATTTTAACTGCTAAAAATCAAGATTTAACCTCATTTCTTCTGCCGGATTCCGTCACTGGAATCTCCAAAAAGTCGCATTATAGACAACTCCATTAATAATATAGTTTGTTAGGGTTTGACTAATAGTAATGGAAACTAGTTGTTATGAATTAATATTATTTAGAAATCATAAGTTAAATGTTTAAAAGTAATGTCTTATATAAATAGTTAGTTTAAAAAGTGTAGTGGGTCTGCCCTATCTTTTATTGATGGAATAGTATTTAATTTAATATTATTAATATTATTATAAATTATAGGGGGACTGTAATATTAAATCCAAACCATAATGTACCAATGGTATAATATTATTATAGAGATTAATAATATTATTATATAGATTAATATTAAATACATTATTTTAATATAATTCGATATATTAATTTCTATGATAATAGTTTTAATTTAGAATCAAAAATAAAATACTAAAAATGGAATAATGAAAACTAATCTCATAAAAATGGAGGATGTTTTCATTTACATGTATGATAAGTTTGTTCTCACACAAAGGATTAAGTTTTCTTATTTATTTTGTAAGTAGCACATAGATAAGTTATGCAATGGAAGGTAACGTGAATCTTGGAACAGTGAGGGAGGAGGATGGAGAACGCGAGCGTTTTTTCACTTGCCCTAGGGTTTCAATTCCCAAATGTTGCCGCTGCTCGCTGGATCGAGCCGACCTGGAGGTGTGGCCATGGATTTGAACGCGGGGAGGTATATGTGGGGCGAAGAAATGGGTCTCTGTTCTTTTGCAGCCATGAGAAAGATGGGATGGTACCTGAGGCACGGGACTGACTTACCACGGAGGTTATCATTTGGGCCCCCTGCAGACATGTCGGGCGTAAGTACTGTGCGAGACGCTGCCCATTAGATTGTGTGCCATGGCAGAAAGGGTGGGCGATGTGGAGAAAGAGGGTTGGGTTCCTCGGTGCATTGGCCCCTCAGCTTGAGACTGTTTTGGCCGCCATTGCTATATGGCCATCCAACTATGCGGTGGAAAGATGGATCGATCTGGCCTTTACCTCTTTGGGCCGCTGGCACTTTTTACTCCACGCCTTTGCCTGCATATTCCTACCCCTGGCAACTACCACACTCTTCCACATGTAGCAGCAGTATTTCCAGGATCTGGAGCTGGCTCTGCAGCCCCGCAATCTCACTATTTCAACCTTGATTCCTCATTTAGGCAGCCGAGATCCTATTCATCTCCAGCAGGCAAATTTTCAGATTCAAATAATTCTTGTGACAGGCAAAATCCTGCTCCTTGGGGTCCAGCCGTCTTTCATAGTGCGCCATCTCTCAAAGATACTCGAACAGAGGTTGGGGATCCCTTCCTCCCTTTTGCGACTCCTCTTTGTAGGTAAGCAGCTTGATAACAATCTGCCTCTTTCCTTTTATAATATTGAAAGAAATGCCACAGTGATCCTATCACTTCGACTAAGGGGAGGTGCAGTTGGGCAATCCTCTACATCCAAAGGATTTTCCTACAAAGATGCAGTTCATGCACAACCTGCCAAGAAGTCTGCCCAATCTGCTGAGGCTCCCAAACCTTTCTTGGTGGACAAAATGGAGGAAACCCCTGCCATTGAAATCACTCATCCATCTCTGGATGATCAATACCAGACATATACAAAAACAACCCTCATTTGCAGATTTAATGGCCTATGACCCCGCACTGCTGATCTATACCAGTGGATCCATTCCAATTGGACCAACAACTGCAAAGTCTTCTTCTGCTCGAAAGGCTTCTTTATTGTAGCCTTTGCCTTCAACGAAGATTACCAGAAAAAGGATTAAGTTTTCTTATTTATTTTGTAAGTAGCATAAAGATAAGTTATGCAATGGAAGGTAACATGAATCTTGGAACGGTGAGGGAGGAGGATGGAGAGCGTGAGCATTTTTTCACTTGCCCTAGGGTTTCAATTCCCAAATGTTGCTGTTGCTCACTGGATCGAGCCGACCTGAAGGTGTGTCCATGGATCTGAATGCAGGGCGGTATATGCGGGGCGAAGAAATGGGTCTCTATTCTTTTGCAGCCATGAGAAAGATGGGATGGTACCTGAGGCACAGGACCGACTTACCGCGGAGGTTATCATTTGGGCCCCCTGTAGACATGCCGGGCATAAGTACTATGCAAGATTCTGCCCATTAGACTGTGTGCCATGGCAGAAAGGGTGGGCGATGTGGAGAAAGAGGGTTGGGTTCCTCGGCGCATTGGCCCCTCAGCTTGAGACTGTTTTGGCCGCCATTACTATATGGCCATCCAACTGCATGGTGGCAAGATGGATCGATCTGGCCTTTACCTCTTTGGGTCGCTGGCTCTTTTTACTCCACGCCTTTGCCTGCATATTCCTACCCCTGGCAACTACCACACTCTTCCACATGTAGCAGCAGTATTGCCAGGATCTGGAGCTGGCTCTGCAGCCCCGCAATCTCACTATTTCAACCTCGATTCCTCATTTAGGCATTCGAGATCCTATTCATCTCCAGCAGGCGAATTTTTAGATTCAAATAATTCTTGTGACAGGCAAAACCCTGCTCCTTGGGGTCCAGCCGTCTGTCACAATGCGCCATCTCTCAAATATACTCAAACAGAGGTTGGGGATCCCTTCCTCCCTTCTGCGGCTCCTCTTTGTAGGTAAGCAGCTTGATAACAATCTGCCTCTTTCCTTTTATAATATTGAAAGAAATGCCACAGTGATCCTATCACTTTGACTAAGGGGAGGTGCAGTTGGGCAATCCTCTACATCCAAAGGATTTTCCTACAAAGATGCAGTTCATGCACAGCCTGCCAAGAATTCTGCCGAGGCTCCCAAACCTTTCTTGGTGGACAAAATGGAGGAAACCCCTGCCATTGAAATCACTCATCCATCTCTGGATGATCAATACCAGACATATGCAAAAACAACCCTCATTTGCAGATTTAATGGCCTATGGCCCCGCACTGTTGATCTATACCAGTGGATCCATTCCAATTGGACCAACAACTGCAAAGTCTTCTTCTGCTCGAAAGGCTTCTTTATTGTAGCCTTTGCCTTCAACGAAGATTACTAGAAAGCCTTAACGGGAGGCCGTTGGTTCTGGGGATCAGCTGGACTTTTCCTCTCCCCCTGGTTCCCAGACTTTGACCCCTCCACTACGGTCATCTCCAAGCTTCCTATCTGGGTCAGGCTTCCAAATATCCCTGCGCATATATGGCATTTTGCTGTCTTTCAAGGAATCGGGGACACCCTAGGCCGCTTCTTGGCAACAAATACCTCAAGGGGGGAGCAAGGAATATATACCTATGCCAGAATTTGTGCAGAAATAGACATTAGTAAAGGGCTGCCAAATTAGATCATCCTCAAAGTCGGGGACTTCCATTGGATGCAAACTTTGGACTATGAGAATACACCCTTCAGGTGTCGCCATTGCCATCAGACGGGGCATCTCCAAAACACATGTGCAATGTTCTTCGCCAAAAAGAAGAATATCACTCACAAATCCAAATCCAAGAGTTGGAAACCTTGTGATAGACCCCATATGGATGACATAGAGTCCTCTAGCTTTGATGAGGAGGACATTGAAGTGGAAGAGGAGAATTTGGACCTACCGAAGGACTCGCCCTCTGCCCACACCAAGGATCCTTCTACGCCTCTATTCTCACAGAAACGTTCTCATGAGTCTTCGCCTTCTGATTCAGACAAGGAGTCTCCTCCTTTAGCTCAGAACAGTCTGCAAGTAGTTCCATCCAAATAGATCAAAATGGTTGGGTCAAAGTCATTAAAAAGAAAGGAAAAAAATCTAGATTGGAAGATTCTGCCCATGCTGGGTAGATTCCCTAGATCAGCTCGTTCTTTCTGTCCTCTCTATCTTCTTTTGCTCATGATGTGGTTGCTCTTTGGGACCGAGGTTGATAACATATCATTTCTGGCTCCCTTGCTCTTTAGCTTCACTTCTTTTTTATGGAGCCTAGTCGAAACACTGTTAATTTTTGGCGAACCCCAATCCTCTGCTGCCCTGCGTGGTTTGCCTCGGGGTTCTGTGGTTGTTTTTTGGCCAAGCAATTAGTAGGAGGTTTGTCTTTGTCTGCTTAGGCAGACTTTTTTGTAAAATATGTATTTTGATCTAATATAACAAGCTGATTTACAAAAAAAAAAGTTATGCAATGGAAGGTATTTTTTAAGGATTTGAATATTATATCTATGTATAGTATTCTAAGAAACTATTCTAATTTGAAAAATCATACATATAAAATGTAGGCGAATATTAAGAAAAAAACATGTAACTTGTTGGAAATGTAAGTAGGTTTAGTCTTCATAATTATCATTGTACTTATATTAATATGTATTTCATGTAAAAACAAGAGATGAAGAATAAATTCACTGAAAGTCAAAGGAGATTGACAGTGAAATCAAAGGAGAGAGAAATTATTGGTTTGTATCCGATTTCTTCTCACACGTGCAAAGGTTTTGGCGTTACTCTATGAAATTACAGGTCTGAATTATGTGATTTGACTAGATTTGACAAGGTTTGGCCAACGTTGACTTGTGGGTTGAATTTGACTTGTTAAGGAGACTTGAAGGAGGGTTGACTTGGGATTATTGTGGCAGTATTGGTTTTGGTTTTAGGTCATGGATATCTCACTTTGATAGGATTTGTTGGCTTATTGGGGCCTGACCCAGGTTCAGAGTTGATTTAGCCAAACAAATCCCGGTACTATTGGCCCTTTCGGCAATAGTCCGCGAAGCACGGACTAAGGTCTCACCCGAAGTAGTAGGGAGGGTGTTAGAACTAGGTTTCTACACCCTGGAGATGTCTGATGAATTCAAGCAGTCCACGGTTTGACCCTGCACGCAAGTTGCTACGCAAACTTTCCCTTACCTCGCAGCCTGATATACTAACTTCGCGCAGCCCTACCGAGGGGATGAACGTCGCGCTCTGCGTTATTACCCAAGACCTCAATGGTATTCCAACATTAGTTAATTAACTTTTCCTACTTGAGTGCTTTAAGTATACTTAACAATATAAACCATTCATACAGGTGCGCACAGTAAATAAAAAGTATATTTGCAAATCATATCAAACATGCATTAACCTAAGAACAGATACACAGAATTATGATAAAATTTCTCTTTATTAATTTCTTCCTCGGTTACAGACTAACTCTGCCCTCCGCACTAGGCCTCTGTGCACTCAGCTGCAAAGCCTTCTCCTACTCTACGACCCAAAGGCACACTTTACGCTTGTGACTCAATCACTTAGACTTGTCATCCGTATCTCTCTACTCCTCTCTATTATTCTCTTATCTACTTAGATCCTCGCTCTATTTATACAATCCCATGGTCTGCGGACCATGGGTAGATATATCCAGCTGACATTACATTACAAAACTATGGCGGACAACCCTATGACTCTATCATACTTTTCGCGCCCCGCGCCTGCAATTCGTGGAGCTTTACGACAGGATTGAGTCAAAACTTGGGCTTTGAACCCCAAAACATGCCTTGGGGGGATTCCATGCCCAATAGGCCCCCAACACAAACATCAGGAGGTCAGTAGCGCACTAAGCTGCTACTTGTTGGATCTGCTGCATACACTGTCCCAAGACCTCTGTGTCCAAACTACTTCCATACATCTGTACCAGTATCTGTTGCATATGTTTATAGTCCCACACCTTGTTCGGATCCTTGGAGCACGAACACTGTGCTTCTGCCAGCTAGTCAGATAGCCAGCCCACTTGTGTAGGGCTTCAAGTGGCTGCCATTCACTTTTCCTGGGAATGATTCTCCATTTAGTTTGGCTAGCTGGACCACGCCTCCGTTTGTGACCTCCTCAACCACATATGGTCCCAACCAATGCATTCTGAACTTTC
>APFE030223424.1:0-14712 GCA_000404065.3 Pinus taeda | reverse complement strand
GTTGGCAGCTTCTCCCCATAAGAACTTCAAGACCTTGATCATGAAGCATAGCTTGAGTGGTTTCTATGATAGTATGATTCTTCCTTTCGGCAACACCATTTTGTTCAAGAGTATATGCGGTTGTAGTCTCCCTCTTAATGCCAGCGTCTCTACGATAGTCTTTAAATTCATTTGACTCATATTTGGTCCCATTATCGGTCCTCAATATTTTGATCTTCTTCCCGGTTTGATTCTTGACCAACGCTTTGAAGGAGCAGAACCATTTGAATACTTCATCCTTCTTCTTTAAGAAATAAATCCATGTTTTGCGAGAGAAGTCATCCACAAAAATAGCATAATACAAATATCCACCCAAAGATGTCAAGGGAAACATACCTGATAAATCAGAATGGACCAATTGAAGAATATCGGTGATTTGAGTCTCACTTGAGGGGAATGGTCCCCTTGTATTTTTCTAGCTTCACATCCCTGACAAACACCTTCATGATTTAAGTTTAATTCGGGCATCCCTGTGACCATCTTCCTTACATCAGGTAAGGCTTTGAAATGAAGGTGAGCAAATATTCGGTGCCATAATTCGGATTGAAGAGAAGTATCACAAGGCATTGCTCCTAACAGACTTCCTCCAACCTGCTAAAGACCTTCAACCCTGAATCCTAGAGTGAATGCATCTCTTGGATTCCTTTTCCAAAGACAAACCTTCCCATCAATGAATGTCACCTTAAAACCTTTATCTTCCATTGCAAAGATACAGACCAATTTCTTTTTCAAATCCGGTACATATAGCACTTCTTTTAAGTGGAGGGTTTGACCTTGATTTAAGTAGAGAGTAACTGTCCCAATTCCTTTCACGGGATAAGTGGCAGTATCCCCAAGTATAATCTCCATATTTGTCTTCTTTTCAACCAAGTTTGAGAGAGCTTCTTTGTACCGAGTGAAGTGCCTTGAGGCACCACTATCAATCAACCAATGGTCCAATGTATCCAGAGGAGAGGCAGTGAAGAGGGCAGAAATAAGATAGAATTATTTTTGCTTTACAACATTAACTTCATCATACCTGGAGTTTCTCGACTTCTTGAGAGGACGACCACCTCCATTTCAAGCAACGGGAGCATTCCTCTTTCCTTTGTTATTGAACCTGTTCTTCCTTTGATTGCCATTGCCCTTGAAGTTGTTGTTATTAATGTCATCATCCCTTGGAGTATCCTTCTTGTGAGTACACTCTCTAGTGAAGTGGCTAAACCTGTTATAATTGAAGCACCTTCCTTTTCTTCCTTCTTTGAATCCCGGCTTGAACTCTTGTGCTTGATTCCTTGGACCAACATTGTTCCTTCTCTTAGAATGAGCGGAGAAGGCAATAGGATTATTTCCGTTTGAGGGCTTGTCTCTTTCCATCATCCTTATTTCTTCTTCAATGCATCTGGCCAATAGTTCATCAAATCCTGAAATCATGTCATTGTTGAGAATGGTAGTGTTGAACACATCCCAATCTCTTGTAAGGCCCCCAAGTGCAATAAGAGAGAGTTCCCAGTCACCAGTGATTTCACCAATAGATAGGAGATCATTCTTGATCTCACTAATCCTCATGAAGTAGGATTGGATGGATTCTCCTCTATCCATCTTGATATCTTTTAGCTTGTTATTAAGAAAGAGAAATTGATTTGCAGTGTTTACTTTGAACATCCCAACCAGCGTTTCATACATCTCCTTAGATGTTTCCAAATCAGAAATATAGGCAACCAAAGGCTTATGAATAGAATCAACAATAATCTTCTTAGCTTAACCTCACCTTTCTTATACTTGGTTTGTGCAGCAGCGGATGCATTTGATGTTGCCTCTGCTATTCTTCCTTTGACATAGTCCATAGCATCATTTTCTTCTAATGACAAATCCAAAGTCATCTTCCATGCATGATAGTTGGATTTGTCCTTAAGCTTGTCCTCAGATTTGAAGAAAGACGTAGTCGTCATTGGGACTAGTTCCAAGTCCTTGTCCAACAACTTCCCTTAGTGATTGCTTTGCTTCACTCTTGCTTGGGCTTTGTCTTCACCTGAGCTCTGATACCATGTTAATTTTAGATAACAATGGTATGTTCTATGCTTAAGCACAATTTACTTCAATGTTCGTTTAGCAACCCAATGACAATTTCCAAATATATCCAGCAGCAATCACATTAACTTATAAACATTGGCAGTAAATGCAGATAGAACATAAAATCATATGCAGAAGACAAGCCAAGACAAGAGGACACAAGATGTGGTGGATGCCAGGGACAAACTCCAAAGTGGGGAAACCCTTTGATCAAATCTTCTTATTATTCATCAATAGTTCAACAAAGAGAGGGAGAGTACAAATATCATAAACACAAGCCCAAAACAGATCTACCAAATCAGCAGTCAATGCAGCCCTAACCAGAAAGTCAATGGTGGTCAAAGCTCCCCAAATCAGCCTCTAATCAGCTCAGTCAACGGCAGAATAGTATGACCTCCAAAGAGGGTCAAAGTCAACCCAAAACAGCTCGATCAACCCAAACAATCCTTTTTGTAATTTCTGTGGTCAAACCAAATAGTCAACATTGCAGTCAACATGGTCAAACTATCCACAATCTCCTCGATTTACATGCCAAAGAATGTGACCTGAAAAGATCAAAGTTCTGGCACAAAAACAAAAGTCAACGCTTGGTCAAAGTACCCAAGTCAATGCTGCCCTAATCACAGAGATTTCGGCCTCCCGAAATCATCCTAGCCTCCAAGTGTACGAACCAATCAAGAAAGGAGAGAGAAGATGATGTGATGAGATGAGTGAGTGTCCAAATGAGAGAAGGGTCACTCCTATTTATACAATTTGTTGAGGGTGATGAGACCCATCCATTGGGCTTCATGAACCTACATTTGACTGAGGTCGACCTTGACAATTTGTCCATGAGAAGGAATAAATTCAAAATTCCATTTTTGCGTGTCAGAATGTAATGATTTTTATATCAAAATTGTACCTCTCCGAAAGAGGAATCCAATGCAATAATCATCTCCATCATATGAGTTATCCTAAGGTGGAAGTTGGCCCTAGTTGCCAATTTTAACAATATCAAAGTAAGACAACCAAGACCTTTGACAAAGACTTTTACCCCTCCATCCATAAAGCTGACCAAATATGAATACAGTCCTCTCTGCAATTCGACCTTTACTCTGCAATAGCAATTTCGTCCTGCAATAACATGATGCCTCAGTCTTGTAGTAACCTAATACTCTGAACCTGTAGATGATCCGAATAACCTAACTTTGTTGTCCTACAATTATGTCCAAACTTCTTGACTTCTTGTCCAGTTGGTCAAGTTCACATGGGTATATATAGTTGTTTTTGCCTATATATTGAGCTGACATGAATAATAGGAGAATCCGACTTGCAGAAGGTGAAGTTGGAACCGATTTAGAAGAGCTTGAGGCCGACCTAATGGATGGAGGGTTTGACATGACAAAATAATTTTTTTCTTTGACAACATGAACCCAAGAAGGATTTCTTACATAATAAATTTGACTTTGACTCAACAAAAAGATCCTAGACCACTCAATGGGTGCTTTGACCTATTAACCATTGACCCAAGCATGAAACCCATGCTTTAATAAGTCAATAAAAAATAAATTTGATTTTCTTTCTTTTGATAGATACATGACTTGAATTCAATTATGAAGACTAACACTAGTTACATTCTTCAACACATGTACCAAAGATAATGGCCCACTTACAATGATTTTTCAACGAAACCCTTACTGCAAAGACAATGAAACCCTTATTGAAAATATACTTCAAATGTACAACCTGGTAGATTCCTTTAACTGCTTTAGAATGATAATGATAAAGAAACCAAACTGATTAAAAACTGAACTAATATACCTTTGATGTCCTAAAGATGTGTGTTGCAAGTTGCAACAATACGTATCTCTGATGCAGAGATGTCTTCAACAAGTGAATGATGATTTGGTGCTTTTGTTTCGACTCAACATATTCTCACTAGAGATGCTTTAGAACAAGATTGTAGTTTAACAAACAAATCTATTAAAGCTAGTCAAATTCAACAATTTGAATTTTGTCAAACTTGTCTCTGTTACAATCCTAACACTTTGGATCACCAATGTTAAGAAGGTAATGGATCAGGATCTAAGCTTCAATACAAAGTTCAAACCCTTATTAGATATAAAGAGATTGCAGAACAAGGCACCATATACAAAAGATATATACAAACTGCCTAGAAGTGTCTCACGCCTTAAACAAAACTTCATCGTTGCTTCAGAAAAGGCTCAAATATGTGTAAGAATGCATATGCAATAGTCACAGTGAACAGGTCTAGTGACATCCAATTAGATCATTTTGATAACAATCACAAATTGCCTTTATTGGGCCACAAGTATATATATATATATATATAAATATGTCAAGAGTCCTTGAGTAATCCGCACTTATACGTATGCCTTCAAATCAAATAACCAAATCAAAGCAAATGAATGCCTTTCAGAGGGTTTTTATCACCGAATGTTCCAGAAATAGTAAGGCTACAAGCTCACACAGTCATTCTTTTGTAGCAAATGGTTATGCGAGATCCTTGTCCTTCATTTATTGTTTCAGAATTTTCCCTAATTCGTGCCACAGACCTTTGTTCTCTGGGGCCCAAGGCCCAAAAGTCACCAATAAACGTAACCCAGATCAAAGTTTTTATCAATTGTATGGACTAAGTAAATCCTTCAATGAGCTTGCATAGGATCAGCGTCAGAAAATTGATGAAACATAGCATCAAAATTGTGAGTGTATGGCTTCAAGTATTGCCCTAATACAAGGCCGAGACTTCCAGGGTAACACTTCCAGAACTCAACGAAATTGTTGCTATCCAAACGAAGCCCAATCAGCGAGTATTCAAATGAAAAATGAATGCCAAACATCGTAATTTTGTGTCATCAAAAACCAGTTTGTTGCTCAACAGGGCCAAGTATTATTCCTTGACAAATGATACTTCAGAAATGCTCAAACATTACGCCTCCCAAAGAGAATAGCCATGGCCACCGAGGATTGTTGTAGCTTCAGAATTAAACCTATGTCAAATAGTGAATCTCACAAGCCCAAACAATCAAAACAAAAACCTTCACAATTTGGCCTCCTAGTCAGATTTGTCTATGCTCCACAAGGCCGCAATGTATTACAGAAGAGTCAAGTGACAAATTGTATTTGATGACGTGAAAAGGCTTCGTTTTTATAATGGCCGAGATGTATTTTGGAGGGACAGGCCGAAATTTCATACAGGGAAAAAAAAAAAAATATATATATATATATATAGAGAGAGAGAGAAGAGAGAGAGAGAGAGAGAGAGAGCCAAAACCCTTGTTAACCTTACGCCGACTATAATGGAGGAGGGAAGATGAAATATGAACTTCAAATTTCATAGTTTGGAGTCAACATTAATTTAATAATTATCCCTCCAATGACAATAAATTTCTTCTAAGCTCATGAACCAATAATAAACTACCATGTCACCTTATTTGGGGGTTTTTACCTTCAAGGTAGGGGCTTCATCTTTGAGCAAGCATATCTCTCAAACCATGAGGGCCCTCTTGACGTGTCACATATTATCAGAGCATGACAAGGGGAATTCATTAAAGAGTGCTTCTGAGTCTTGACTCAAGATACTACGATTTTCAATGTCATTTTGGTCAACAAAGATGGGGCATCTTTTGGTGTTGCTTGGGTTGACGTCAATGACAACCATACTTCAACATGATTGACCTCATATAAATAGAGGATCACTCCATTGTTATTTTTCATCATCACTCATGGATTTTGGCCTCTTCTAGAAAGCTCGATTTAGCCTTGTGTAACTCGCTACTTGCGGAGATGTAATCGTGTTGGTGCTATTGCTATTAAAAGAAGCCTATTTCATGGAAGAATTGTATGTTATTATTGCAAATTTTTATTATTTTTCATGTAATTGATTATTACTAGTGTTTTCTTTGTCCCATGTCTAAATGCATATTATTTATCAAAAATCTTGGTTGAGCCTTTATTACTGATTATTAAATTTATCTTCCTTGAAATCCATAGGGGACCTCTTAGAGTGCTTTCCTTATTTAATTTCTCCCCTCACTAAAAAGATAGTTAGGGTCTGTACAAGTGAAAACTAGGTTTTCCCCCTTACTCCAAGTATTAATTCATTATCTTAAATTTAACCCTTAAGATTCCATCACCCAAGTAGGGATAAGCACTGGCATCCTTGGTGTTGGTCAAAAACTTTAAAAATACCAATATTTTCCTTCATTTTAATTTTCTAAGCCCTTCAAGACAAGCCACTAGGGATATTTTGTAGGGCCAAATTCAATTAAGGCATCATTGGATGAATATTAGAGCTAAATAGGCTTGGATTTAACCTCATTAAGCCATCTCACTCAAAATCTAGCCTTTCCCATGGTCAAACTTGCCCTAAAAGGGATGACGTCATCCTCTCTAAGTAATTTGTGCCCTAGAAAAACTTTAACCTTAGCTAGGGCTTCAACTTAGGGCTTATTTTGAGGGTTTGCTTTCTCCTTTGCTGAGTATATCACTTGCAAACCCTTTCATTGGTGCTTGTATTCCTCGAAATTTCTTTGTTAATATACATCTTGAAACCCCAAGTCATACGTGCCTCTTTTAGGGCTTGGTATATGATACGTTGCTCCTATAACAAAATAATTTTGTCTTTGTCCATTGAAGAGTATCTTTACCTAGTCTATATTTACATCACCTTGAGCCATATAACATAGAATACTCTTTAGGCAATCGCTGGGAAGCCTCCCTGGTGGTGCAATTCCACTAAAGAGCAGGAGGAAGATTGCTGAGGCGACAGTGGCAATCTTCCTCATTGTTGCAACAAGGTTTGGAATCGCCTTGTGAAGCCTCTCACAAGGCATGCTAGATTTTGAGGCAACAAGCCCATTTTTAATGGCCTATATATGATATATTCATGAGCTGTTGACCTGCCACTGTGCCCTGAACAATCAAAGGTTTACCCAGGTGCCATATTTGTAATGAGGGGAAGTACCAAGGAGGTTTCCCTTGGGATATGTTACCTTGAAAAAAACATATTAGTTGCCCTAATGTCCTTACCAGGTTGCCATGCAACTTGCCTTAAATCTCTTGGTGCTGCAAAATCAGGGTAGGAAAAAACCAGCAGGGGCCATCAGCTCATAAAATCAGCAAGTGTAAACTCAGAGCTGAAAAACTTAGAAAAACTAGAAAATATTGGCAACCTGGAAAAAATAGAAAAATCGAGAGAAATCAAAGATTTTGTAACATGTCTACATTATTATTATCTTCAAAGGAAACAAATAGACACCCTGAAGTAGATAATTAGCACTTCCAATTTCATATTTGCTCCTCAGTGATCAAAATCAAGGTTTATTTACATTGAAACTCTCTCTTCCTTTTTAACAAAAAGTTGCATTACTCTTTCTGCCCTTTTTTCGGAAAGCCAATTACTTAGGCAAATAAAACATAGAAAGTAGTTGCTGCCATGACCATTCCCTAAAAATAACATGGATTAAAAAGTTGTTGAACACTTCTAATTTAAGGCCATGCAGCCTCTTTTATGCATTAATTTATTGAAATCAATCTTACAAATTACATGGGTAATGTTCAACCACATTTCTTGAAGATATAAAAGACTAAATTTTTCCTACCTATAGGATGAACTGTAACAGCAGGGCGGTTTGAAACTGCTACGTGCTTGCTCAGAAATATTATTTCATCCACAATCTCCCCCGTCAACTCCTCCCAACGTTTATCCAAGTTGTCTTCCTCCACAATGCCTCGATCTTGCTTCAGTAATCGGACCCTTCCATTGAGAAATGTTGAAATATCCTGCAGCTTTAAAGAATGATTAGATTCACAATATCGCCAAAAGATTTCTGGCAGTAAACAAATTCTGTGAAATGCCCCAAACAATTCAGCAACATCCAGCAGCTACGTACTACTAGATTTCATTTAACATTCAACAAGCTAAAGAAAAGATGTTGCCACTTAGCCTATATAATTTCAATACACTAATTATAGGACAACAAATTAATTTAAAATAAAAGCAGATAAACAGTTAACTTTATAGTAGTACACATTGCAATCATTTTTGTTTCTGAAAAGTAGCTTCAATACAGATTAGGCACTAACAATGACTCCAACAAGATTATGTCAATTCTTCTTATTCATAGTGGGGAGCTTGTGAAAAGAAACTTGAAGAATGATGATTTCTAAATCTGAAGCCATGCTTGAATCACAATCATGATTTCATTTTTTGAAAATACACAAGACAACATGTTTTTTAATTTACTCTAAACTCCATTTTAGATAGTTTATCCAGTATTACATAAGTTCATACTCATTAATAATTATATCCCTTCTTTCACAGACAGCCTCCTAAAAAACCATCTTCTTTACAAGAAATTCAAGAGTCAAAACTACATGAAAACTTGAAATAGATGTGTAAACCCTACACATGTTATGATTAACTAAAATTGCGGAAGAAAAATACCCTTCTTCCCAAACAACCTCATGATGAGAAAAACATAAGCATAAGCATAAAGGATCCAAAATGGCTCTATTGGGAAAATCTGGTTATCATGTTAAGGAAGATGATTACATGTTTCTTATTGAAAATATATTGACAAAAACAAAACCAAAACCAAAACCAAAACTTTAGACAAGCTCTGCAACATATAGGAACTGCCAATCAAATCTATCATATTTTAGGTAAACATAGTGTTCAAGAAGAAGTTTTGTTTCCTCACAATCATTGTTCTTTAAGACACATGGAGAATAAGACGAAGTATATTTGACACTTGCAGTTTTCAAAATAACTATCCAGCTTAAAGAAAATAAAGGATCCAAAATGGCTCTAATAGAAAATGTTAAGGAAGATTATTACATGTTTCTTCTCAAAAATATATGAACAACTCACTCTGCAAAACCAAAAATTTAGACAAGATTCGTAACATATAGGAACTGCCAATCAAATCTAGCATATTTTAGCTAAGCAGAGTGTTGAGGAAGAACAACAACTCACTCTGCAAAATCAAAACTTTACACAAGCTCCATAACATATAGGAACTGCCAATCAAATTATCATACTTTAGGTAAGCAGTGTTGAAGAAGAACGTGTTGTTTCCTCACAATCTTGCATTGTTCTTTAAGACACATTGAGAATAAGACAAGCATATCTAACACTTGCAGTTTTCCATTCCTGAAGCAAACGTAACAATGCCTATGACCACCTTGGTTATGGAGTTTTCTTTCTTAGTTGTGATCAAGGGATCCTATGATTCAATTATTGTCCACCTCCAATCAACATATGGCCTCTCTAAATTTATCCGGAGCACTAAGGGAGTTAAACAAGGGTGCCCCCTTTCATCCACTCCCTTTGGGATCTACATTGACAAATTGGAATCCTTCCTCTGTGAGCATATTAAGCATGGGGATGGCTGCCTCCTTCACCATCTATTCATATCTCCGCTCCTCTTCATCAAATGACCTGATCCTATTGACCTCCTCACCAAAAGGCCTACGAAAACAGATTGATGCCTTGGCCAACTTTTGTGACTTCCAACAATTGACAGCCAACTTGGTTAAAACCAAGGTCATGATCTTCAATGCACTAAAGAGTGCTTTTTCTGATTTACATTTCTACTTCCAATGGGAAAAACTTGAGATCATGAAATCCTATTGGGGGTCCAATTTGTGGGGCCTTGTTTCAACGTATGTCAAATCCCCCAACCCTAACTTGACAAGGGATACGGCTCCCCTTCCCTCCTAAAGTGATGGTGCTTCTGAATTTAGTTCCGAACCATCTATCCAAGATGCATTATTGGAAATGATCAGCCGAAGCATAGCCCTCTATGGTTCAAAGATATGGGGGCCAAGTTTGCTACAAACCCACTAAGCCAAGACCAAGAGAATCTAGAGCCTTCTACTCATATGCATCAACCAATTGAAGCAAAAGGTATCCTAGCCCATTGTCCAAGCAAATTTTGGAGCCCATCCTTTTTGCCTTGAGGTCATTTTACATTTGGTCTCTCTTCTACATAGTCTTCAGACACTTGGGAAATCCACTTCCAGACAAGCTCGGTACAACTACCTATCACTTTATTCCTCCAAGGACATCACCTTAGGTTACCCCACAAGGCATGCCCATGTTTCGTATTCAAAGGTATCTCAACTTCTCTAGTCAGTAGCCATCTCTCTAGATCATCTTCCCCCTTTTCATGAACTATTTAGATGCACTAGAGCACCTCTTTTTGTCTAAACAATACCTAAACCAAGCAAACCAAACAATAACTCATGGGGATCATCGAATAATTCAACACTCTTCAACCAAAAGTTCAGCAAATGAAATTCATTGATTCTAACAACATTAAATCATACAATAATGGTTTTGAAGGGTTAAGACCATTATTATTATGGTACTTTTCTCATTATTTAAATAATAGAAATAAAATACCTAAAATGAAACCTAACTTGCAATCCAACTACATGCATGACCTACTATTGAATAGTTAGAATGAGACATTATCAATATGTATATGGACAAACTTAATGGTGAATCTTACCCAAATCTCATTGGAAAAATCAAATTCCAACTGAATTTCATTGTTTTTGAACTTGAACTTGAACTCTAGCCCAAATCCATATGACTTTTCCCAAGAGGAAATCCACAGACAATACATGTGGGTTACTTGTATTGCCCCTTCAAAGAGAGCCTCAACTTAAATTTGGATTTCTATCTGGAGCTCTTTTTCAAGCAACAAGATAGCATTATTGTTCACCCTTCATACGCAAGACGCCACTAAATGTGTTCACTCAAGATCCCCTTAGGTCAATTTTGAGTAGGCTCCCATAGACTCTAAATAGAGACAAACTAGCACATCCCATGCCTAGATAGGAACCAAGATTTGGTAGTTTTTCCACCTATGAGCACCTAAGACAAAGATGCATCCCATTTCAAAATGTCTCTTTTACTATGAGATCAAAGGACGATATTTTTGTCTTTTCCAAGATTCAAGAGGCTCCCCTTTAACTTTCTTTTGGTGTCCCAATTAGAGATTTCTTGCTCTCTTCATGAGAGAAGTTCCCAAACATAGATCTTAGTCCTTTCTCACCCCATCTTGACGTAATACTTCCAGAGAGGATCACCTCATGTTACCAACTTGTCCCATTTGACCAAAGGCAACAAGCAAAAGAAAGAGGCCCAAGATACTTTCAAACAATATCTTGGTGAGGCCTCAATCTTTTCTCAACCTTCTGCAAGTGGCCAACTGACATCTTAGAGACCTATGAGGAGATGTTGCTCCAAGCCATAGATATGCACCATCAGACACACAAACATGTCATCTCTAAACACACCCAAAGCCTAGCCCCACCCAATAGTTGAACAATGTTAACCCCCAAACTTAGTTAAGTAGTTATCAAGAGTTCTTCCCCGTGGCCTTGATGATAGGAGAACATGGCTTACTCAATCTTATGCTCACCCCAAGAACATAAAGTTAGGTCCCCTCAACCCCGATCACTACCCACTGGATACCATTCACATGTACATCAACTAATTGGCAACTCCAACAATGAGCCCGCTTCTTGGTCATTTATCGCACCCTTAACCACCAAGTCCAATAGTCCTTAACATCCTCTCTCTTGCTCAATGCCAAGATCCCATAATAATAATATCATATCATTGCACTCGCACTACCTTATCATTTCCATAGACTATTAGTTGATAGCTTTTTGCTTTTTCCTAGACATTTGACTCTTACTTTGCTTTTTGATAGACATTTAACTCTTATTTTTATTTTTGCATTAAGCTACCCACATTGTATTTACATTGGATGTACCTTTTAGTTCCATTGACCTAATTTTGTGGTCCATTGTTAGTCATTAATAAAAAATTCTTATCTTTTAAAGTTTGATGAAAGGTTTTCATTCAAATGTTCATGTGTATTTAGCATTAAATTTCTACAAGATTTGTTTAAACATAAACTAGGATATACACACAATCATATAAACAATCAACATATGTAACCAAGGCATTTTTCAACATGGAAAATCAACTATCTCTTTGGCTATTGCAATTGTTGATTGTTGATATGCAATCATTCAACTAGTGGCTACAACATACAATTGTTTATCAAGAATTTCCCCAGTGATGTTGCAATAGTTAATCATTTTGTAATGAACAAATACAATTGACGTAGGTTCTAAACTTTGTAACTAATTGATGGTTGCATAATCTAGGTTTTAACCCTAGTAACAATCAACCAAATCTTCCACCAATAGTTGTCAAGACACTTTTTAAAGTTGCAATGTACTTGAGTTGAAGACTAATCAAGGATGATATCAAACATAGAAATGTTGAAGTTTAAAGAAATTTTATTTATTGTTAAAATTCTAGCAATGCATTTATTCAGTAGAACTGTAGTAAATTAATTTATAGCAAGAGAATTTACTAGCCAATAAATTGCCAACAACTAGGGTTAAAAAATCAACACTTTTGATGGTTCAGTGACTTTTCTTTGGCATAATGCAGTTTTGTTTGCTAGAGTGTTCAAAACTGCCAAGTTTGTTGAATTTTGGATGAAATGTGAATTTTTTTTTTTCATATGAGGTCTATTGCCACAAAATCTAGCAAGACTTGTGTGGGGACATCACAAGACAAGGGCCACACCCTTTAGCAACAATGAGGGAGACTAACATCGTCACATCTACGATCTTCCTCTTGCTCTTTAGTGGAATTTCATCAAAAGGGAGGCTCCCCAGTACTCACATATAAGTATATTCAAAGTTTTAGGGTTCAAGGTGATGAAAATATAGGTTGGGAGAAGACACTCAATAATGGACAAAATTTCAAGGAGCTACATATCACACATTGACACAACTAGACTTGATTGAGACTTCTATACACTAGGGTTTCTTGATATACAGCAACAGAGGATTACCTAGACATATAAAAGACAACAAAATAACAGAGCAAACCCTTTAACTAAAACTCAAGTTGAAGCTAGGCCAGGGTTAGGGTTTCCAAGGCACAAAATTATCTAGAGAAGGATGACATTAGCACTTCTAGGGGAAGCTTTACCATGAATAAAGCTAGATTTTGCGTTTAAAAGGATTATAAAGATAAATCTCATGTTTTTATTCCACAAACGAATATCCATAATGCCCTAAATCAATTCGGCCCTAGAAAAAGCCTTAGTGGCTTGCCTCTTGAAGGCCTAGGAAAAATAAAAGGAAGAGAAATATTTAATTTTTCAAGGTTTTTGATCAACACAAAATTCACCAATTCCTAATTTTACTTGGGTGATGGAGTCTTAGGGAATAATGTAGAGATAAGTGACAAATGATTGGATTTAGGGGGGGCGAATATTTTTTCCACTTTATAAAACCCTAACTATCTTCTTTAGGAGGGCAGAAATTAAATAGGAGATGCACACTAGGATTTCTCCTATGGATTTCAAGGAAGAAGTATTTAACATACAAAAGTTAACTAAGATTTCCCATAAATATTATGCATTTATTCATGGATCATAGAAAAATCCCAGCAATAATCATGCATGTAAAACAAAGAAAAATATGCAATGAACTTACAATTCTTCCATGAAAATACCTTCTTTCAATCCCAAAAAGACATCTCCAATACACAATCCAATCTCCAATAGCAAATGCTCCATAAAAATCACATCTCCATAAGTAGTAAATATGATAGAGGCTAAATTGTGCCCTAGAAGAGGGCTCGAAACTCAGGTGTGATGATGAATGAAGTCAAGTGAGGGATCCTCTATATATATGAGTTTTATCCCTCAGTTTTACAAAATACAATTAGCCTATAAACCCTAAAACAAGTTTAATTTTGAGTGTTCATCATGATAAGGGGTTAGAAGCCAACCCCATAGCTCAAAATAATAAAACTATGCCATAAAAGCCCAAAGGTGTGGGTCGAAATCCTCCATAAGCATAATGTCATGCCCTTTTTGGGCAAAAAATGTTGTGGAAGTGCTTGGATGGGCTAGTGGGATGTCCCATCACCATAATTAACTCCAATCCTTGAGGGGAAGCCCTTATGAAGTGCCTCAAAATGCCTCCAAGTGTCAAAACTATGTTATGGGTGTCGTACATCACCTTCTCAATGGCTAGAAGGGTGACATGGCATTATCTCTCTCTAGTGTTGGGACTCCATGTGCAAGTACAAGCCCTCCCTTCTCATCCTAGGGATGACCATTATCATCTGGACTCTAGATCAAGCCATGCCCACCAAACAATGTCAAGGCTAACCTAGGGGCATTTTGGGTCCGTTGGGTACATCATCAAGAATCTCCAATATTCCCAAGGAAGAGGAGCTCAACATTTCATCATCCCAGGGTGCTCTAAGGTCTCAACCAGTGTTGCGGGGGATCGCCCCCCTCCCACCCTCGAACCCGCTCCTAATCTGCGCTCCGGGCGGGAGCGGCTCAGGAGCGCGCTCCCAAAATCGCTCCCGAACGAGAGGGATTTCGAGAGTGCGCTCCTGAATTAATAATTAAAAAGAATGGGCGCTCCCTGCCAAAACAGGGAGCGACTTCGGGAGCATCGCTCCCATCGCTTTGGGAGCAAAAAATAAAGCCCAAGAGCGATCACTCCCGATCGCTCCCAGGCTTTATTTTTCGCTCCCGGAGCGACGCACGCTAC
>APFE030223423.1:0-18474 GCA_000404065.3 Pinus taeda | reverse complement strand
GGCTCAATTGTGCAGGATTCTGCTACAACTAGCCACCCCCGAGCCCTCAATCAACGACTACTGCCAGTATTCCTAAGTCTCAATACTCTTCCAAGAGAATGAAGACAGAACCTCAGAATGATGGAACAAGACCCCCTTCCATCCTCCTCATCATTCCTTAAATAGAAAAAAAACATTGGATGGGAAACCACATGCACACCTCAATGTGTCTGCATGCCACATGCCCACCCTCCATGTGTCGGCATGCTAATTTTTGATAATTTTCTTATTTTATTTATTTTTATTATTATTTGTTATTTTGGTTTTTATTATTTTTTTATTTTTATTACTTATTTATTTATTTATTATTTTATTATGATTTATTTATTATTATTCACTTATTTTAATTATTATTATTATTATTTGTATTAATTTTATTAGTATTATTATTTGTTATTTATAAGTGGTTATTCATACTATTATTATTTATTTATTAATATTATTTTTTTGTATTATTTTTATTAGTTCTTATTATTTATTATTTATTATTAAGGGAGGGATGTTACACCCACACCACCACCAGTTTCACCATCTTCACCCATACCACCTATGCCACCATCGTGAAGTAGTATGGAAAGCGCGATAAAGCTATCAGTGTTCAAGGGAGTAGGGAATGAAGATTCAGGTGATTTTTGGTTCGTGATAAAAAGTTGTATGGGAAGCACAAGGTGTCACAGATGGCAATATAAAGAAGGTGACGTTGGTCAGCGCTCTATAGGATCGTGTGCTGACCTGGTACATTAAGCATTCCAATGAAAATCCAAATGCGGGGATCATGGATATCCAAGTTGCACTAAAAAAATAATTTAGTAGACCAAAGTCAAAGGCACAGTTGATCATTGGATTCAAGGAAATCACGATGCTACCAGGCGAAACCCCATGGGAGTTGGATCAAATACTGAAGTGCACAATTCGCAAAGAAAACATGACATTAACAGATGGGAAACACCGCAAATGGTTTGTGGCATCGTTAATGCTGCATCTACAAAATGCGTTGTCGCAACAAAGGCTAACCACTTAGGCTGAGGCTTTGGAGGTCGTGATGAGATTGCATGAGACTTCGATACAAGATCCTAAACTGGGAGTTCAGCAGATTCACACGCAGTTGAATAACTTGTTCCTCGAGATGCAGAGTTTGAAACAAGACAGGACAACTCGCCCAGAGATGCGCAATGAGGTATGGTGTGTAAAATTAAAAGGCCATGGGCATGAAAAGGACCACTGGCTGGTGTTTACAAATTACCCTATAGGAGGAGGGCCAATGCCACTAAGACCGGAGGCACAAGTAGGACCAAGCCCAATGCCTACATTATGGTGCATGATTTGTCAGATAGGAGGAAATCATGCTTGATCCAGGTGGATCTTCAGCCACAATATCATGGAAAATATCAAAATTCAAAGTGGCAGAAAAGCAGGCATCCTAACATCAGATTGAAGTACTTGTCGCCCTGATTCCAACGGTGTGAACAACACTCCAATCCGAGTCCGGATGATGAAGTTGTGGCAAAAAACGTTTGCCTTAGTTCCTTTGGAAAATGAGGCTTTTTCTTATAAAAATGGGTTTTTAGCCTTATGAAGGAAAATCACAATCAGAGAGTCTAGAGGAGTAGACTTAAGAAGCAGCAGCAGAACCCTTCGATCAGCGATCTCCGACTAAATCGCAATCAGGACAGGCAATCGGCGATATCGGGACGGAGCAGTTAGAAATGGGTAGAGACGACTTACGATCATGATCGGCGATCAGAGTGATCGGCCGATCAGCGATTGGCGAGACCAAGGACCAGGACCCCTGAGCCGTAGTGATGTGATACATCAATCCGATCAGGTCGAAGCGAAATGCCGATATCAGCGATCGACAATCAGCCAGATCAGTGATCGGTGGATCCTCAGGATAAAGGGCCATTGAATGAGTGATATGCCACTTGCGATATGGGGATCAGACCCAATGGGTATATAATCCCGATTTAATGGAATTTGAAGTCTAGCCTAAAGGCTTCAAGTTGGATTTTCTTATGTTTCCATGTATTATCAGTCCAAACAGAAAATGGTCTATTATTAAGGTTTGTTGCGCCCGCCGACCCTTCCATCTAAATGGCCTCTATTATAAACAAAACAACTCTGATTTTTATGTGACATAAATCCCAAGGTACGCAGTAGTGTATGGAGAGGAAGGATTTTCAGCACACAGTTCGAGGCAACAACTTGTAGGAGGGCTGATTGATCATTTTCTCTGAATTGGGCAAATTTTATATGGTTTTTGCCCCTCTCGACGCCATGGATGTAGTGGTGCTATCCATTTCTCCATCTGAGGTCTCCATTTCACATCCATTCTCTAGAATGGAGGTATAGCCTCTTTTTATGTAAACTGATGAATGTATTCTCCTCTTTTCATGCCATTTAATATATGAAGGCCTCCCCATTAATCGAGTAGGGCCTAGAGATGTAGTTCGAGTTGGAAAATCTCAGTTATCAAGTCTTGTTGTCTTCTTGTTGTGCCCGTATGAGTTCCTTCTTCTTTTCTTGTGTGTACATTAGATTTCTGTGTTAAGCTGCAATTTCTAGATGTGATTCTTTTCATACATCTATAAGTAAAAGATCTTTGGATCAAGTGGTATTAGAGCAAGTCTTTTTAGATGTGAATTGCATGTTTGTATGCTAACAAGAGACAAAATCTGAAGAGGAGAAGGGGAATTAGAGCCTTTTGATCCCGAAGAAAGGAATTCACATCAAAGGAGAAACATGGCAGAAGATGAAGCTCATCTTGAAGAGGAGCGCAATTTCCTCAAGACCTTCTATTCGATGGCAGAGAATATCAGTCAGTTGGTTTTGAGGCTAGAGAAAGTAGAGGAGAGAAACCCAGAAGAACAAGGTTCAGCACATGGGAATGGTGGAGAAGAACCTCCTCCTCCTTTTAGGAGTGAAGGTTCTCCTTCCTCTCACCACCATAATTGTAGAAATTCAAAGGATGCATCTAAGAAACCTTTATTTAAATTAGATGTTAAATTTGATCTTCCATGTTTAATGGTGAAAGTAATGCAAAGAAGCTTAATAATTGGATTAGGCATATTGAGGTCTACTGTAGGATTCAACAGATCGTGGAGGATGAGGCAAATATTCATCTAGCCTCTCTACGGCCGAGCAACACCACTCTCGTTTTGTGGGAGAGAAAATTGCAGCATAGTAAGAATGTGGGTAACCTCTTTTCCTCATGGCCTGATTTTATTTCTATGTTAAAGGAATAGTTTTATCCCTTAGGATACAAGAAAAAAGTTTTAATGAATTGGCAGTATTTAAGACAAGGCAATGGTCAAGATGTTCAGAGTTTTGTAGAGGAGTTTAGAAAACAAGCACTGAATTTGGGTATTGCACTTGATACACCTGAAGTTTTAACTAAGTATATTGGCTCATTGCATAGCTACATTAGGCATTCATTGTTGTTGTTTGAACCAACCACTATTGACTTAGCTAGCATAAAGGCAATTCATATTGAGAACAGGGGAAAAAATGAAAGAGATGATCAGTCCAGAAAACCACCGTTCAAACCTCCCAATGGCAAATCCAAAGCGAAATGGAAAGGAAAGGAGAAGAAGACAGTAGCAGCCAAAGAAGGAGAAAGGTCGTATTGCAATCACTACAAAAGGGAAGACCATGATGATGATCACTATTGGAAGTAGCACCCAGAAAAGTGTCCAAAGAAGTATGGAGGAAAATGGAAGCAGAAGACAGTGGCAACTACGTAGCAAGACCTTGGATCGGATTCTAGAGATGAAGCATTAATCACAGCCGGGGGAACAAAAGGTACTCTTACACCTCATGTTAATTCTGAATCGCATGAAGGCACTAGTTCTGTAAATGAGTCCCTTCCTAATGATCGAAAGTGAATTGAATTATTTCATATCAGATTTTTTGTAATTCATACTAAAGTTGAAACTCTGTTTGATACTGGATCCTAAGCAAATTTAATTGCAGAATCTCCTGGTAAAGAAACTCGGATTAGAAACAAAACCACACCCGAAAACTTACCCGCTTAGATGGATACATGATAAGGAAACTAAATGTAACCAAGTAGTGTGAAGTCAAATTTGTGATCGCTTCTAAGGTAGTGGACAAAGTAGAACTGGATGTAATACCATTGGATATCTGTGGCATGGTGTTAGGGAGCCCATATCTGTATGATAGAAAAGTAGTCTTGTTTCGTCAGAAAACAAATACCAAATCACAAAACATGGGGTATAATATATTGTAAGGGCTCATCAAAATAAAATCAATGCTAGCCTTGTAAGCATTGGAAAAATGAAAATACTGGTGAATTACAGTAAGGGTTGCATGCTTATGGTTGTAAGGGAAAAAGAGGTAGGATTCACTGATGCTTTCCAGGGCTATGATCAAGAACATAAACAAGAATTATTTGAATTAATTTCTAATTATGATGATCTGTTTCAGGAACCAAAGGGATTACCTCCGAAGAGGGAAATCCAACATGAAATCCATTTGGAGCATGACGCTCCTTTGCCAAATATTAGCATGTACAAGATGTTAACCATTGAGATGGAGGAAATCAAGAAATAGGTGTAGGAATTGTTGGACCAAGGAGCCATCAGGCTGAGCACTTCTTCGTGTGGATCACCAATTGTCTTAGTCCCAAAGAAAGACAACACATGGGTGATGTGCAGGGATTACCGTGCACTAAGCAAGATCACGGTGAAAAATTGCTACCCTCTTCCACGCATTGATGACTTATTAGATCAGTTAAAGACTGTTGTTTATTTCACCAAATTGGATTTTTGCAGTGATTATCGCTAGGTTTGAATTGCAGAGTAGGATGTGTGGAAAACTGCCTTCAAGACCAAACAAGGGTTGTTCGAATGGATGGTGATGCCATTCAGACTTTGCAACGCTCCAGCCACTTTTATGAGGGCCATGAATGATCTCTTTCAGCCTTTCATTGATAAATTTGTTCTTGTATATTTAGATGATATACATGTCTTTAGTAAGAGTTAGGTTTAACATGTGTGTCATGTAAAGGAAGTGCTTGATGTACTGAAAAAAAAAGAAAAATGCTCTATAAAGTTGTCAAAGTGTGAGTTCGGGAAAACCTCTTTGGGTTACCTAGGTCATATTGTTGGTCATGGTCAGTTAAAGATTGATCCTTCTAAAGTTGAAAAAATTGTAAATTGGCATAAACCTACTAGTGTAACTAAGGTCCTCAGCTTTTTAGGTGCAGTCCAATATTGGAGGAGATTTATTGCTAATTTCTCTGTTATTGCAGCAACTTTGCACACATTTAAAAGTGTGAAACAGGTCTTCCAATGGGGAGGAAGACAACAGAAGTCCTTCGAAACATTGAAGGAAAAGATCATCACCGTGCCAGTCTTAGCCTTACCCGATCTGTAACAGCCATTTGAGATCGAAACCAATGCCACTGGTTATGCCATTGGAGCTATACTGATGCAGTAAAATAAGCCGATTTGTTACCATTATGAGAAGTTTTCTCAAGCTATGATAAACTATCCCACTTATGACAAGGAGCTTTATGCCTTGGTGCAGAGTGTGAAAAAGTGGAAACACTACTTGATCGGCAAGGAGACCATCATCCATACGGATCATCAACCCTTGCAATACCTTCAGTCATAAACCAAGTTGCAGAAATCTCATCATTTCAGGTGGACGGGTTTACTTCAATAGTTTCATCTGGTAATAAAGTATAAGAAGGTACTAGCAATAAAGTGGTCGATATGCTATCTCGCCCTCTTATTTCTACTTCTGTTATTTTGCACAATGCTTCGTTGTCTTTTGAGAGTTATGTTGAACAATATGCTAATGATGATGACTTTAAGGAGATTTATGCAAAACTAACCCATGGTTCATAGGTGGACAACTATCACTTGCAGGGAAAACTATTGTATCACCTTGGTAAATTGTGTTCTCCCACAAGGGAAAGAGTACATGTAATTCGAGAGGCCCACACCTCTCTTGTGTCTGGACACTTGGTGTCGAAAAGACTTTATGTCATGTATAGAGATTTTGTTTTTGGCCTCATATGAAAAACATTGTGGCTCGCTATGTAAAGCATTATGTGATGTGTTCTGTTTCAAAGCCGTCTAATAGTAAACTCGAGCTCTGCACACCACTCCCTATTCCAAGTCATCCATGGGAAAGTGTGTTAATGGACTTTGTAGGAGGTTTGCCTTTGTCTAAAAAGAGTCATGACTATTTGTATGTTGTCATTGACCGTTTTAGAAAGATGTGTATTCTTATGCCTTGTAAAAAGCAAATCACTGCAGAGCAGACTGCTTCTCTTTTCTTTCAGCATGTTTGGGTCCATTTTGTATTACCCACATTGATTGTGTTAGATCGGGACTCTCACTTTCTTGGAGAGTTTTCAACCAGCTTGTGGAGGATGATGGACACAAAATTGAAAAGAAGCACAGTATTTCATCTGTAGACTGATGGACAGACAAAGGTTGTAAACTGTATCGTGGTACACTTGCTACGAGGCTATTGTGGGAAGCATCCCAAGCTGTGGGATGAGCATCTCCCATATGTATAACATTCCTATAATCGAGTAGTGCATTCATCTATGCAGCATTCACCATTTGAGACATGCTTTGGTTACTTGCCAAAGGACCATTTTGATATGGTATTTGGAAGGGAAGATGGCTCCAGTGGACGTAATGATAGGGACAAAGCTCAACAGTTCATTCATCGAATCCAACTGATTCACCATGAAGTACAAGAGTAGTTGGATAAAAGTCAATCCCATTATAAGGTTCGACATGACAAACACCGAGGCGACCACCAATTCCAAGTGGGCGACAAAGTGTGATTCCACATCAGGAAGGATAGGATGAAGGGAGAAGGGAAGAAGTTGAGACTAATCCAGTATGGTCCATTCACGATATTGGAGAAGATTGGAAACAATGCCTTGGTCTTGATTTTCTGATTTATATGCAGATGTACTGAGTAGTGAATGTAGAAAACTTAAAGCTGTATGAGCCACCATTGGTCATGGACATAGATGAGGTGGGCACAGCTCCTACAGTTGATTATTTTTCTCCAGAATATCTCAATGAGTTACTGGAAGACATCATCCTCGACAGAAGGACTAGGACTTCACAGCGAGGAGATGTGGAATACCTTCGAGTGGGTTTTAAGGGAATGCACCCAAGCAAGGAAAATGGCTAGAGAAGGAAAAGGTGAGGGAACAATTCCCTCACTTGCCAACTGACTAAGGAAAGCTTTTGGTGGTCCAAAAGCTCCTCAATGGGGAGGATTGATCCAGGTGGATCTTCACATACAATGGCATGGAAAATCTCAAAATTCAAAGTGGAAGAAAAGCAAGTATTCTGACATCAGATCGAAGTACTCGTTGCCCTGATTCCAACAGTGTGAATGACAATCCAATCCGAGTCCGGATGATGAAGTTGTGGCAGAAAGAGTTTGCCTTAGTTCCTTTGGAAAATGAGGCTTTTTCTTATAAAAATGGGTTTTTAGCCTTATGAAGGAAAATCGCAATTGGAGGGTCCAGAGGGGCAGACTTAAGAAGCAGTAGTAGAACCCCCCGATCAGTGATCTCCTACTAAATTTCAATTGGGGCAGGCAATCGGTGATATCAGGATGGAGCAGTCGGAACTGGGCAGAGCCGACTTGCAATTGCGATTGGCGATCAATGGGACCAAGGACCAGGACCCCTGAGCTGCAGTGATGTGATATGCCGATCTGATCGTGATACACGGTATTGGCGATTGGCCAGATTGGTGATCAATGGATCCTCGGGATAAAAGGCCATTGAATGAGCGATATGCCAATTGCGATATGGCGATCAGACTTGATGGGTCTATAAGCCCGATTTAATGGAATTTGAAGTCCGGCCTAAAGGCTTTTGGTCCAATTTTCTTATGTTTCCATGTATTATTGGTCCAAATGGAAAAAGGCCTATTATTAAGGTTTGTTGCACCCACTGATCCTTCCATCTAAATGACCTCTATTATAAACAAAACAACTCTGATTTTTAAGCAACATTGTGCTATAAAGCCCAAGGCACACAGTAGTGTATGGAGAGGAAGGTTTTTTAGCACATTGTTTGAGGGAACAACTTGTAGGAGGGCCGATTGATCATTTTGTCCTAATTGGGCGAAGTTTATATGGTTTTTTCCCCTCTTGACGCCATGGATGCAATGGTGCTGTCCATTTCTCCATCTGAGGTCTCCATTTCACATCCATTGTCTAGAGTGGAGGTATAACCTCTTTTTATGTAAACTAATGAATGTATTCTCTTCTTTTCATGCCATTTAATTTATGAAGGCCTCCCCATTAATCGAGCAAGGACCAAAGATGTAGTCTGAGTTGGACGAACTCTGTTATCAAGTCTTGTTGTGCCCTTATGAGTTCCTTCTTCTTTTCTTGTGTGTACATTAGATTTATGTGTTAAGTTGCAATTTCTACATGTGATTCTTTTCATACATCTATAAGCAAAATATCTATGGATCAATGCTACAGATAATTGCCATCTATTACAGAAGTATACGCAGAATTCACAGTAGTTTTTCTATAATTTTTGCAGGTCAGTAGAACATGATAAGTGCACTTGTAGAAGTTATGAACTAATGATGGATTGAACTCCTACCTATAGAGTTTAGGCCAAAACATGGGCCCTCGATTAAAACACAGGAATGGCGCGCGCTGGATTTCAGTGGCGCAGACGAGGCCGAGGTGGAGGGGGGCCTGGAAGAGGTCGTAGATAGCTGATATGTTATAATTGCGGAGTGCCAAGGCATTATGCTCGTGATTGTATGAATCCAACACGACCATCATGCTTGTATTGTACGTTGTTTGACCATGAGACAGAGGATTGTCCCACACTGATAGTGAGGTTGTGTGATAAAGGAGCACTCCAACCTCGCCCGACTCAGAACCTACAAATGATGAGGTGTTACACAATAATTTGTCACTGTCCCCCTATCAGTCTCCCTACTGTGTCATGAAATCAAATCCATCATGCTCATGCTCTCTGAATTGGCCAAAAAACCCTCTTTCCCAAAGTTTATCTGATCATCGCGACTGTTATTAAAATAAACGCGCTGACTGGCGGATGCTAGTGCAATCGATGTGCTGCCAGTGCGGAAGCACACGGGTTTCCCGCGCTGATCGAATTTCATAGCCAGCGCATCCTTTGTTCGTACTAAGTCGCGCTGACCTGACCTCTTCTGTTATCGGGATGCGATGTCAGCACGCCAGTCCAGTTAGGCACCCGCGCTGATCCTGTTTGGGCGAGTTTGTTCTAACAGCCAGCCTTCCAGATGACTCCAGACCTGGTTGTTGGCCTTGTGAATGTCGCCCTCCCTTCTATGGCATGTCTGTTTGTCATATAGGCCACCTTTCCTGGAGATAAGCTCATCCTTCCACCATTCATGGAGACTCCTTCTCCTATATAAGCCTCCACCATTTCCATGAGCAGCTAGTTTTTGGGAGATAGTTTTTGACATCAAGGAATTCATAGTGTGTTTAGTGCTACTTAATAGGCAGTTGGTGTGTTAAAGTGTGGATTGCTAGAGAGCTTAAGGAAGGTTGTGAAGTCTTGTTACTTTGTGTGGGAGAGAGAGTTGTTTGTCTTGGGAGATCTACCTCCAAGGGTGAATGCTTATGAGACTTGCTGGCTGGACCCTCTTGAGAAGGACTCAGCGTCAGAACATTGGTTGTACCTTTCTCTGTTTTGATTAATAAAAGATAGATGACTACTGTTATGGTTCCATTTGCATTTGTCTTATAATGGTTAATGTGAATTACATCCTTTCTGACTGATGTATAGTTGCTTTTACTAGATTTCGCGCTTGTGTTTGTCTTCTCTTTGCATGTGCAGGTGTCCATCCGCGAAGATAGTGGAGGATCGTGACCGACCAGAGCAAAGGAGCGAGAGCGGCATCTCTTCATCGAACTATAGCGCTGGAATCCAAGTAGGTGTTCTTTACCCACTTCTTAATTGCAATTAGGAACTTGCATAGTAGCATTGATTAATTGTTGCTAGACCCATTCTGGGCTAGTAGGGATCGCCTCTATCCGTAGAGGGGATTTACCTCTCCAACAATTTGGCGACTCCGCTGGGGATGTTGCTTGTGTCTTTTGTTGTTCATCCTTGTTTTAAGTTTGATTGTCATTCTCTTGTCAAAGATTGGGGATTAGTTCTCTGTTTTTTGATTTCCTGGTCCATTCTGGGAAAGGCCTTAATTGTTTTGAAAATTATTACCTTGGCCTGGGAGCTTTTGGATTGATTCTGCCTGTTTTATAGCCTCAGCGCGGTTTATATCAGAACAGTCGCGCTGACGTCGCGCATCTGTTCCTTTGTTTTCCCTATCATCGCGCTTGTACGCTTAACAATCGTGCTGACCTTGTTTTCGAGCCAGCGCCCTTTATCCGTGTCCTTCCGTGCTGGGAGCGCAAAGTCGCTACGCGTGTTGTCTGGTCAGCGCTTTGTTGCTGAGGGTCACCCGCGCTGATCCTGTAGAATTGTTTTTTGTCCAAATTTGCCTCCTAAGCCTGTTGGTTTGGCTGTCCCCTACTCTTTCCACCTGGTTTATGACTTGATTACTGTTGTCTGAGCTTTGAGATACTTGCTTGCGAAGTCTTGTTCTGCAAGGGTTCGTTCATTGCTTGTTTTTCGATTTTACAAAGCCTTCCTTTTCGCTTTCGCTGCTTGGTTTGTGTTTTGCCTTAACTTTTACAGTTGCTGGAGTGTGTTGAATCTTTGTTCGACTGGTTTTTAACTCCTATCCTCCGGGTGTTTGCTTTTCTCTAGTGATTTTGCACCCAAGCCCTAGGGCATCTGGTGGCCGTGTGTGTGTCAAGCCTTCCGCGGGATCTTGTTTTCTTGTTTGACCAGCCAACTTTAGATTTGCTTTTTACACTTGTTCGGTAATTGTTGAAAGTGTTTTGGTTGTGTTCCAAGCGATTTGCTTCCTCTTTGTTTGAATTCCTTTTTGTCTTGTTGAGCTTAGATTACATAGCTCGAAACAAACCTTTGTTTTTCCTTTGATTTGGAAAACTGGTTTTAGCATCTTGGGAACTTTCTTGTGGTTGCATTGAGTGATTTCATTTCTTTTGCTCGGTGTTGCTGTCTCTCAAATTCATTTTAAGTGCTTTGTGCCATTGAAAAGAAAAATCAAACTTATATCTTTTGCATTCGATAGTTGAAGGGAAAAATAACATTTCGTTGATTTGTATTTTCAAAAGAAAGGTTTCATTTCCTCGCCATTAGTTGCATTAGATTGTTTGATTGTTTGAGTTCATTTTGTTTGATTGAAATTCCTAACCTTCTCATAGTTAGAATTCATCGAATGAAATGGTGTCCTTTGGCATGTAGTTTGCATCTAAGTGATTCTGAGAGATCATACGGTAGGACCTGAAATCGAAACTTAATTCAAGATCAACCATAAAATAAACCGAATTTACTTAAAAACGCATTGGAACTTAACGCAAATATCTAAAGGTCTAGGCTAGAGACGTGCTCCGGTGTCGTTAAACCTATTCACTCTTGCTTTCACATTAAGGTTGGGTGATTCCTCCTCGTGTGATTCAATTGTGGTCTAGCACGGATTTTGGCTCCCACGTACCGTCGCGTATATATGGGGAGACTCCACTAGGTTTGCATCCTTTATCCATAGGAAGCCGAGTCTGCAGCCTTGTGAGCCGTAACACACCGAACACAGCATTCGGGAAGATTGACTACAGTACGGAAAGTCCTTGGTTCTCATACGATTGCCAAGGTGTATAAGCAGTTTTACGGATTGCTTGGTTAACCCTTTGCCTAGAATCTCCAGAGCAGTCGCTTTTGATCCTTTTCGGACTCCTTAAAAGAAAAGGTGTCAGTGAGCGTCTTGTCACTTCGTGCTCATTAAACATTCGAAGGAGACTAGAGTCATCTTTTCATCCTTTTCTCGACTCTTGAAACATGAAAAGGTCAAGTTTAGTTCCTGTGTCTTAAAAATTTATTCAGCCACGATAACATTACCTGGTTAGATCTTGTGTGCATTAGCTTGAGTAGGATTCTTTTTGTTTGCTATGGCAACTTTTCCAGGGTTCACCAACCCAAGTTCCCCTCCTGACGGGAATCCTAGCCATTCCCCTCCTCTTGGGAATGTTGGTTCTCCTTATATGGCGACGTTATCCCTTCCGTGGTTAACTGTCGGGTTGCTTGTTTGGTTGTTTTCAACCTCTTTGGTCCCTGTCGTGTCGGCTGCTACTCCATCAATCCCTCCACCTGAACAACATCATGTTGATCCTAAGGTGGATCTCTCCCCTTCGACACCTACTTCTACGTCTTCTTCTTGTACTTCGCCTGGTGAAAGTCTCGATTCGAATAACCCGGTGGCTAAGAAGAAGAAGAACAAGAACAAGAAGAAGAAGTCTCCTAAGGGAGAGGCTACAAGTGTAACTGTTACTCCCTCAAGTACACCTGAAGTTGGGCCCCCTTCCACTCCTCTGCGGAAGGTTAAGTTTCCTTGTCGATTATGCAAGGAGGACCATCTTCTTCGTGATTGTCCTGGCATTCCTAAGGTACTAGAAATATGGTCTCGCAATCCGGCCCACCCCTCATTGTCCTCTGAGGCTCACGGCGATGCTACTGCATCAGTTGGGAATGGCAAGGGAAAAGGGAAGATTCGAATCCCCTGCAGACTTTGTGAAGGCAATCATCCCCTTCACCTTTGTCCACTCATGGATAAAGCCTCCACTGTTTTGGAAAGTCTCCCAACACCCTCGCCCCAACTCCCCGTTGGATATCAACGTCTTTCTGCAGCTGCAGATCATTCGCCTCCCGACAATGAGATTGGTTCACATTCTTCTCTTGTCCAGGCCCCTCTTCCCGAACCTGGCTGTGCCCAGCCTGTTCTAGACCAACCATTGGTTGGAAAGAGTGTCGACTGGAGTTCACCTCCTGTCGACCACTCTGTTTCGGAAGAGCAAACTTCCCATGTTCTTCTCGTCTCATGGATTCTCCTGATCTTGATAATGGTTTTCCCATCCCAGCCTCTCTGGAGAATTTTGATTCGGTTCCTTCCGAGCAGGGGGGCAACCATATGGTTCCCCCACCAAGTAGTTCGGTCGTTTCCTTCGATTGGAGTGCTTGACTACCCCTCCCCTTCCATCCCATGTGCCTTTCTGGGTCACCGCCTATGCCTCCCATATGGCGCTGCCTGGCACTGTGTTAGATGAAGGAGCATCGGTTAGTCTTATGCCCGTTACTTTTGACGGAGGAACGAGTCAACCATTAGGGATCCTTCCAAAGTTCTCTATCACTTTGGGAGGCAAGACTGTCTATATAGACGTCTCGGTTCCCCAAGGTTCTTTAGACTTCAGCCGTCTCCTTGGTCGTGACTATGTGTATGACATGGGAGCCCTTGTTTCTTCACTTTTCTGTGTGGTTTGCTTTCCACACGATGGAAGAATACTGACAATGGATCAATTATCGTTCGTTCGTCCAAAATCCCCTCCGGCACAATCGTCCTTCCCTCTTGGTTCTCATCCACCAGTTGCATCTGTCTCACCCCAGATCAACTACGTGGCCACCTCTCCCGTGCCTATATCCAGCAATGCCACCATCGTGCATAGTGTCCTGGGGGCATTGGGTCCTGACTTCCGAGACATTGACCTCCCACCGGGAGCAACACTCTTGGAAGCACCGACTTCCTATTCATTATGAGGCAGTTTGGTCGGAGCATAGTTCATTTTCCTATGTCAAGCTCCTTAAAAAATGAAATTAGGTCTGGCGGAGCATAGTTCGTTTCCCTATGTCAAGCTCCTTAAAAAATGAAACTAGGATTGGTCAGAGCATAGTTCACTTTCCTATGTCAAGCTCCTTAAAAAATGAAACTCGGTTTGGTTGAGCATAGTTCCTGATCTTGTGTCAAGCTCGTTAAAAAATGAAACAAGGGTTCTAAGGATAGTTCTTTTACTGTGTCAACCTCATTAAAAAATGAAACAACTCCATTTTCAGATCGAGTCTTTGATTAAGATCTCGTAAAATCCAAGTCGAGTCTTTCCAAGATCTCGAAAGTGGACCTTCATTCCATCCACTTTGTTGAATGCAATGAAGCTTGGGGGGCATGTACCTCGTTTTGCGTCATTATGCTGGGGCCATGCGAAATTATAACAAGCATAGTTTTTCATTTCAAGCTTGTGTAAACATGAAACCAAATCCAAGAAAAGTTCTCCATGGTTCAAGCTTGTGTAAAAATGAACCCATACCCGATTTACATCTCGTGATTGCCATTTTTATCCGCTGAATTCTGCTAGATGAGCCTTGGTTGTTTCATTCCATTGCTACCATCTCTTTCGTCGATCATATGCTCTCACTTGGTTGTTTATCCTTTCCCGAGGAACCGCAATGATGAGTGTTTTTGTTAGCCACCCTCTTGACCATTACATGTTTTGAGCAGTTCCACCATTGCCGGAACCAGTTGCTACCCTTTATACCACTCGTTCCTCTAGGACGAGTCCCCTTTAAGCTCTTTTCTGACTCGTAAAAGATGAAAAGATTGCCGAGTTATTCCTCTCGACTCGTTAAACGGACATGAGAGGTGGTCGTCTTTAAACCCTTTTCCGACTGTTTAAAAACGAAAAGATTGTCAGACCCTTGTCGTTTTCGGTTTGTTAACGGTCACGAAGCGACGTGGTTTTGATCGCTTTTTTAATTTTTCAGATCAAAGTCACTATTACGAAAAGTACTCCTCGATCGTAATGATCGGGCGGTTCTTTCGAGCATCGTTTTATACTTTTTCGGGCTCAAGAGACACAACTTTATGAAAAAGGACCCCCCTGGAGTTTTCTTTTCTGCTGTCTTTTCAAACTCTCTAAACAGGAAAAGACGTCGAGTTCTTCCTTTGTCAGACTCGTTAAAACCTAATGACATTGGATTCCGTCGAAATGACGTTCCTCAAGCATATGCTATCCCCGTCAAGCTTTTCATCCAAAAATAACCAGGGTACTCGCCAGAAATGGTGGGGGAAATAAAGGAATCATAATCGTCGTCATCGGCAGTATGTCGCTCTTGAACATGGCACTGTTTGCATTCGTGTCTGGGTGGGGACATCTCATCTCGTTTCACATTTTCCTCCATGGGTTTGGGTTATCCTATTTGACCATTCATTTGCTCATTGTCTTGTCATTACGACCTCTGATCATTTGACCTTGAATACTGCCAAATCCGTCATTGTGCCGCCGATATGTTCAAGAGAAGTTGGCCTCTGCAAGTATAACCTCCCTCCGATATCTCACACAAAACATATTGTCTCTTTCCGTCTCGTGTCGATGATGTGGGAAACATTATGGCCCACCTTCGACGAATATCACTTCCTGTCGACTTCAGCTCATTATCCAGGAAAGTGGCCTAGAGACGCCCTTCGGGTACCTTGGAGCCTGCATGCCTCAATGGCAGGTTCTTCGTGTTCAACGTGAGGTTTTCATCATTGGCCTCCGATCGAATGATTCTACGGGTGTTTGGCACCAGCTCATTCATTCACACATCGTGGATTGTACCTATAGTACCTTGAGGACCATCATCATTATTGGTGGCACCTCTCGCGTCTGTTAACAACTTTCATCATTGGCTGGTAATCAGATGATATTCAAGCATGTTCGACTTCAACTCATGTATTCACATGTTTGGATTTGTATTTTGTTCGGGTTTGGATGGAGTGCAAGACCCTGGTTCTATTCTATTGCGGACCAGGCTGCGATTTTGTGGAGCATTATTACATGACTCATTGATGGATGGCTGCGCCCATACCTGAGTCTTTTAGGATGGCTGCGACCATACCTTCTATGATCATGGTCTCTTCAGCTGGGTGGCTGCGTCCATACCACAGACCTTCTTCATATGTCTTTTGGATGGCTGCGCCCATGCCTAGACTACATGTAATCGAGATATCAGTTGTGTCTACGTGCAGGTTATTCCTGGTGTTGTTCCGGTTCAGCAGTTTTGTAAAGCATTTCACCCCTCCCACTCTCTCGGGCTTCATGCTTTAGGGGGCATCTGTTACACAGTAATTTGTCACTATACCCCTGCCAGTCTCCCTACTGTGTCATGAAATCAAATCCATCATGCTCATGCTCTCTGAATTGGCCAAAAACCCTCTTTGCCAAAGTTTATCTGATCATCACGACTGTTATTAAAATAAACGCACTGACTGGCGGATGCTAGTGCAATCGATGTGCTGCCAGCGCGGAAGCACATGGGTTTCCCGCGCTGATCGAATTTCATAGCCAGCGCATCCTCTGTTCGTACTAAGTCGCGCTGACCTGACCTCTTATGTTATCGGGATGCGATGTCAGCGCGCCAGTCCAGTTATGCACCCGCGCTGATCCTGTTTGGGCGAGTTTGTTCTAACAGCCAGCCTTCCAGATGACTCCAGACCTGGTTGTTGGCCTTGTGAATGTCGCCCTCCCTTCTATGGCATGTCTGTTTGTCATATAGGCCACCTTTCCTGGAGATAAGCTCATCCTTCCACCATTCATGGAGACTCCTTCTCCTATATAAGCCTCCACCATTTCCATGAGCAGCTAGTTTTTGGGAGATAGTTTTTGACATCAAGGAATTCATAGTGTGTTTAGTGCTACTTAATAGGCAGTTGGTGTGTTAAAGTGTGGATTGCTAGAGAGCTTAAGGAAGGTTGTGAAGTCTTGTTACTTTGTGTGGGAGAGAGAGTTGTTTGTCTTGGGAGATCTACCTCCAAGGGTGAATGCTTATGAGACTTGCTGGCTGGACCCTCTTGAGAAGGACTCAACGTCAGAACATTGGTTGTACCTTTCTCTGTTTTGATTAATAAAAGATAGATGAATAATGTTATGGTTCCATTTGCATTTGTCTTATAATGGTTAATGTGAATTACATCCTTTCTGACTGATGTATACTTTCTTTTACTAGATTTCGTGCTTGTGTTTGTCTTCTATTTGCATGTGCAGGTGTCCATCCGCGAAGATAGTGGAGGATCGTGACCGACAAGAGCAAAGGAGCGAGAGCGGCATCTCTTCATCGAACTATAGCGCTGGAATCCAAGTAGGTGTTTTTTACCCACTTGTTAATTGCAATTAGGAACTTGCATAGTAGCATTGATTGATTGTTGCTAGAACCGTTCTGGGCTAGTACCCTCTATCCGTAGAGGGGATTCATCTCTCCAACATGAGGTCTGAGCCATGCGAGGAAGACCCTAATATAAATATCGTGCTACGGAGTGGTATTACGATAGGGGATGACAGAGGCAAGCAACCTGAAGAAAGTACCTGGGTTCGCAAGGCTCCAACGAAGGAACCAAAATTTGATTTGGAGTGCACTAAGGAGACCTTCATGGAAGCTAAGAGGAGCTTCACTGATGCCTCCACTTCAGGAAGTAAAGACAAACTGGAGACAGAATTGGACCCATCGATGCTCACTACATTCTTGGATACATGCATGAAGTTGTTGCGCAATAGAAAGGTTGTAAAGGGTCTGCAAGAACTCATAACTAGATGCGTTGGGACCCCGTTTATTCTAGAATCTGGGGAAGCACACGACGTGAACAAGAAGGGAGATGAGATTGACCACATAGATCAGGGAATATGAGATGGACCAAGTGATTCTAGATCTAGGATCGGACGTGAACGTCCTGCCAAAGAAAACATGGGAGTGCATGGGAGGGCCTGCATTGGAATGGTCTCATATCAAACTGTGGATGGCGAACCGGAAAAAGATCCTACCTTTGGGGAGATTGCAGGGAATCATAGTAGATATCGAAGGAGCAAGCATGCTAATAGATTTTGAAGTGATACAGATTATTGATGATAGCAATCCCTATCCCGTGCTATTAGGAATATATTGGGCCACTGACATGAATGGAGTGATAAATATGAAGAAGCGCAAGATGATTTTTGAGAAAAAGTCTCTGCCTGTAGTGGTACCTTTAGACCCTGTAGAAGAATCACTGTTAAATTTGGACAACTAGGTCCAAACTCCATGTTCTGATGATCAGATTAAGAGGCTAATATTTTTATTGGATTCCTCTTTCAGAGAGGTGTAAAATCCATATAAAAATAGTCTTAATCCGATGAGAAGAACTTATATTTTGAATTTATTATTCTTAATAAATTATATGTGCAAGGTCAGCCAGTTTTGTAATGTAGGCTCACATGCCCAACAGATGTGTCACACACCCTCATTGATGTATATATATACAGGAAAAGTTGGAGAGAATAAGAAGACAATTCATCTCACATCTTCCTCTCTCATCTTAGAGAATACGAGCTACCTGGAGGACAAATTCAGCCACACGTGGGAAGGACGAAGAGGACAGACTGTACGGATTTTCTGCTGCTAGGGTTTTGCAGAAAGTTTGACCAGCGTTGACTTTGGTCAACCCGTGGTCCAATCAAGCTGAAAATTTGTGGGAAGTTCGATTTTTGAAGGCCGTA